>JBBPDA010000001.1:44465775-44478599 GCA_037974385.1 Arnoldichthys spilopterus
TGAAGTACTTCAGTTGTGTGTAATGGATCTAAAATATATGAAAGTCTAATGTTTATTAGTACATTACAGAAAATAATTAACTTTATCACAATATGCAAATTTTTTGAGAAGGACCTGTATTAAATATAGTGGGTGAATGTAAAAACAAAAGGATATCTGGCAGGACAGAAAAATAGATGTTCAAAATGATCCCAAGGATGCTTGGCAAATTCCTCCCAACATCTTTTAAGGAAAGCAAATAAACAATACGAATGAAAAACAGGCCAAAAGCCATGCACTCCCCATTCCTCACCTTCTGATAAATGTGCTCAGGCTCACCTTCTTCAACTTCTTAAGGCATGTGTAAATTTCAACACATTTCCAAAGCACGTCTTTGTACACTTGGTTTGGGGAGTTCAAACAAGATACAGCACTGTTTCTTTTCACTACAGGCTTCTTCATACCAAAACGTTCCAGTTGAATAGGAGTATAAATACAAAGCCTGGATGTTTAGCAAGCTTTCAAGAAGAGGTGTATCATAATTAACACCAATTCCAGACCCAGACTCTGTCATGGGAGCACTAACCAATAAACAAAACCAAAGAATGTAGTTTAATTCAATTAAAACATCGATATGAGTTTAGCATCAAGGTATTAGGTATTTGGCCTGTACTTGTGCGGGCACATAGAGACATACCATGTCTAAATTGTTCTTAAGTGTAAACGACCTCTTATCTCATAAACGTGATTAACCAACACTGAATGGAATGCAGATTCCAATATTTCAAGATAAACTTTTAAAGTAATTTTTTTTGGAATATATTTTATGAAGATGTTAAATTTCACAAATTCACAATTTTTCCATATTTCTGCATAATTCATAAATAAATAATAGGGAAAACAGAGGACCTAAACCAAAGCAGATAAAGTAGTTGTCATTTGTTTGCATTTATGAACAAGGCCCCAAGAACCAAATCCGCCAGAAGCAAACAAATGAATATACAAAAAAGGACTCAAGCACTGCTCAAAGTCAGATCTGGAAACACTTTTCCCCAAGCAACTGGGATTATGGGTCCCAGCGTTCAAGACAAAGCCGTACCAAACATGACTGCAGAAACCAACAATGGCCTGAGCTTGGCAACGATTTCATTTCACAATCCATCTGCCTCGTAAGTAAAGGCCAGAGTAATCAGGGTAAACTCCAAGAGGCATACCAGAAAGAACATGAAAGCAGCTCCACCTTGCCTTCTGGTAAAGCCCCAAGGTTGGTGTGGTCACTTAGCCCCATATAGCAAATAAAAAAAACTCCACTTAACAAAGAGAAAGGTAGAGAGGACTGGAGGAAGAAGAATGAGAGCTGTTGAAATGTGCAGTTCCAGTCCTGAGTAAATGTTATGATGAGGGCCAATGTTGTTTCGTTTGCATGAATGATTGCATCTGGGGAGGAAGACCTGCTCCTTTTGAAGGAGATGAGGGAAGGGCAACTGTTTATTGGACAAGTATGAAAGCTCTTTTGGGCACAGAGACAATCATGGGGAACGTTCAGCTCTCACGCTTCAAAAGACTCCCCTTTTTGGACCATGTCCTGGAACAGACTGTGTAGAACAGAAGAACCACTTCATGTCATTTTTAAGGTTTGAAGTGCTTATTATACTATATTATTGAGAAGACCAAAATGCTTTCCTTCATCTGTCCAGTCCTAGGTCATCTTACAGTCATTACACTGAATGGAAGCATGACTAGTGTTTGACAAGCGGCTGACAGATGTCTGGCTCTTGGTTAATGATGGAATGCATTCTTTGAAAACTACCCAGCATTGCGTTGCCCTCTTCACTGATCTTTCCAAAGCATTTCAAATGGTAGAACAATCATCATTATGAAGTCATCAAGATATACTAGAACCTCAACTGGATTTAGTCGAAAACCTGTAAGCCATAGGTAATCTCCAATTTCTGAGGACTAATGGGATTGGACAGGTAAATTTCAGGAATTATTATGCTGGGTATAGAATAAATCAGCCTAATTAGTAAATATAATTGATACTGACCATTCACTGTGGGTGGGATACCAGTATAAAGTTGAATATCTGCATAAAGTTGTCTCAAACGCCACAAACTAGAGGGCTAAGCATTACCGACTTTTTAGTTCCCTTTTTAGTTAGTTTCATCCCACTCCTGCAGAAAATTGTCCAGCTTCCGCCTGCAGCCTAAACAATTTGGCCTGCTCTTGCCCGCAGTCTCATATCACAGCAGTCATGATTACTTCACCACAGGTTATTTTCCCCCATGTATTGCAAAGCAAAAAATATATCAGAGTAATCATTGTGGTGAACTATCTTAACTACTGACTACATAAAATGTTCCATTTATCACGTAAACAGCAGCTTCCATCTGCATTAGTCACTACTGAAAATGACAGGAATATATTAGATTTGCCTTTATACAGCTTTATCATGTTTTATAAATAGCACTTTCCCAAGCTGTGACAATCTGAATGTTTATAAGAGTATAATTTCTGTAACCTACATGCAATTTGTGTTTGTGTGATCGTTTGCTTTGCAACTACTCTGAATTAATATTCATTATTTTTCTATTTTACTATTATATTTACAAACCCCATTTCCAGAAATGTTGGGATTTTTAATAAAGTAAAATAAAAATGTGTGATTTATTAACTTGCTAAAGTTGAGGCAGACAAATAAGAGTGTTTACAGAACATTAAGTTACGCCATTTTGAAAAATTCCACAATAAGCATCCACCAAAAGCTCAGTCTCACCATCAAAGTTGGGCGGTGGCTCACCACATTGATCCAAACTTCACAAATAAATTGTCAGTCAATTTAAAAAGGACATTGCACAACACAAGATTACAAAGAATTGAGTTATTTTACCATCTACAGTACATAAAATTGTGAAAAAAATCAGGAAATCCAAAGAAATCTCAGTACCCGTAGGACAAGGCCAAAAAACCTTGAGCCCTCAGAAAGCACTGCATGAAAAACTGTTATGTTACTGTGATTTATGTCCCCACATGGGCTCTATGAAACTCTATTATAAATAAAGCGGCAAACTTCAAAAGTAAACAGTAAGACCACTGAATTCTCTGGACCTGAGCTCATGTCAGATGGACTGTAGGATAGTTAAAATGTATTGTGGTCAGATTAGTCCACCTTTAAGTTTGTTTTTGGAAAAAACTTTGAGCTCTGAAATGAATCATCCAGTTATCAGTAAAAGATACAAAATCAACATCTCAACACCATCTCAATGGTATGTAAGGTGGCATCAATGCCCACCACATGGGTTTAAAGGTCCTATTGATGCAAAGGCATATTTTAAACACTAGGCCACCACTGCCCTAAAGGGGTTCATGAGGAGGAGAATCAGACATTGGCTACCATGAACGTTTGAGCAGCTGTAGTCTTGTATAAACCAAGAATGAGCAAAAGTTCCACTTACAGTAGTGCAACATTTAGTCTCCTCAGTTCCCAAACAATTAAACTGTGTAATTAAAAGGAAATGTGATGTAACAACAATCGCTCCTCCAACTTTTTGTGTGTTTGTAGTGTTTTGCAGGCGTCAAATTCTAAATTTCCTTATATTTGCAAATTTTCTTTAAACTTTTAACAGTTAAATAAAAGTTCACAAGATTTAATAAATCACATTCTCATTTTTATTGAATTTATGGAAAATCACAACTTTTCTGGAAATGTATTATAAATTTGATCATTATTAACTGTGTAATCAGTTTATTTAGGCAATTCATTTTTTGGGGATTTGTATACACATTTGTGTTGTCCTGCTCCTGCCAACACTGGGCTAGTTAACCATTTGCTCCTACAAAAGACACTGAAAATTAGCCCTGCAAATGAGATATTCTGATGAGTCCCACACAGTTAAACAGACTACATAACTGTTATTAACTCAACAAAAGTGCATTTCATACAAAAATGTACTGCTGAGTGCTGATTGCAGATGCTCCTTAATCAGTATAGTATCTGTGTCAGTATACTTTTATTCAAAAGCAGTAACATGGCAGTGGGCACATGCATACAGCAAGCCTTTTGTTTGCTGCTTGCCACGTGCACGGACTTTCACAAAGATATTCTGTTCTGCTAAGCCACACGGAGTAAAATGGTTTCCATTTTAACACTTTTGTTGCAGTCTTTGGGGGAAAAAACAGATTCAACGTAACTGCAAAAAAACAGGGAATGACAAATCAGCTTGCAAAGTAAATATCTGACTATTTCTGGAGCACTGTACAATGTGTGACCTGACTAGCATATCCATTCTGTTTTGTTTTTTTATGTCTTTTTAATTGTCTATCCTATGTGAGATGTACACCTAATTTTTTACTATTTTAATTAACATTGCTGACCCCTACCATTCCTTTAATTTATTATAACTGTAGTTCCTGTAAACCTATTTTGTTAATATGTTCATGCTTTTAGCAAAAACTCCTGCCAATGTGTTATAGACTAATACAGTGCAATACTGAACATTTTGATTGAGAGATGTTTGCATTTTGAGATTTCTGCTAGATTTTTTTTTTATTATTTGCAGATACGTTGCTAGTCCCTTCAAAAGTTTTCCTACATAGAGAAAAACAATAATCAATATGCTAACAATTTAAAAAAAAGGAAATGAGTTATTCTAGAGCACTAGAGAACACTAAATAGCTTTTGTTTTTTTTATTTGAGAGAGTAATTAAAGTAATTAATTAAAGAGTATCAGAGATTGCACCAGTGGGAAAATGTTTAAAACTAATACAGTCCCAGAGTTGTTGTTCTAATGTTGTTTAATTCCATACCCTTTAAGTCAAGAAAAATATGACTTTGTGACTGTACACTGTGTGGGCGTGAGAGCTGGAATGGTAACAGGTTCTCTGCTGGAAGCGCTACTTGTGCAACTGAAGCCAGTCTGTACTTGTCCTTGTGCTAGTGACGGCTTTCATTCCAAACCTTTATGCATCCTTCTCCATTCAGCTAGAAACTGCTGAAGCTTGGGGTGGGGAGGGTTTTAGCAAAGCTCACACTGCACAGGAAATCAGCAGAGACAGACAATGACAAAGAGATTAGTAATCATTTAACTCTCTCTGCCTTTCTCGTAGCTCAGTCACATGGAGAGGGAAGTGGTACTCCTCTCCACAGCCACAAATTTCAAAGAAGTATGACATGATCAGAGTAGGAAGTAGAGGAGTAGTAGTGGTGGAGCGGAGGAGAGAGCTGAGAAGAGAGAGCGAGAGAGAGAGAGAGAGAGAACGAGAGAGAGCAAGAGAGAGAGCGAGAGAGAGAGCGAGAGAGAGAGTGAGAGAGAGAGCGAGAGAGAGAAACTTGGGCAAGCAGATCTAAAGGTAAATGTGCAGTTGTCAGAATTTATCCTATTTGACTGCAGGGTATGTGACATCATACAGCAAACAAATTCTGACCCAATAGGTCTTGAAAAAGCAGGAAGGATAGAGGAAGAAAAAAAAAAAATCTACCTCCACCTGCTCATGTAGACACGCCTTCTATTCAGACCTCACCTTAGTAACTGTCACACAATACAGTTAACCGTCACACCTGAGTTTGGACCTTACCACTTCAAATCTAGGGTGGACTATGAACTGTGGAGATACTCTACTGTGTCTAAAGTGCATACCAAATGCATAAACCAACTTCCTTGAAAAGAATTCTAAGATCAAGGTAAGAATACATGTTGTTGGTCCATTGGAATAGTCAGAAACTGCTAGTTGAGAATAATTGTTGGGGTCTACTTCAAAAAGGAGAATTATTTTTATTATTTACTGTTATGCGTGTGAGTAATATCTGACAGAATATCTGTTCCAAGATGCTTTCATGAGGCAGAGCAAAATGCACTTTATTGGTGTACATTGTTGGAGAACTAAGTCCCCGAAAAAAGTTTCAAAAAGAAAGTTCTTCAAGGGCACATCCAGAATTCCCCTCTAAAGACAGTGATGCTTTGGAATTGCTTTCTGGGAAAGGAAATCCACAGCAGCCAAAGGATTCTTTCTGCTTTACTATGCTTTATAGTCAAACAAGTCCTGTCATGTAATCAGAAACACTTCAAGGATCTGCTGGTTTCAGTCTTGTTTAACTTGAAGTGTAGGTGTGGGAAGAACAATCTAGCGTACACAAACCATTCAACTGTCAACTACCATGCTTTACGGCTTTAAAATTATAACCTACCAGTTATTTTGACCATCAGCACTTTTTCTAAGGATCTTCCGCATTCACATAACATAGAAGACTGAATGTCACTGGACAGAACATGTGTTTTCATAAAGGCAGTGAGGTGTCAACCAATTCTAGTGGGTTAAGGTTAATTTGAAATTGGGAGATGAGCATTTCCTTAAAGCTACTTAAAATGGGCTGCTCCCCTCCCTGCCTTATTCTTACATCTTTGAGAAGGAATGCTGTTATGTCCATGCTCCCTCATCTCCCGCTAGTTAAAGTTACGATAAAAACCTTTATTGCCAACAAAACATGTTTTCTATCGTGCCGTTCACATTTGCACAATGAGTGTTTTGAGTCACGAAAACAGATCTAATGTGTGTGAACCAGCAGGAGGTTAGTAACACATAAAATCTCAAGTCCAAAGAACTGTCCACTGCCTAACCACTGCCAAGTATTTTCACTTAAGCCTATTTTGTATTGAAGACATTTTTGTGCTGTAAAGTGTTTTAAAGTGTAAATGAAACAGAAGTGTTTAGTTACGGTCATGAATTACAACTGTACCAACAAAGTAAGGGGCAATGAAATTACCTTGCACCCTGTGACCATCATAGTTTATTTAGCTCCAGCGCTCAACTCATAATTAGGCTCTGACAACATTTACAGTAAGCCAGTATGACACACACAGCATGCTGCAATCACAACTCTTATTAACTTATTACCATAAAAGGTGAAGCCACAAAAGTCTGTCTGAACTCTTTTTACTTTGCACAACTATTGTCTTCATACACATCATAAGCTCAAGCTGGTGGAAGCAAGCAGACTGTCAGGGTACCATGTACTGGGCTTATCCTTGAAAACCAGGTATTTCCTTATATTCTGTTGCTGTTGTACTGAATTGTGCAAGCAGTGTCCACATGCTTCACAATAAAATCTTACTAACAAAACCAAGGAAGCCCAAACATTTCATTTTGGAGAGCAACGTGCAGTAGTGGGTTAAGAGCCAAAAGGACAAAACAAATACAAATTAAAAAAAAGGTTTTATTTCTTTCCTGTGTATTTTCAGGCCCCAATAACCAAGCCAAAAGGTTAATGTAGCTTAAAATGAATAAAAGCTACACTCTTAAAACAAGAGTACCAGAAAGTTGCTTTATAGTGCCATAGAAGAACCGTTTAGAGGACTGAACAATTTTGTTAATGAGATGTCCAAATTTGAAGAATGTTCCCTGCTTATAGATATTCCATACAACGTAAAGGAAGATTCCTTTAATTCGAAGCTTCTTCACAGTCACTGTTTAATTTTCAAAAACAGTTCTTTAAGGATAAAATGGCTGTACCATGGCATCCTTCAAAGAACCCCCTGTGGCCGTTTTTAGTGTAGGGCAACCAGTTCAGTAGCAAAATACAGATTGGTGAATATTTGCTTTCTTCCATGTTAGACTGAATTGTGTTAGACTGAATTGAGAGCTATATGTAATGAATATTGTTTTTCTGACCCTATTCATTTGGTTCCCACATTCTCTTTCAGAATCAGTCATGTTCCAGCACAGATAAAGACATCTTGTTTTCCAAACTCTCAAGGAACCAACATTTTTTTCTATTTTTCATCAAATTTATCAGGATGCCACTAAGAACAATTGAAAGCAAGCCTCCCTCAGGAAGATGGCTACGAAGATCATCAAAGCGGAAAGTTCTTTCTGTCAATATGATCAGCCTTCCGCTTGGGGACTTCCGGCATCTTGCCCATATCGGCTCAGATATGCACAGGGACAGCTTTGGGGACCTCTCCTTCCTGAAGCAGGGTCACAGATTGCTCCTGCAAAGCTCTCAAAGTGAGCAAAACCTCTTCCTGGCCTGCGCGCCCCCTCCAAAGCCGCCTCGCCTTAACCTGGATGAAGCTGAGACAGGGCACGGTAGGAGTGGGCAATATGATGAGTTATTGCTAGGATAAATTGTGTATAATTTTCTGATAATATCACGGGTATCAACAGTACTGGTAGAATCTTGACAGCATGTATGATAATGACTAAATACAGGAAGTCTATAAACAACAACAATATACAGTAACTGCATAAACTGATAGTAACTACATTGTTACTGACATTACATATCAGCCCAACTTATAGTCAACTGTAGCAACTTATTACAAAACTCAGAAAAATTAAGCATTGTCATATACAGTACTGTGCAAAAGTTGTAGGCACCTATGCAAATAGTTCAAAGTTATTCATCTCAGAAATGTCTTTCTGCCAACAAAAGCTCAATTTATCATCAGACAAGTATTTGATGGAAATGGTAATACTGGGCTTTCACAAGGTCTGGGAATAACTAAGCAACGCATTGCCACAAAAAAAAACTATATTTACTGTTTTAATATCATTACAATTTACTCAATATTAGTGTTTTTTTTATGAGGATCACTTACTGCCGTAATAGCATTCAAATTTTCTCAGACATCAAAGACCTGCACAGTTCTGATTACCTTGTATAGTGAATATATGAGAAAAATATATTGATAAATATTTATCATATTGCTTCACCCTCAGGCAACAGCGACTGTCACTCACAACGACAGCCTTCAGTTCAGAGACGCAAAAAATGCAGCTCGCTGCCACTTTTGGACACTGAAGAGGTTGAGGAAGAAACATATGAACTCCATGCCCAAGAGGCCCCTATCAGCCGGAGTCCTGGCCGAGGAAGCCTGAGCTCCGGTAGGGATTCAACCCAAACCAGCCCTGGAGAATCACAGTCAGACGAGGCTGACGCAAGTTTTTCCTTCAACCTGGACCTGGGACCCTCTATACTGGATGATGTACTGCAGGTGATGGACAAACTCAACCAGTAGAGAAGAAGCTGTGGATATTTACTGTGATCAGGTGACAGTATGCTAGGAGATACACATGGACTACTGATGGCCCATCTTTAGTTTCTACAAACCCTACTGAAAGACTAGCAAATACTGGGCATCTTCTGGAGTAAAGACATCTGTTTGGATAATATTACAACAATTTTTTCCTTGGAACCACCTAATTTCCACCTGGAAATTCAAAACTAAGTGACAGTTTGAACACTAAATATGTTTAAAGCATTTTATACTTGCTTTTGTCAAACTCCTTTTTTAAACTTACAGTTGGGTTTCTGTCAGGTCTTTGTAAGAAGTTCTTCCACTTTTATGACTGTGTGACAGTTTTAAAGACATTTTGTATGTTGGAACATAAAAAGTACATTCCAGAACCTAGCTAATAAGTAAGCAGCTTAGCTCTGATGGTCTTCTTGAAGAGATAAAACAGTTGTTTTCACGTTTCTCTCATGAGACATCATTTTCCATATGAATTTCCATGGTGAATAAGTTCTAGACCTGCTTCACCAGGATTTTAATCTATCTGGGATGAAAATATCTATGGGTTTTCTCTGCGTAAGACCTGTTTATTTAGATTGGAACATAAAAGCACACTGATTAGATCTGATAGGTAAGGCGAGGCGATTATCCTTAATCAGCAAAGGTTTGTAGAGACCTGTAGAAGAAAATGTTTGTGCAGATATGGATTATGATTCATTCTGTTATAGTCTATACTTTCTAAGATAAATGTAATAACTCTCTGTGGTCTGTACCTGAATTCCAAATTTGGTGATCCCAGATAGTTAACTAAAGAGTTAATGTAACGGTCTCTCTTGCATCCCCCTGGCTTTGTCAACTACATCTAGAAAATTTGCAGTACCTGAGCTGTGAGTTATAACTTTGGTCTACAAAGTGCTATAATAATCAATGTAGTGACTTTAAATCTATAGTTTAATAACACTGAACTAATTTGTGTAAATTATTGTAATGTTTCATCATTATTCCTTATTCCACATTGACACAATTTATATGGATTTCTGTGCAATTAAGTGGTGTGGAAACATAGTACAGATTGTTTTGCTCTA
The DNA here is from genome assembly GCA_037974385.1 of Arnoldichthys spilopterus. Taxonomy (NCBI): domain Eukaryota; kingdom Metazoa; phylum Chordata; class Actinopteri; order Characiformes; family Lepidarchidae; genus Arnoldichthys; species Arnoldichthys spilopterus. The sequence goes on from JBBPDA010000001.1 coordinate 44,475,848, forward strand.
CCATAAACTTCATCATGCAAAACATTATACAAAATCTATTGCAGACAATGAACATCTATTGGATCCAAAACATTTTAAAAAGTAGAGTAAATCAGCACAACTAAATATGGTCAGTGGTGGCCTAGTGGTTAGGGACTTGAGATTGAAGGGTCACATGTACCAGCTCAGGTACCCATAAGCTCCCAGGGTGTTGTTGATAGCTGCACACTACTTCACATGCCGATGGGTTAAATGCAGAGGTAACATTTTGTTGTGGTGCACTGTGTGTGATGGGATGTGCTTACAATGACAATTAGTCACTTTCACTTATTAAGTAAATAAGTCAACAAAATAGGTTTATCACATCACACTTTTCAGAATTGCTCCTGGGAGTTGGACTTATCTTTCTATTAATACAGGTAGTCACTCTTCCATTTGCATTGCAGGAAGAAAAACCTAAGGAGGCCCCCTGATGGTGCTCCGACTGTCTTACGCAATGGCATGCTCTGCTTTCAATAACGAGTCTACGGAACCTGAGCCAGGTTGCGAGTCCAAACTTTATTGCCCCATTGCTATTTTTATAGCTATAAACCTCCATTCTCTCGACAGCGGTGTGTGCAGAGAAGAAGGGAAATGTGATACTTCCACATATGCGGAGATGTTGTGCTGGGTTGTGAGGCCATCCATTAGCAGCCTTTCTCCTAATGAGAGTTTAAACACTACCTGCTGAACAAACAGGGACTCACGCCATCACTGAACCACCACACGTCTGCTCCACCGCAGGGGGCCATCAGAAACCAAGAGGGAGCCACCCGAGTTACACTGTTTTCATTCTTCTATAGATGCACTGTACAGATTTAGCCTAGTGCGGTGATGAAAAAAGCACTAAAGTACCATAGGAAGACATAGGAAAACCTTAACCTATACTCTAAGGTAAATCAAACAATTTAGTATTACTGTTTGAGAAAAAAAATAAATAGAACAGTCAATTCTTTTAGCAACGCTAGACTAAAGCAATCTTCAAACAGCAATAGTGGCATTCAAGAAGCAGCAGCCCCAATGTAAGGTTCAATGAAATTTTCCCACTAAACACTTTAATATCTGACCTCAGAAAATAAGCAGTTGTACATATTTTATTCATGACGTATACATATATGACATTTTGTACAGTATTCAATGTCATATTAATGACATTTACTGAACTATTTGGATGTTTAAAACCCTTACATCAAGATTTATGTAAACACTACATACAGTGTGAGGAGCCATTTGACTTTGCTAAATGTCACTGCTAACAGCTTGACTAAAATTTTTCCTTTTCGCAGATCAGTTCAGCCATCGGTTTCTGGAGTTCAGCTTGGAAAAATGTAAACTTCAGATTTTATTTATATATACGCTTTTAATAAACTGCAAATGCAAAACGATGTGCAAAATGCTAATCATAGAAATTCCTTATTAATTCATTCCTTTTAAAAATTCTTCTTTAACAAAATCGTCACATTATTGCCAATATGGGATAAAAATGCAAGCATTTCTACTGCTTTGTTGCATGATCAGGTGTTGCAGGAACAGTGACGGCCCAATTAGCAACAGGAACAGTGACGGCCCAATTAGCAACAGCCACTGTCACCACATTAACCGACTGTTCAGTTGTGTGCGACTCACAAAATGATTGTGTCCTATCTGCAGTTTTAAAAGGGCACATAACTATGCACTAAATCATTAATCAGGCCTGAAATTTTAGTCTGGATTCCAAACACAATTCAACTCTACCCTTTTCGCAGAGTGGCATTTTGTGTCCGGAACCCTACCCAAGAAGGACTGCACCAGTTACTGTGTAGTGATAATAACAGTCATCATTTGATTTCAAATAAATAATATATATAAGTCAAAAAATGCTTTTAAACAACATCCTAAATGTGGATAAATCATCATACTGGCCCATTGTTACACTGCTGCAAATGAAAGCAAATTAAACATAAATGTCCTTTTGGCACCACTGAACTGTACTCTCCTACCTTGTCTCAGTGTTTATGTACGGTTTTCTCATGGGTGTGAACCTGGTGGACCAAGGTACGAATGTACAACTTGGGCATGCCAAAATAAACATTGTTTTTAAAGAGAGCAAGAATTAAATACAGAAATAAAAAATGGAAGCAAGTGATAAAAAAGATTAACCTGACTGATCCCATCAAGTTCTGACAAATATGTCAAACTCAGTTATGTACCTTGCATGTGCAGGTACTGATCACGAAGCAGTGCATTGTCTTTGTGAGACAAAAGAAAAATCTGAACATACAAAGTGAGCTAACACATAGACAGCATGTGTGCCACTTTGTCTTTTGGTGATCCATTGCCTCAAACAAAGACAAAAAAAAAAAAAACAGGAAACTACTATAGGTCCAAACAAGTGAACTTCCCATACAGTCTCACTTAAAAAGGTGAACACAGAAAGGGCATGAATTAATGCCTTAATGGCTCACAGTGAATGACTCTGTAAGCCTGAACTGCACTTAATATGAAAGAGCAGAGCTGAGGGCAGAAAGCAAATGATCTTTACAACCTTTTTACAGCACAATATCACATAAAGGGATGCTGCAGTTCTGAAAGCTCAGTGCAATTAGACATGCTGCAGGAATCACCTTTCCTAGATGGAAACATCACTAAATACAGCTTGAGAGGTCCCAGACATACTCTTCTACACACACACACACACACACACACACACACACACACACACACACACACACACACACACACACACACACACACA
>JBBPDA010000001.1:44480813-44501059 GCA_037974385.1 Arnoldichthys spilopterus
ACACACACACACACACACACACACACACAGACACACAGACACACAGACACACAGACACACAGACACACAGACACACACCAACAGAACTACCCAGGTACACAACACAAATTGTCCCTGGACAATGACACATTACACTTATAAGAGAAGTAAAGAAATACATTAAAACTTTTTTTTTTTTTTTTTTTTTTTTTTATAAATAGGCTCCTTTCACTGTGAACTTACATGAAGTCTAAAAGCCCAAGCCTCACACAACTGATGTGAGAAGTAAGAGACAGTAATTGGAAGACAAATTATCTTGGCGCTGCACAAGCCAGACATTTTAAACTGTGAGGTACCCAGACCACATCTGGTAGCACTTTCTCTCAAGAATTTCACTCCGCTATCACCCTGAATACCAGAAACCTGCCATCTTACACTTTCATGGAAAAATATACATTTCACAAAATTCACAGCACTTTCTCTAAAATATTGTTTTGACAACTGAGGCATTCCATTCATATTTCTAACTGTGGCTGCCAGAGTAAGCCAACACTACTGAAAATGTTCAATATTATTTCGTAAGGACACTATGCAAATGACCTCTGATACCACTTAAAGAGTACTGGGCTGTGTCAAAGTACATTTCTGATGCATTAACTCAATGTAACTCACAAAAGTCCTCTCATATCTGCACCATTTCAGGGCCTAAAGCAACAATTCATTTGATGCTACTAATGAAAAGCAATACCGTTCTGTATATCTTTATCTGTAGATCAACATAAATGAGCAACACACAGGAAAACACACTGTAAGAAAATTCCCACTATAAACCACAAGGCAACATTAACTGATTAAATGTCAATGCCAATTGACCAATCTGCTACATGATGCCTTTCACAGCCTTCTGGCCTTTCCAAGAAGCCTGATTCATTTTAGATGGCTGTCTAGGGAAAGTGAAGCAAACTGTTCCTGCCAACACCCTAACAGGGCCCAAACCAGACACAGAGCGCATTTATTTTCAGGGAAGAATGTACTTTTCAGTCAAGGCCTATAGATATGGCTGAAAAAGAAAAACTCCCAAAATAGCAGATACATCTGGTTCATGTTGTGTCTGGCGGGAGCCATGATGCATTTGACAAGGAAGAAAAACAGAAACCTTTCAAAATGTTAGAAGTTAGAACTTTTACCTCTATATAGCACTGACAACGACACAACAGTGAACTTAGCATTCCGAAGCATTTCATTTGGAATTTTCTAGTCAGCATACTTTCAGTTCAATTTGCATTCCAGCCCAACTACAGGCAAAAGTTTCAACAAGTAGACCAGACGTCCTTTATACTATCCTTTTTATGCCATGTAACAAAAATGATTAACATACATAACCTAAACCAAGGATGGGCAACTCAAACACACCTGCTCCAACTCACCTCTTAATTCCCACATTTAGTGAGTGTATACTAAAGTGTGCTGGACACCAGCCCTCTAGGACCAGAGTTACCCACCCCTGCCCTAAACTGAACCTAACATGAGTCAGCAGTCACATATTTCTTGGCCCTGCTCATTTCAAAAACATTAATTCACCAGAATTTATGATGCAGCTGCAATGCATTCCAAAAAGTGAGAGGGTGAAACAAAATCCCATCCAAATTACAAGGATTTATTACAGGACCAGGGTGTTGGGAAAAGGCCATTAATTCTTTCGCTGCTTTTGAAATATAGACAAATTGAGAAAGGGAGCCAACAAAATCCCAGTTTGCGTAGATAAAGATGACAGACAGTGGGATTAGCTTAAATCAAAATCGACTGTTGCATAATTTAAAATATGGCTTATGTTCAGTCTGCAGCTAGGATCAGTTATTAGCACTGATTAGATTCAGAGAAATGCAGCTACAAAACTTTTTTATCTGCATATCACCATTATAGTTCATATATATATATACAGTGCACTGTTCCTCCAATAATAAACTGTGGATCAGCAAGACATGAAAGGACCTTCTCTAGAAGAGGTCCAGAAAAAGGAATAGCAGCAGAGATTACATTCTACAACAGGACTACATTTTACAACAAATAGGAGAGCAAGTTCTAGCAGAACAGAGTGAAGTAAATATGATTTAAAAAGCAGGCATGTAATTTGATGTTGGAGTAGGATTAAGACAGGACTAAACAGGCTTACAGATTCAACACTCGTTCACCAGTTCTGACTTCCAGGGTAACTGCGAGCTCCGGTATGCTGACAGGGACTCTCTGGCCCATTCAAATGTGCCTCTGCCCACTCCATCTTGGCTAAGAGTTCATCACCTGGCAAACCACTTTAAATGTTTTCCATCTTCCTTCCCAATATCATAGCTTTTTTGTCTCAACAGACCAGGTTTTGGAGAGAACTAAGAAAGATATATCAAAAAAGAAAAAAAAAGAAAAGAGGCCTGGCCATCACATTCTTGTCTCACATTGCATCTAGGTTTTACGCGCTCAAAACAACAAAGTCAAACTACAGAAAAAACTCTACGTTTAAGACGTACTTTTTCAAGTAATTATGTCTATTTTGCTGTTGGTTGCAGCTGACATGCTCTTTAATGAAATATGATCTTTTTTTTTTTTTTTTAAACATACGGAGAGATTTTGTGACGCAATTTATTAAAGTGAATTGTGAAATGGTCATTGTGAACACACTCAAGAACCACACTGAAATGTGACTACTGCATTTAACCCATCACACATGCACAAGTGGAGCAGCAGGCTGCTATTAAAAGCACCCAGGGAGCAAGGGTACCTCAGTAGTGCCCAGGCCAGGACAACCTGCAACCTTCTGTTCAGAAGGGCACTGTCCTAACCACTACGCCACCACTGCCCACAACTAGGCCACCACTGCCCATTATCACAATCAGGCATGCAATTTGCATGATGCTAATTGGTGGGATACAAACCTCCATCACTTCTTAGCTACATAAGCCTTGTAACCCCAGTGCAAAATCAGTCTTGGACATAAAACCCACATTTGGGATACGGGGAAAATTATATACACTTGCATTTGGCTAAATCATTGCTTTAACACACATCCAAAAAAAATAAGAAGCTTACAGCTATGCAGATGGATGCCCCTACAGTGTACTGCCAGTCTACAACACTGTCTACACCAGCGTAAAACAGAGGTCAGAATCAGGTGTAAAAACCTGAAAGGCAAAGTGCAGCAGGCCCTCTCCCCTGTTTGCAAACTGAAAAATATTTCCAAATCTTATATTCCAGCACTGAGCATATAAAAAACGCCTGGAACACCATCACTCCCCTGCAATCAAAGTTGGCGTGAGGAAGAGAGGGAACACAGGCATTATGGGATATGCAGCAGCTCCGGCAGACCTCCAAGGCTGTCAAGGGTGACCTTGGCCCAGTTGCTGGACAGCATTAGTAATGTTCACCTTCCAAGGAACTGTTCCACCCCCGTCTCCATTTTCTGGCATGGGCCTCAGTGTGAGGTTCCTTCCCCGAGGCTTAACGTGAAAATTGCTGCATTACAATGATGTTTTCTTTTGCTAGCCTCCCGGAACCCAGAAAACGATGAAGCAATCTGCAGTGAATATTGTCAGGGGAAAACGGTCACCATAATAACATTAATGAACGTTACGCCGGCAAATCCGAAAGCTTAGAACATGACCGCTGTGTGCTCTCGATCGACTCCTTTCTAGTAGGAAAGCCCGGGTCATTTCATTACAACAATCTAAAATGAGATTTCATCAACACCTTGGGAGAAAAACAATAACAAAAAACCCTTTACAAAGGCTTTAGAGTTCTGCATTTAATAGAGTCTGAATAGGTATGAAGACTGTAAAGCTCTCACTCTGAAACTTTTACACTGGCAAGTAATAGATGTATTGACCTGGACTGGTGATTTCACTACTCAGTCACACCTCCTAAACCTACCAGTAAATAGGTGAGTTGACCCAGGTGTGTTTGACCAAGAAAACTACTTATTTAAAGCTGTGGCTTGTCCAGAACTGTGCAAGATATCAAAACAAACAAGACAACAAAGTTTTGTCCAAGCTGACTGAAACAGTAACATGACCCATGTTCTCCATACCTTAAAAAGTGGTTACTAAAGTTACATTCCAGACCTGCTAGAGCAGCTGAGACATAACAGCATTGTCTCAATGCTCAGTTGTCTTTTTGTTTAGGCAGTAGTAGGAGCTAGGATGTGTGTAGAGGGAGCATGGAAAGGAAAGAGGAGTGTTTAGGGTTAACTCGCGCCTCAGGGGGGGTTGATGTGAGGCAGCCTCTCGTGCCAGTCGTCCATTACACACAGCTCTAGTCTCTCCCTCTCACGTTCCACCCGCGTCTGCTGGGTCAGCCTTAATGAGCGACGGGCTGGGGGTCCACGAAAGCTGTTAGACGCGCGCACAGAGCGCCTTCCAAAGCAAACAAACCCAAGCCCTCTTTCCCTAAACACATTGTTCAGGAGCCCCACAATGAGTGCACAAGTGTGGCAGACACATTTGCCCACCGATGCAAAAATAAAACTCCAAAGGTTTACATATTTTCCTTCGGGGGGACAGACAGTGAAGAATATTTTGCAGGATAGTTTTTTAGAAACATTAAATGTCCACATTGATTTGTATGAAAGAGGAAAAGAAGGTTAAGAGAGAACATGTGGAGACAATGGCAAGAAAAGGCAGGACCCAGAGGAGCACACTGGCCCAATGTTCTCCAACAAACATCAACAAATCTGAAGACTGGGCTACATGTGATTGCCGATGGTTTCTACTGTTCCCGACATCACACTTTTCAAGAATGTTCTCCATTCTTAAGCCTTGTGCATGCAGACGTTTGTTGAAGAATACTACAATATTGAGATCTGGACTTAAAATTGCTTGCAATTACTATACCTGTGAAGGAGTGAACATTCCAGATGTCGTGTTATTAGACGGTGCTGCCGCTTCAGGTTGTCCCTCCAGCCAGGCAATTTTTAAAGGATTTCCTGTCAGGCCACTCTCATTTTCGCATGCCAGTTCCTGAAAGGAAGTACAACATGAGTAAGCTCATACTATTCAAATTTCAAAATTCAAATAAAAGGCTTAGGGAGTACATTTTACAGAAAATAACATTTTCCTTGCATTTAAAAAAAAAAAGAATTCGATGTATGTAAACTGGGTTGATGTTTCGAAACATGCAGTCATTTTTTGGGAAACAAGCTATCGACATCAAAAAGCAGCCTGTTTTGAATTTGCTGTCCTTGTGATGTCACAAATACATTTAAAAAAACATTCACATATCCATCTATTAAGTCTGCAGCACTTTAGTCCCACCCTGCTTTTTAAATGAGATACAATATAATGTAGCCAAACAGAAGAGAGGTGATAAACTCTCATTTTATCTGTCTTACAGGTATCTCTTTCTACCAGCACAGGTTGGCAGCTGCAATGTTTTTTGGTAAATGGTAATGAAAAAATTTATCATTAAAATTATTCTCAAATCCCATAGTTAATAGTTAATTTTCTTTTCGGGTGGAGATTATTTTGATTTCAAAAGAATATCAGTATCAGCAGAAATAAATCATATCAGCAGATATGTACATGAGAGAAATCACATATCGACATCAGCCTACAAATCCCACATTGGTGAAGTTCAGGTCTTCGAGGAGCAACTGTAGCACTTGAGCTAACTGCCTACAAAGTAGCACATAGGACTTGTATTTCATGTAGGTGTACAACTGAAAGCATTTTATCTAGTATAATCTTTTACACAGTGTTCAGTGCAGACCTGTGTTTGAGAATCAAAAAAATGAATTCTCATAACCATGCTCACATTAATCAAAGCAGGAAAACCTTATGGTAAAGCAGCAGGTTTTCATATCTGTGGATATAAAATAATATATGTGGAGAAGGTTTAAGGAATGGTCAACACTAGCACTAGTGTTAGTAAATACAGTAGCATTAGCCTAAATGAAGCTTAGCTTCCCTTAGAGACTCAGAGTGTGCTTGTCCACATAGATTAAACTAAGTAAGAACAAAACCACCCACCGCAGATGATCAAGCAAGTCCTCAAAACATTGTTTTTCCTCTGCCAATGTAATAATTCTGTCTGATTGCCATTAGAATTATAATAATTCTGATTTATTGCCATTGCCATGATCACTGCGGGTTTGTTCTAAAAAGTTCTGTCAATTTTCTTTGCTTGCTGGATTAAGTCGTGCTTAGAAACAATTATGACTGGCTGAGAAGCGTGTCAATCACTGTTTTGCAAACAGCCAATTTACTTTAAATGAGCTATATTTAAAAAAAGGAAAAAAAGGATTTCAAACTTGCTACCATCATTATATATTTTGACAGCATCATACCCTTATTGACAAATGAGCATTAGTCTCAAAAAGCACCCAACACCTTTTTTTTTTTATAGCTGACACCAGTTGCAGTATAACCATTGAGGAGAAAAAAACAAAACAGGCAGAAAATACTGTTTTAATAAAGTTAAAGAAAAAAGCCCACTGCAAATTCTATTGTCATCAGTCATCATTGTCAAAGTAACGTAATGCTGATCGAATGTTTATGTGTGTTGTGACAGAGGGTGCGTGGGGTGAACTTGAGCTAGACCCAGGACTCCAGTCTGCCCCGGGACCAGCGTGTGCCAGATGCAGGCAAAGTCTGTTCTTACGACACAGTGGCCATGCTCTCTGGGGAGGTAACCACACAAGCTGGCATAGGCTTCAACAAGCTGTAGTCCCAGCCTGCCAAAGCCCAGGATGCAGACAGCCAGACAGATCACAACAACAAATAAAGCTCTGGTCTCCATTAGAAACGCCGGCCTGTTCCTTCAAAGCACCAGACATGCAAACACACTCTAAAACACTAAAAATATCACCTTCAGTCACACGTATAATAATTTTTAGTTTTTGTTTTAAACAAATCCTGGGATTACACAATTAATACTAATGATGATACAAGTTAGTTAGGTCACACAAACTTGTGGAATTAATTTCTGAAAGATTATGCTTAGCAATCATTACTTATTTCACTTAGCTGACATCTCATGGCAGCATCAGTCATGCCTAGTTATGTTATGTTAAAGCCATGGTTCTGTAAGAATGGTTGGGCTACTTTTTTCCATCATTTTGTCAAGAATTCAGCTACTCGATATAGTTGGTTTTAGGATTAGTGAGGTAATGCAATCTCAGTATGAATGACTGATGGGAGTGAATACTTGTCGCATGTTTTCTATTTTTGAAATGAGTGAAAGCAGAGCATAACGCACCACCGCATTGAATCTAAATTTTACTTTATTTTACATTTTAATGTTCATATAGCAAAAAATTCTAACTTAAGAAAATATATTAAAAAGGCATGTCGATGCTCATATTTAAATGCTTTTCTTGAAAAAAGCAAAATAAACAAAAAAGAATTCTTTCAATTTCTCCAATTTAGATATTACTAGTTTTAAATAATCTAAAATAAGTTTTGCTTACCCCACTGGCATTTCTTTTATTTAGTTTTTTTTTTTCTGTAGTTTTCTAAACTAAAAAGCGTTTATGTTTTTTGTAGGCAGTTGTATCCAAGGTAGGACATTACATATCAGCTTAATTCAAACCATAGAGAGCACAAGTTTTAAGTGCTTTCATTTTTAAGAATACCATCTGTTCTGTGGGAAAGCAGTTATCAGACATTAATATAGACCATGATTAATTTTACAAAGCTTTTTAAATAGCAGGTATAAGGCACTAGAATCTTTCCTGAAGCCGTAGTGCAAATGAATAAAAATTATTTACAGGAACTATCGGAACAGGGAATAAAATCACTGAAAGTCATACTCCAAGTTAAATTGAAAATACTCACCGCTGCTCTCACTGTTGCAAATTCTACCACAGCACTGCCTTTCTTCTTACTGGATACAACAATGTTTAATACATCTCCATACTGCAGAACAGAAAACAAGAAATCTTTCTGAGACAAATTCTGACAAAATTAAGACAAAATCTCTCAAAAACTATGAAAAAGTGATACAAGTGTAAGGTGCAGTATTAGGTGCAGCATTATGTACCAAAACTAGTCACTGTTCTTGTGGCTTTAAAAGTAACATGCCCACCGTTTCAACCGACTGGACCTTAGTCCAGCCTGAAACACTAGTATAACTATTAAATAAATAAATGGACGGGGCTAAACTGTAGGATGAATAGGTGAATGTATGTTAATGTGCTGGTTTTCAAAACAAAAACTGTGAATTTAAATGTATGGATTTCCTAGTGTCCATATTCTGTCCGCATGGACTGGGAAGTGAATGGAACATTCAAAAACTTCGAGTGTCTATAGAGCAACAAATACATTTATTTACAAAAAATTGGATTTTGGAGATCTGAGATCTCAAATGAAGCTCCAACTGCATTTTAAGAGCCATTCATGCAAAAATACAGACTTCCAGCAAGTCTTCAAACATTTTCTCACAAGTGCATTATATTTAAATAAACTAACATCTTAAAGTAAACATGGCGTCACAAAAAAACATGACTCTTCTCCAAGTTTAGAAGTTGTCTCTATTTCATACTCTGTCCAAGAATTCCCAAAAGAGGCTACATAGAATTCTATTGCACATCATTAATCATTGGCTGTACATGATTAATCACTTCATGTGCACTCAGACCATGAGAATCAGTGAAAGGTTTGCAAGGAAACAGTCTATCTACAACCAGTCTGGGACCTTTCTGTTTCACTAACGGCCAGCTCTCTGGACCATTTCAGTTTATTTGGCTTCAACTGAACAAAAAGCACAGTCAGGATTTTTTTTTTTAGAATCCCTGGGCTGAAATTAGCACGGCTCAACTCCAGAGCCCTGCCAGTAAAATTTAGGCTGTGTCGTAATGGGAGGTTTGGCTTGGTTCACCACATGACCTCTAACCTCCACAGAAAGGAAAGGAGTATTGGTTTGGACAGGGTCTTCAATTTGTCTGCTGTCCCAGATCTCTCATGATCATTAAAGAGAGACCAAGAAGGGATCCCTTAGCCCATTAGCACAGCATCAAGATGTCACCCATCATAGAGAAAGGCTTATTGAGACATTGCCCAAAGACTGGACGCCAAGCATGGAAGGAAAAATGTGTTCTGAGAATCTAAAGTCCCTGGGAATTAATGTTAATTCGCTGGGAAAAAGAAAAGACATGAACGCAATTGGACGCTCAGGACGAGAACCTTGCCAACAGTGACAAAGGAGAGATCTCCCAGTAGAACCCTATTTCATATATCTAAATATTTCCAAAGCTTTCTTTGGGGAGGGAAGTTGATCACGGTTTGACTTGGACAGTCCAAAACATACAGAGATTATTCCCAAAGGGAGACTGGAGCTGGTTCCAGCACTACCTGACCTAAAAAAAAAAACCTCATTGCTTTATTCTAAGGGTGATTGGTAAGGCAAGAATATAGCATTGCAATGATTTTGTATCACAATATTTAAAATTGTGTGTAAAAATGTGTGAACCCTTTAGACTTTTCTATATTTCTACATAAATGTGATCCTATAATAGCATCACAAGTCCTAAAAGAATGAAAAGATACCCACATTTAAAAATGAGAAAAATATTGAATATTCACTTGAATTTGACATGCCTATCTAAAACATTAATTTTATTCTTTTTAACCATTCTTTGGTAGAATCACTTGTATTCTTAGGGTCATTGTCTTGCTACACATCCCACTTTGAAATGTCCTTTTTGGGAGAACAGTGATTTTTTTCCTTGCAACCCCATGCACATCACTGTGAGTCCAAACTCTTTAGAGGTGGTTTTATAACTTTTTCGAGTATGATTGACATCAATATGTTTTCTGGTTCCCCAGAAATCTCCTTTATTTGTGCCATGACAAACTTTAACAAATGTGTTTTGAAAATCAGACTCTGACAGATGCTTTTTATTTTTTTAAAAACAGGGTGCCCACTTATCCTCAGTTATCACCTCGTTGACTGAAAACATCGGAGTCTGAGAAAAGGATGAAAGGATTACAATAGTTAATTTAAGTTAATAATTTCTTTTGACCAATAGCATATTGTCAGTGTTGACACAAAACCTTGTATCGCCACAAATAAAAAATACAAAATGTAAAAATGTCAGATAAGAAGACCAATAGAAACTGTCCTAAATTACTTTATCTAATTAAAAAAAGCATATTCCAATAATTTCTATTAAAAGAGTCAGTTGTGAGTCAGTTGGTCTCTCTGGGTGAGTAGGACGGCCTCTCCCCAGGAAGCGAAGGACATGATAAATTGGAGAGACAGTTGTGAACAAATTGGGGGGGGGGGGATTATTGGAAAATTGGGGGGAAAATAAGGTTGGAAGAAAATCCTCCCCAAGACAATTTTTCAGAATGATCATATATTGGCCACCTCTACTTCATTTGTTTTATCAAAATGAACCTTGAACAATCCTGAGCCAAACTTTTGCTTTCTCAGAGATAAACTAAGCGCTAGCTGTGACATCAGCATGTGCTTGAATCCTTGGCACTATGCTAACAACCATTGCATATTTGCCTGAAGGCCTCGGAGTTCATTAGGTGCTGCACCAGGGTGGTATGGAGCTGTTGAGTTGCATGAGAAGAGCACATTTCCTAGCAGCTCTCCTGGCAGTACTAAACATACCGTTGAAGACGGTTAGCAAGACTGGCGTGCAGCATTTTAACAGGGCATTGCAGTGCCCTCGGCACTTTTCACCACTACAAAACTTAATGGTGCTTGCACAAGGGGGAGCGAAATAAAAAGTACTTAAGCAGCTGATGTCATGCAGGCCCAAAACCTGGGGCACTGGACATGGGGCTAGGCTCATTACACAGAGAAACAGCTAGTTCACACACAAGGACACTTTCTCACACTTTTTAAAATGTACGACAGGAGGCCAGGCAGGACCCGGACATGCTGGTGTTTGTTCTAGCGAAGCGGGTAAATACAGGAAAGTGGGGTCTATACAGTCCAGTCCAGTCATGATGACTCAAACTCAGTTTTAACTGGTTAAAATATACCTTTTTGATGAATTGTCCTTAACAGTTGGCAGTCAGAGATTGTTTCTGATGGACACACCCATGTATGTTTTTTTGCCGCATATTGGCTTTATAAGTCTGTTAAAGAATTCTGAAATCTTTTACAGATTCTTGTGTGTAGTTTTGTTCAGGAACTCGAATTATACCATTATCACTCAACTATTCAGTGGATCACTGGATTACTTTAATAATAAATAGTGACAGAACCAATATACTCTTGAAAAATCAAGACCACAAAGTTAAGACCCTTTACTTTGGCTTGAAGTCCTGTTGGGTTGTGCTGGGTAGTTGTTTCTGGGTAGTCTGGTTTTTGGGGAGTCCAGCTACTGGGTTAATGACTGTAACCATAACAACACAGCCAAAGGGTTCATTTTAAACAGCAACAGCATGCGAGGAAGTCATTTAGAACAGGGTTGGTTACACAGCTTCTCTTTGAGCAGCCACATAGTCAAGGCAGTTGGTATGTAAATTTCCATAAAAAACAAACTACAAAATAAAAACTATATAACTGAAATTTTCTAGTTATGATGTGGGACTTACAGGAATAGCTAAGGTTGGCACACTTATTCTAAAGCTGTAATATTTGTTTCCACTGTCTTACTGCATTTATATTTACATTTATTAATTTAGCTGACGCTTTTATCCAAAGCGACTTCCAAGACATGGAGCAGTGTAGTGGGACGGTACCTTGCTCAAGGGTACCTCAGTAGTGCCCGGGCCGGGACTTGAACCTGCAACCTTCAGGTCCCAAGCGCAATGTCCTAACCAGTAGGCCACCACTGCCCACCACTGGAGGTTCATTGTCGGATATAGCTCAAAATGTACAGTACCAGTGAAATTTTTTAGAACATTTAATATGTCCAGTTTTTACTGGTAATTTAAGTGAAATTGAAGTGAAAGTGACCATTTGTCATTATGGACACACTCAAGCACCACAGCGAAATTTGACTTCTGCATTTAACCCATCACACATACACACATGGAGCCATGGGAAGCTCTTAACAGTGCCTGAGGTGCAGGTTCTGACCTGAGCACCACTAACGTAACTCTGAGCAAGGTCCCCAAGTGGCGCCCAGGTCAGGAATTGAACCTGCAACCTTCGGTTCACAAGGGCAAGGGTCCTAACTATTAGACCACTACTGCCCCAGTTAGATTACAGTGAATACAAAGAAAAACCACCCAGAGTAAGTGAGGCCAATTATTTACTCCTTGCCATAATTAAAATATACATATTATCACCTTCTGAAGGAGGCGCTGAAGAAACTCCTGAGAATATCCGCCATTAGTGTCATCGTCTTTTTTACACTTCCACTTTAGCTGAAACAGAAATAAATAAATAAAAAATTGCATGTAAGCTGAGCAAACCAACAATGCATTACAAGAGACCAACTAAAATAAACTCCACCAAGCCCCATACTGATTCTTTAAACTTCATTTCAGTCCCTTTATAAATCAGGTCAACACAAAACAGCATGCTAGAACTATTTATTTATAACTGCTGCAGGGTGAAGGGGTTAATGTGACCATGCATAAACCCATTTGCTGGAAGTGGACTATGTGGGACTCCCCCTGATGGCCAGCATAGATAAATGTGGAATGAGCCCACGAAGGTCAGAGAGCATTGCTCTGAGGCAATGAGACTTTTAATAGGCACTGAGCTCACCAGACCCCAACCCACACAATAAACCCTAACCCTGGAGCCCTGCTCTCAGTTTGCAATGGAGGGAGAGCTAGAAAGCTAGAAACTGATTCAATTAACATAGAAGCCTGTGGTGCTTACAGCACTGACTCACCTGCTAACCGCTAGACATTTTAATAAAGCGCTAACGGTAACCAGACAGCTTTACACATTCATGTTAAAGCACTGACAGTGAGTCTTTTAAAAAAAAAAAAAAAAGCTAAGTAAGAAGAAATGTGGAGAGCAGCAGGAGAAGTCGTTTACAGACTCTCATGTAAGTCATTGTGGCAAATTACATGCCTGTGGATTTGCCAGTCATGTTTTGTGGCAACTTTTATGTGCTATCATTAACTTTGGGTTATAGATTCTAATGGTGTTAGTTTATCATCAGCACATATCAGTCAACTGAAATGAGCCTTGGTCTTTACAGTTCTAGTACAGCTCTATAAAAAGTTCTAGTATACGAATTCAAGCCAAACACCTATAAATGCCCCCAACACATTTACTTCCGATTAACAATAATGATTGCTTTATTTCAGAACAGGCTCTGGGAATGATGCTACTGGAGCAATACTAGAAATCTAGTCTTTGGGCACAGGACCTGTTTGCTCTCATGTCAAATTCTGAGACAAATGCAGAATAGAAATGCCTCTAATATTCAATAAAATCCCAGTAAATGTGTCTACAAAATAAAAAAAGGCTCAGTTGTGAACACACAGCATGTATTACCTCCACACAGGAGCACTACCAATAAGATGTACTGCAACAGCTACACATGGGCCTAAGGTGAGAATGCCCAATGCTGCTACAAATCAGCTAGAAGGGTAAAAAAAACAAAAAAAACAAAAAACAAAGAGTGGACTGTGTAAAAGTGCACCTTAAGCCTTTCCCAAAGCCTTTGAAATGAGTTGGAGTGGCAATCTTACTAATGTTCTCACAGCTGAATGTAATCACATCCTCACAATGTTCCAACAACTAGAGTAACAAAAACATAAAATCATGAAACCTTAAAAATGTGAATATGAAAACAAACTTAGTGAATAGAATAACTGCTCTAATACAGAATGAAGGACTACAGAATAAAAGTGAGATTTAAGATTAGAGTTAAAAGTTGAAGGCTAACCTTCTTATATGCATCAATAGCTTGTTCCAGATTCTAGATTTATTGACCTCAGAACCCTGGTCAGCTACCATCTTTACCTAGATTTAGTTACTAATAAAAGACACTGGTCAGCCAATCTAAGACCCCTTAGAGGAACAAGTATGGTTGGACAGCAAAGTCCAAATTTTGCTTCCTTAGATTAGTGCTGGGGCTAGGAGAATAACATTGATAAGCACTAGAATAGTCAAATGGTTTTCATAATTACATGCAGAATTTTCTTTCAACCCACTCAAACAATATCCAGGTTTTCATTATGGTGGCTCAGAATTAATTGAAGAATCAATGTGGTTTAGTACTTACATGACATACAAAAATGAACAAAACTTCTCACTACAGGCAGATATTTTACACAACACTAGGGCTGGATTCCCGTTTTGCTTTGATTGTCATGGCCACAAAAGTGGATTGTACATCAGCACTCTTGCTCTTGAGGCGGTTTGTGAAAACAGACCCTTTTGTCTATAAAAGGCTGTCTGAAGCACTCAGTTACACATTAACTTTTAGATCATTTTTATAGCTCACAGTAAGTGTCCCAACCCACAGTGAAGTCTGCACTGCCTTAATAAAGAGCTGGACACAGTTTAATGTATTTCTGAGGACGTATTTTTGGATGACTATTTACGTCTAGTGTTAGCAATGTTAACCTCACAGCTCCAGCTCTTAACTAAGAAGCTAAATTGAGTCTTAATATGCTTTGAATCGACTACAACTTGCAAAAGTAGAAAACTGTAAACGTGTATGTTTTTCACCAAACCATGCCTTTAACACATTAAAAGTAAGTTCATTATTAAAACCGAAGTCCTTGTTTGCTTGTTTTAACCAATGTCTCAAGTTGGAAGTCATTCAAAGGAAAGGTCAGTTCAGCTGAATTATCTGCAATGAATTGAATTCAAAAGAGAGCTAAAGTTATAGTTATTTGGGAAAAACAGCAAAATTAAGATGAACAGGTTTTAGCACAATGGACAAGAGGTTCTGCTTCCATAAGAACAAGGTCTCAGGAAGAAAAAAAAATGGGGCACAGAGATATCAACCACCAGTGTTTGTAGTTTCCCTGTACTGACCTATATTGTGAAACAGAGGTGGATATAGTCCACCACAAAGCACCAGCTTCTTGATGCCATCAAGTCTGGTGATGAGGTGACATGACATATTTGCATAAATAATGAATGTCATAGCCTTAAAAAGTCAGGCCAAAAGATCATTTTATGATGTTAAAAAATGCATAGTCCCTAGACTGACCTGATCTGTAGTAGTAATGGAAGTAGTGTATGCCCATAAGAGTAGGAAAATAGTGGTTCTCCAGGGAGGCTTTAGGAAAGTGTGACATTGTGTGAGACCCTCAAATTGACCATAACAAAATAATAATGCTTTCCTTAGGGTTTCAATCAACAGTTCATTACAAAATACAAAATAAAGCATCAAGAAGATGTACAGAAGCATCTGTGCGAATGATGAACAGTTATGAATGCACCTTTACAGTGGTGGGAAACACGATAATTTTTTCATGACAAATTATCATTAAACTGTTAAGTTTAAGAGTATTCTATGGATTTTGTCAATATTTTAAGAACACTGGCTAATTGCATGTTTAATAAAATAGAGCACAATAAAGTTCAAATTGATGTAGTGCAGCACAAAGTGTGGAACATTAAATAAATATCACTGTATAGTTTTTTATAGTACTCTGGAATGTTGTTCTACCAGTTTGTCTTTTTCGACGATATGATTATGATAATGCAAGTATCATAGTATACCTGCCACTTTAAACACCCTTATGAATACAGTTTCACCCTAAATGCTTCTCCTTTACCTTATGATAACCTCTTCCACCATTAATCCTGCAAGGAGCCAGGTGAAAATTTGGATGATACCCCAAATTTGATTTAAAAAAAAAAACATTTAGCAAGCTGAGCTAGTACTACATGCTTCTAGCCTAAACATAACTCTGCGTATTTCTGAGAGGCATGTTCTGGGGATTTTTTTGGCACTTTCCTCACTACAGTTCAGTCAACACAACCCTATCTTTTTTTTCCTCCCTTCCAGAACAAAAGCAAATGCCGTCTCACGAAAAATAATACAACCTCACGCGATATGGTCAGACTAGAGGTTTTATAGCGGAGTTTTTCTAAGTCATTGTAATTGATGGTTTTCATCAAACTTCCCCTCAACTCACCAGTAAGAACCTGCCCATCAAGGGAACACAGAGAGTGCTCAATTTATGTTGGAGAACCCACGTAAATCAAATCAAACACAGGGACTACTGACTCCATATAGACAAAATAAATACTGATAGTCAAGGAACTTCCCAAAGTTAATTGACTAGTCTAGTAAAATAATGACAAAGATTTGTACTAAGACAGCACTGCAGACTGACTCTGTTAAGGGAAAGGAGTCTAACTGGTTTTAGAAAAAAAAAAATCATACACATACATTTGAAATACAATGCCTAAAACAGGGGGGAAATGTGCTCCCTCTTGCCTTCATGCAATGATGCTCCTGGGAAAATAATGAGAAATAACATTCGCCACAAACTGCACATAATTAAATAGAGTATGACCCAGAGCTGCCTCAAAATTTGACTCTGGTGTTTATTTTCACTAAACGAGCACACAAACGTCACTAATTCGTTAGGGGATCGAGTTTGGGCGAGCAAATAATGTATTAATGCGATTAAACACATAAAGACATTAGCTAATGTTGCCCTTAATAAGAGAAACTGAAAGGTTTCCAAAGAAAACAAAACAGCCCTCCATTTAAACAGTTATGGGTCTCCTGGTGACCAGCCTTTAACAGACTGGATGTAGGCTCAAGCTTCATTTGGAGGGAATTTTAGGGGAAGTGAGAAAGGGTTCTGGTTCATTTAGAGCCTGTCCAAGAACGTTTGGTTTCTGTAATATACTCCTTACACATGGCAAATTTCAAAGTTTCAGACTTGCAGTTTTTTAAGAGATGCAGTTTCCTCTCACTGCCTGTTTTCACACTAGCATGTGAAATGTGCAAGAACATCACTACTCTAAATGTAGAGACACTGGACACATTAAATCAGAGCAACTTTGGTTTCATCTTTTTCTTTACTGGGCAGAGAACAGAACTGATGGCATTTTGTAATTGTAATTGTTGATCCCACCGCTCACACAAACTCTTCACACTCCTGCCATCCAAATGGAGATACTGCAGCATCAGAGTCAGATCTGCCAGGCTACGTGACAGTTTTTACCATCAAGCTGTCAGGTTCCTCAACACCATGTTGCCTCCAAGGACCCTACACACTGTATCACTCTGCCCATAACTCCCTATACAGAGCCAAAAATCACTTGACCAACTGACTATGCACATAAATGCAGTATGACCAAACCTCTTGCACAGAACTGAACTCACTGAACAGTCACTTTAGCAGGTTTTAGGCAGTAAAATTACCATTAATGTCATATACAGAACTTAAGCACAGCCACTTTAACCAGAAGTGTGCTTCTGATTTTGCACATTCCTGTTATGTTTGTCCAGTATGTATGTCCTGAAATTGCATTGTCCTGTATGTTTGTCCTGATGTCTTT
Source organism: Arnoldichthys spilopterus (assembly GCA_037974385.1). Lineage (NCBI taxonomy): Eukaryota > Metazoa > Chordata > Actinopteri > Characiformes > Lepidarchidae > Arnoldichthys > Arnoldichthys spilopterus. Next base: position 44,498,181 of record JBBPDA010000001.1, read on the forward strand.
TTGCATTTTGCACTATGTATATGTGTACTGTGGACCCTGAACTTCGTCGTTTCGTTTCTTCATATACTTGTATAGGGCTGAGATGAGTTTACTTTGACTTGACTTTGACTTGTATACAATTATAATTTGGTAAACTGCAATATAAATATCTCATTGTTATATTATTGCTGTTGTGTGCATAGTAAAGACCATCTTTTGTGCATACAGAAAGTGCAAATTTACCTTTAATTTAGGGGTGGCATTTTTGTTGCCCTGCTGAAATGAATCTGTCAGGGAGAGAAGACAGAGATAGAGAGAGAAACAACTTTACATATTTGAAAGCAAATTTCTGAACGCTCAGTAAAGAAAATGTTAATTAATCAGTGTTTTTATTAATTATTGCTATGTGCAATAAATGGATTCGCTCTTTTGTCTGTAGTAAATAGCTGCAACACAAAAAAATTCTAAGATGCTAGGCAGAACAGGAAGTGGCCATTAATGAGGGCTGAAGTTGCCGACCCACTTCTCAGTTGTCCGCACTACATAGAACGCCACAATAGCAACAGTATCCGCGTTCCATTTAGAATTTTCATCTCCTGAAATTTCAAATGTAAAATTCACTTCATTGTCTAAGAACACTTTGCTTGCCAGTTTTGATCACCATCTGTCCATCAGTAAGTAAAATGAAACATTTTTTCAAATGATTTATTATCATTTAAATAGGTTACAATGGACAAAAATAACCATATTTATCAATGCAAATGTTATTTTGTAATGCTTCTATTAATCAAGCTTTTCTGTAACAGTAAAATAAAAAAAAAACATAAAACATAAAAGCGAGAACACATTAAAAGGGTTCAATTTGGGATAAAAGAGATTGACCTGGAAAACCTGAAAATGAAATGTGAACCCAGCCCAACAAATATTTGAGAAATGATGTCCAAACCTAACCAAACCCAATGCGGAAGGACAGGCCCCATCTCGTTAAACACAAGTATTTCATTTTGTACTCCATGTAGCTCACTTAATCCCAACCTGTATCTCCATGTGCTGTGCCTTGCACGCAAGTACCTGTTTGTGCAGAGTGTGTGTGGAGCTTCCCCTCTCTCTCTCTCTGGATGTGTTCTCGAATCAGCCTCTGCTCTTCCTGCAGCTGCCTGGAGCCCTCCTCTCTCAAACGATTGATCTACGTGTGCACACGCACACACAGGTTTAAGTCAGTAGATGTGTTCCACAGCAAAAATACAAAAATGTTATGTTCAACAGTAAGGACACACCAGCACAATGCAAACCAGGTCTATCTAAACACTGGATAGAGGAATTTCTTAAATCCAGTATCATAGTCCAATATTATCCTAAACTAAATGACCTTCAATAAGCCTGAATTCAGTTTCTTAATATGGAACACTGCCACCTACTGGCTGACAAAGAATCAGACCTAAAAACAAACCTGAATTGTCTAGTCACATGAAGATTGTATGCCAAACACATACAAATACCAACATAAACATCTTCTATACATAAAATGTTTTAATTCTTTAAGTACTAGGCATATTTAAATTTTTTGCAAACAAGTTTTGTTTCTGTATAGTACTAAAATGGACACAAAATTAAATCACATGCATATATTACATCTTCATCAATGAAAAAACATTTTGAAAGTAGCTCATTTTTTTGTTTTTTTCACTGGCTATAATAAAAGGTTTTCTAATACATGGAGTGGGAAGGAAACATGATCTGGCGATCACATCAAACGGTTTAAAAATTGAATAAAAAATAAATTATGATTGCACTCTTTTATATACTACAGTTTATGCTGAAATCCATTTTGGAATAATCTATCAAGCCTGTTTCAGGTGGGATTAATCCAAACTTGCTTTACCGTTTCCCAATACCACTACTTCACAATATCCAGAAAAAAAATGTGTTGTGTAAAATGTAATTAAAAACAAAAATCTGTAGCTTGTATATTTGTGAGGTAAATAAAAATTCTAGACAATTTACAAAGAAATTACTTGTAGTGTTTTGCCTGACCAACTTAATTGTATTTTATAAATAACAAAATATTTTGAATTTGTAACAGTTAGTATGGAACAAAATCAGAGTGACAATTTCACAGAATATTCAAGTCACACCACTTTGAACATGCAGGGGAAGTGGTAGCAGCTGAGGGCTTCATGATTGGTTATAAAAGAAGCATCCACCAAAGACTTGTGTCCCAATGCTTTGTGCCAAACTTCATGAGAGAATTGCCAATCAATTCAAAAAGATCATTTCTCTCCACAAGATTACAAATAACATCTGCCATTAGTAATATTATGAAAAGATAAAGAAATCCCAGGGCAGGTAAGGCATATTATTATATTATATTTCCTTTTTTCTTCCCCCCACCATGTATCTTAAAGATGAATAGGCCAAGACAATACAGGCAAAAGAAAACCACATATAGAGTTCACACCTCCTCTTCTAACGTTCGGGAGATTTTGAATTCCTCTGCTTTTTGAGCTTCTGCTTCCGCTTGCCGTTCGCGAGCCTCCAAGTCTGTGGAGCAACAGATACGACCACAGAGGGAGACAGAGAGAGAGACAGAAAGACAGAGAGAGAGAGAGAGAGAGAGAGAGAGAGAGAGAGACAGAGAGACAGAGAGAAAGAGAGACAGAGAGACAGAGAGACAGAGAGACAGAGAGACAGAGAGAGAGCGAGAAAGAGAGACAGAGAGACAGAGAGACAGAGAGACAGAGAGAGAGCGAGAGAGAGAGAGCGAGAGAGCGAGCGAGCGAGCGAGCGAGAGCGAGAGAGAGAGAGAGAGCGAGAGCGAGAGAGAGAGGGAGAGAGAGTGAGAGAGAGAGAGAGAGATATAGAGAGCGAGAGAGAGAGAGAGAGAGAGAGAGAGAGATAGA
>JBBPDA010000001.1:44524881-44554248 GCA_037974385.1 Arnoldichthys spilopterus
TTCACTGTGTACTGTGTGAACTGTATATGGTTGAAATGACAATAAAAGCCTACTTGACTTGACTTGACTTGACTTGAGAAGAAGCAAAAATTCCATTTGCAAAACTGCAGCAATTAGTATTAGAATTAGTATTCCCAAATTCCCAAATGACTAAAAGTGTTATTAAAAGGATGTAACACAATGGTATGCCTCTGTCCCAACTTTGAGTGTGTTACAGGCTATAAAAGTTATTTGCAATTTATTTATAGGTGTATTTATATAAAACATTGCCATTAAAAGCAGTGACCCATGAGACATGAGAGAGTAGTCCCAGTATATCTAATCCAACTAAACAACTACTGAACAAGCCTTTCCTATATTAAAATGGGTATGTTATATTAGGGACAACAAATGTGTAGCTCCAGGTTAGGAATCATGGTCACCTAAGTAATTGGATGAAGGCTGCTGCTCTCATGCTACTGTTTTTCATAAACATCTGGCCCTTGGGTCAAAATGAGAGATTGCAGAATTACTTTGGTGACCTTCAGGTCACCGAGTTATGTATGAAAGAACAACAGGATGAGGAAGTCCAAGACAGGAAAAGCCCTCAAACCTCCTGATGTGCAAAAGTGAACACCCTAGATTAATTCAGTACTATCATTTTAGTCTAGAAAAAAGTTATTTGGGGGTTCATGGTTAGTTTACTAATAAACTAAAAGGCAAAAAATATACACCAGAAGGCAAAGTAATTTGACTTTATCTAGCTGCCCACAAAAGGTTATGAAATTAATTACTAATGGACTACAAAATCATAAATGTTGGAGGGTAAACACATGTCTGGACAAGCCTACTAATCTTCTGTACCCACTTCTGCACTTCAGGTGGGTATGCAGAGCCTTTATGTAATTAACGCCATCAAATAGCTGCCAGCAGATGGATGTCTAAGATGGTAGTTCATTATATTTTAACATAATGTCTAAAACTGTTTAGCCTGGCTCCTAGAACTACATAGAAAGCTTTCTTTTTTAGAATGTGCATATAACTTGGGTAAACTTCAGATTGTATTTTTATGGTAAGGATACGCTGAGTAAATCACATTGCTTTTTGTCAATGTATTCAGCCAGTTAAAAAATGAACAGGGGTTCAAAATAATTTTACAAATGCAACATTTCTGTAAGAAAGTCAACTTGTTTTTTAGAATAGAAATGAGAGAATCACACTATGGTGTGTTTGAATAGTCTGACATCTACTTTGCTTAATTTGCTCCTGTTTTAACATGCCTTGGGTGTCATCTAAAGCAGAATTCTTCAGATTGTTTTCACTGATGTGAAAGTCACTGTTATGGCGAAACCAAGTTTCTTACCAAGTCAGAATTGAAACCAGGCATAGTGTTTAAATGTTTAATTCTTTAAGAATATGTTGCCAGATGTCCAAAATGTTCTCAAAACTATAGTAAGACATTTTACTATAGTTTTGAGATAACGTTTGTCTACTTTTTTTTTTTTACAGATATATATATATTTCAGATTTTCCACTATTTTACTATTGTCAGAATTATATATAAAAACTTAGGAGATATGAGTAGGTTTACTGGTCACTGTGGATCTTCAATAAAATGGCTATAGTTTTATTGTAGACTGTGACCCCTAGTTCCTGTCACCATCACTGTAAAGATGTAAGTTTTGCAAGAGTAATTGGTGGAAAGTCCTGAATATTTCAACACAGGCCCCTGAACAATTTGTCAAGCCCAGACTTATTTAATCATGTACTATGCTTAACCACCACCTATTTTTAAAAAACTGCATTCCAATGCTAAATCAAATACAATTCCATGACACAAAATTTTTTTGCCTGGATTTAGCCAGAAGTGAGCAGAACTCAAACTTTTTAGCCTTTGTCACTGCCCCCCCTCTCTGTCTCTACACACACAAACACAGGCTTACATGGTATGATTGGATGATGGAATTATTATTGTTCTTTTCCAGCAAGGCTAACTAAGTTAGTCCATATGATAATAGAAGATAAGAGTAAAAGAGACAACAGGAAAATTTATCAGAGAAAGAGAGAGGCAGATTAAAAATGGATGAAAATTGATTATTTCATATAGTCATGGTCCAACAAAATGGTAAGTTTACAGGATAGGGCAAAATGTTTCCTACTTCTAATGTTAGTTAATGGAAGAACAAAAGATATTATCTAAAAAAAAAGATTATAATTTGGACCAATATTCTTTCATCCAGCCAATAAATGTTAGCAGGATAATGTAAAATTAAAGCTTAATAATCTTTACCCCACACCCCAGCCCCTGTCCCCATCCACCATAGGATAGTGCAGAGGCCGCCCAATCCCAGTGTAAACACCATCGAGGGCGGAGTCCCCACTATGCCCGTGTGTGTGTGCGTGTGAATCATGCGGGCTGAATCACTTCATCCAGTAAAAGCATCACATCAGAGCAGTGGAGTTTCAGGGAGCTGAGACCAGTGTGGACAGACATCTGGCGAGCTGTTAGTGAAGGTCGTTTGCGCTGCGCGTTGATGGAATATAGGTATGCCTTCATCTCCTTGCACTACATTTCACTACTCTCCCCTTTTCTATTATTTTCTTCCCCCTGCAATCGGGGGAAGACGACGCGTGGCACACTAGAGTGGATCTGTGGAGTTAAAGGCTTTAGGAGAAGTGTAGTCTGATGAAATGCGGGGTATAACATCGCCATGTTTTGCAACGTGTAGTAGTGAAATGTTCCGTTACGGTGTCACTGCTCGCCATTACTACCGCGCAGTAACTCTGCCGTCTGCTGAGACCGGCTCCGAGGCGCTGATGGGAATTTTTAGGGACTTTGCAGGCTTTGCAGATCGCATCTGCCTCTCGGTCATCGATTGCAGGAGCTTGTGACTTTGACCTATATCAGTTTAGCTCCGTGGACACGTAAAAAAGCAAAGCCGACAGGAAAAAAAACAGGGCAGTCAGCAGCAAATCTGAGGAAAAAAACATTTGCAGCTGTTAATCGACCAGTTGATCGACCATTTAACAGGCTTGTTGAACCGTTTCGCGGTTTCACTGAAAATGTTTTCAGACGATCGGGTAATTGACCGGTGATCTAAGTAAATCCGCTGGCTTCTCTGGGAGGTGCTATGATGGGTTTTTGACAGCGAAGGAGCTCGTTGGCTGTACCAGACAGACACTTTAAACGTGTGTGGGTTGGTGGGTGGTTGAGCAGGTGTGTGCGTGATTAGTATCAGTGCATTCTTGCTGCGAGGTCACGTGATTATACAGTGGCACAACTTGTGTTGATTCCACAATTAGATCACAGCTGTACTGACCAGTGCTGGAAAAAAACTAGCAAGCATCAAAGTCTGTCAAAGTAGGAAAACTACCACAATCAAGTTGTGTTTTACTGTGTGATTGTAAAATTATGAGATTTTAACATGAGATTTGCGAAATATTACATCTCCTATTCTACGAAACTTGGATCAGGGTTATATACATAACCTATATGTATGTATGTGTGTGTGTGTGTGTGTGTGTGTTAGGGCTGCTATATGTGGACAAATATCAGAATTGTAATTATACCACTACATTTATCATATATACATGTATCATATTGTGATTGAGATGTATTTCAATATATTAAAGGGTCCAGGTCACACTTCTGTAATTAAAAAGGCTTGAAGTACATAGTATTGTTAAAACTCCCCCATCCATATATTACACATATAGAAACTTCATAGGTTTTGTGAGATTACAGAATCAAAACTTTTACATATTTATTCCTACTTAGAACAGTTTTGCCCCACCCCTCCACATAAGGTATTAGTTCTATAACTGGTTAGAGGCTTATTTGCATATTGCAGCCTTCTGCAATATCAGTATTGCAGAGATCAATATTGTGATAATGATGTATGGACAATATATTGTGTAGCCCTAATATATATATACACGCACATGTACACAATCAGCTGTAACATAACCACTGACAGGTGAAGTGTATAACATTGATTATTTCATAGTGACATCGGTCAAGGGGTGAGATATGTTGGACAGCGAGTGAACAGTCATTCTTGAAGTTGGTGTGTCGGAAGCAGGATAAATGTGTGAGCGTAAAGATCTGAGCCACTATGACAAGGGTCATTTTGTCATTGCTAGATGGCTCAAAGCATCTCCAAACTGTTATCTTATAGTGCAAATTGGTTAGTACCTAATAAATATGGTCCAAGAAAGGACACCTGTTGACCCAGTGACATGGGCACCCAAGGCTCATTGAAAACATGTGAGGTGTGAAGGCTGACTTATCTGGTCTTATCCCACAGAAGAACTACTGTAACACAAAAAACTGAAAAGGTTAATGCAGCCTATGATAGAAAGGTGTCAGAACACAAATTACAGCATGTTGTGTATGGGGCTGCATAGCTGCAGACTAGAGTACCCAGCTGTTCCCTGAGCCACATTTTCTTTTACATTTCTTTGGCATCAGGATGCACCATGGAAAAAGGCAATCGGGCAGAGGCAATGTAACGCACTGGGCAATGTTCTGCTGAGAAACCTTGGGTCCTGGCATTTATGTGGGTGTTCCTTTGACATGTACCACTGTTATTGTAGACCAAGTACCCCATTCATGGCAACAGTACTTTCTAATGGTGGGCCTTTTTGGGCAGGATAATGCATCCTATTAAATGAATGCGATTAAAAACAGCATGCTTTCCTCCACTGCGCATCATTTTCTTTCTGTAAAGCTATATTAGTATGACTTGTAAAGGTCCTGTGTATTGATCCTTTGGTATTTAAATGCTGAACAGCGAAAGAGGAACACCCCTCTATTTTAAGAATAGTCTTAATCAAATGCCCCTCTCAGATGTTACTCTCATATGCTGTTCTTTCCAGTAGGACAGCTCAGAGCTCTGTAGGTAAGTGAACAAGGTGGTCTTATTTTTAACAAAAGCTGCCTCACACTACGATGGGTTCTATTGTAAATGTTCTGGAAGTAACTAGCTTTTCTTATAGCTTTTTACACATTGAAATTACTGCCTGTGGTACCTCATGTGACCTTATGTGTAGTATTCACATTCCTCCTGAAAAAACTCTTATTTTACTAGTTTTTTCTCCTAAGCATATTCTGCTAAGTGTTAGTCAAGATTCAAGATTTGAGATTCAAATGTGAACTGGTTACATTAGCTTTATACAATTATCCCATACCTGTTTCATCCTAGTGTCTCTGCCACAGCAATGCTTTGTACACATGGCCAAACTACAATCACTCTCTCTGTTGATTTATGGGGTGGTTCAATCAGTGATAGTGAAATGAGCAAATACAGGGTGTGGCAATCACAAACAGTCAGGGAAGAGGGAGGAAAACTCAGTAGTTGCTGCCTCTGGAGCTTTGTATTGATATCTTTGCCTTGTTGGAACTCTCTTCTACTTAATGTAGAGATTTCAGTCATTACCAAAAAGTCCTGCAAAGATCCTGATATCTTGAGGTGTTTCATAGTGGGACTGGAAACCAAAGACTACTCTGAACCAGATATAGGACTTAAAGCTGTAGGATATAAGTATATAGTTGTAAGTTTTTGAAGGCAAATTGGAGAGTCCTGTAAATGTGGTGTGTAATGATACCGATTTTTCGGTTCAATACTACATTTTAATCATTACATATGTTATTTAGAAGTTGTTTTTTAAATGTTAAATATTTTATGTTTATAATGAAGGATGGCACAGTGGTGCAGTGGTTAGCGCTGTTGCCTCAAAGCAAAGTAGGTCCTGGGTTCATTCCCCGGGTCAGTCACAGGTGCATTTCTGTTTGGAGTTTGCAAGCTCTTCTGTGTTCATGTGGGTTTTTTTCAACAAAAATAAGCTTGCAGGGTCAGATATAATCTTGTAATGAGTATAAACTTCTGGGGGTGGCTTTTAAAACTTCTGGTACTGTATTTTGTTAAAATCAGCTGCTGGGTACACCCCCTTTTAAACCCACCCCAAGTTTCTCCAGTCCTTGCTCTTTTACTATTTGTAAGGTTTTCTGCCCACATCATCATGGAAACTTTATATTGTCAATCACTCATAGCTATGAGTCCCATATTTATGTGCCTAGAGAGCATATCACTGTTTCAGACCAATCTCCAAAAGGGTAACTTTACAAACTTTTGATGCAAGTAATGTAAAAAGATTTTATTACAAGCAAATAAATACCATTTCTATTGGTTCTTTCATCATTCAATTATACAACAATATTAAGGGAATCTGCTATTTTTCAAATTATGCCAAAAAAAGCACCAGTGAAAATGGAGGTACAGTGTTTTGTTCATCCCTATATAAAAAATCACTGCATATTGTTGCAATCATATAAAAACTTTTTTTCTTGCTGTTCAGAGCCTTTTTTCACAAATTATTTCACCAGTTATTTCACACCTTTTAAAAATGACAGCTGCCCTTTGCGTGAACATTTTATGATGAAAAGGCCAACAGAAATGGTCTAAAATGGAGTAAAATCTGTTTACATTAATTCAAAAGTTCAAAAACGTTTTACCATCTTCTATTAGGTTCAGAGATTTCACAGTCTGGGTTGTTTAAAATAGTCCATTAAATTTGAGTGAAGTGTCAGTATTATAAGGTCTTTTTTCATATTTAAATCATAGAAAGTCAGAGATTTCTGAAAATCACTTAAAGCATAAAATTAATTTGAAATTAATGGAGAGTTCTTTGTAGTTCCAAATTGAGTTAGCAGTGCAGATGTGAACACTCAGACATTTACTAACAGTAAGCGTCAATATAACTTTTCATCTGACACATTAGAGGATACTATTCTGTGCATGTGGCAAGTTTCACAGGAAGCCAACAATGCTTGCTCCTTGAGATTATGGTATCAAGACAGCAACATATAGGGAAAAGATGATAAATGTCCATGAACTCCTTTATCCAGCACAGTGCACATGTTCTAGTGAAAAGAAGCAAGAAGCCAGGCCTGGTCATTCCAATGACAGTTCACTTACATTACAAAGCAAGACATCCTTCCTGTGTCTGTATTTTTCCTCTCCAGTTTCTTTCAGAAGGACAATGTGAAGGTTGTTCTTTGGAGGATTTAGTTTCTCCATTGAAATGTCCTGAACTGGCTTGACAAACTGTTTGTCCTCTTGGTAATATAAGATATCAAAATTTGCCCTTCTACTTTTTTTACAGGAATATTTTGTACTGTTGACTGTCATATTTATAGACTGTCACAAACACAATATGATTGAATGGTACTGGATTGGTCTAATATAGGCTACCACCTGAGAGAGTATGCGCTCTTATAGACTGATGCAATGTCAGCTTCACCATGCAGGGGGGGCTTTTATTAAGGTCAAGATATTAAAATTGGCTTATGGAATGTTCTACTAGAATGCAAGCACACATCCAATTGCTGACCTGAGGAATGTACTCTTGGTATTTATTTTTTAAAGAAAATCTGGACACTAATGTGGAAATGAAATGACCACAAGATATGAGGTCAGAAAAAGGAGAAACAATGCAACTTTTTGTTATGGCAACACATGTCCCTCTTCAGGAATGTCCTTCCTTAACAAAAAGAAAGACCTCAAGCTTGCACGGAAGTTCCTACTTTGAGGTTGAAATAGAAAGCATTTGAACTATGATGCCTATTGAAAGTACACACTTACGAATATTGTTTCCTCACTGGTTCTTGGCATGGACATATAATTCTAAGAAAAACCAGTACTTGGTATAGAACCTTTATGTTAAAGGAAATTCAGAATATCTACACCAATTAGTTGTTATGACCTGAAATGCACTGTTTAGAAACTTCTTGACCTAGATTTCTTTACAGTTTTGGTGATAGGATTCAGAGGCCATGGTGTCTACAGTGCAAATATAGGCATTTTATTTAATGTCCAAAACAGCTAGTTAATCTCATTATTATTTGATTAAATATACATGATGAGGATAATGGTAAAATAGTGTAAACAGTGTAACAGTGATAAAGTGCTTCATTATTTAAAAAAATGTATTATTCATAAAACAAATGTCTCAGACATCAGGTGTAACTTTTTTAAAAATTTGTTTTATGTAATGTTTCTCTGAGGTATTAAAGTCTTCTGACGTCTGTTTCCTAAAGCCACTGCTGTGAACTTCCTTGTCCCCTTTTACAGGAGGTTTATTATAGTTTTTAAAACTCATCTCTTTAAGAGAAATGCGTAATTGAAGAATCACCTATTGAAGGTTTCTTCAGGCCAGAGGTTCTTAAACTGGACATGCAGGACTTCCAGATGGATTCACATTTTTTGCTCAGTCCCTATGTGTTGTCAGTTTGGGTGGAGAAAATTGTCAACCATCAAGGGGTCCCTAAGCATGGGAATGAAAGCCACCACTTTAGGGAACCATAATTGTTTTTAATAATATATCTCTGCATCAAAGAGTGTGAAGAACGTGTGGTAATGAAATTCCACAAAGCCACAGTCTGAATGTTTTCCAGTGGTTGCATTTTGCAGAAATTGTTCTCTGGTCAATGGCGGAGCAGACACATTTCCAAATCTCCAAAATTCTGTTTTACAAGTGGAGAGAATAAATTAAAGCTTGCTGTTAAGAGCATAAATGTGTTCAGTGTTGTCTGATTTGAGGAATAAGCAGATAAGAAAGTGTCATTTCTTATTGTTCTTTGATTAATTAACTCACAGCCCTATCAAGGTGGTTCCTAACTGCATTTTAAGCCTGAAGAATTAGAAACACAGGGCAGGCTTTATTCAGTTAAGGACTGTTTTATTGCATTTATCCTGGCACCTATTTGAATTTGAATAAAGATTTGTCAGTCAACACCAAACCCAACATGGCAGCCAGAATCAACACCCAAACCCAAGATTAGAGGCAGGCCTGCACATTAATTTCATTCTAAAGGGTTATTGTCTACCAAGAAGCTGCAATCACACTTTGTGTGGGCATTACCAAGCACTCGCTGGCAGCAGTGGAGAAATGGGCCGATCAACACGGACAGCTGGCACCTGTCCAGCTTTCCCTCTGGAAACAAAACATGCTTGTTATGGAGTTAAGCAGCTTCTCTTTTGGAATGATCCTATGTTGGATTTATATAATTAGATATTAGATATAGTATATATTTAAAATACCAGTGTCATTATATTTATAAAATGTATATGCACTACCCCTTCTCGTTGTTGTGTTCAGGTGTTTTATGCACATCCATCCATCCGTATATCCATATATTTTTTAAACCGATTCTGTTGAGGCGACGCTAGAACCAATCCCAGCTGGCTACAGGTCCAATACAGGGTACACCCAGGACAGGAGGCCTTTCCTTCGCAGGGTGGTTCAGGCACATAGCCATGAAATCTCAGTAGATAAACATTGGCAGTAGAGTCATACAGAAGATTATGCAAACTCAGGGCTGTGGAGTGCTAAAGCATTAGAATTGAAAACATATCAATCTTCTGTTGAATCCCTTAGTTGCCTCTGCAAACAATATCTGCACAAGAACTATGCCATAGGGACCTTTACAAAATGGGTTATGATGGCTGAGCAGCTGCACGCACAAACCTAAGATTACTATGAGCAATTCCAAGCATCAGCTGGAGTGGTATAATGCACACTGCCACTGAACTCTGGAGCAGTGGAAATGTGTTGTCTTGAGTGAATCATGCGTAAATATCTGGCATGTGGAATGGTGAATTTACTGGAATGCCTAGTATCAACAGTAAAGTTTGGTGGAGGAGGGATAATGGCCTGGAGCTTTGTTTCAGGGTTTGGTCTCGGTCCCTTAGTTCCAGTTAAGGGGATGTTACAGCATACAAAGACATTTTAGACAAGTATATGCTTCCACCTGAATGGCAACAGTTGAGGGAAGGTCCTTTACTTTTTCCAACATGATTGTACCCTTCTGCACAAAGTGAAACATGGTTTGACAAGTTTGTTGTGGAGGAACTGACCTGACTTGAACCTTCACCTCTTACTTTAATGCTTTCACCTTCTCTAATGTAAAGCCCAACATGTAAAGCCCAACCTTACAGGCGGGTCCTCTGAACAAAAGCTGCTTTCCATGACATTGTTTCACTTTAAAGAGACACTAAGATTCACACAAGTGACTCATCTGCATATGAATAACTAAAAGAGATCTTTCTGGAGGAAATACACAGAAGACAATACACTTTGCATAAGAAAAAGTAAAGTCAAAGGAATGTAAATGATAAAAACCAGACTTTCTAGAAATGATTAAAAGACAAAAGACAATAGCATCTGTGCAAGACCTGGTAGGTCACTAAAACTTTAACCATCAGATAAAGAGCACTCTTCTTGGAGAGAGAGAAGAAAATCAAATACTCTCTACAGATGTGAAAAAATCCACAGGTGTTTCCTTCTACCATGAGAAGACAGCTCAGCCCAGAGGATCTGAGGGGATGTGCAGCTGCCGAGAAGCTGTAGTAAGAGGAAAAGATATATAAAAAAAATTATTTGCACTTTACCAAAACTAGACCGATCACAAACCTCATCACCACTGAATGGGTTTGGCATAGTACAGTGAACCATGTGAAGCATAAAATGTAAGAGTTTTTACAAGAAGCAGGAAAAATATGTCTGCAAATATTTTGGAAAACCTGAAAGCAAGTCTCCTGAAAACAATGGACATTAATAAAGGACATAAAGTGTGGACATACTGTAATGTACCCTGGTGTTTTGGGCTAGTTAACATTAACTGAGGGACAGAATGTGCCACCAACAACCTCTTCGCAATAATCACTGTATACTCAACACTAAATTCTGAAATATTATATGCTTTTGCCATGGACTCCAGAAAACCTCTAAAGGTGTGCTGTGGAACAAGATCTGGGACCAATGTGTTAGCAGCAGATCCTTTAATTCCTGTAAGTTGTGAGGTTGGGCTCAGATCGGGTTAGTTTGTCCATCCCACAGATGCTCAGTCAGACTGAGAATCTATTTGTCATGCTCCTCAAACCATTCCTGAACATTTCTTGCAGTGTGACAGGGCACATAATCCTGCTTAAAGAGATCTTCTACCATAATCCATGGTTCAGTTCTGATGCTCATATGCCCATTGTAGGTACTTTCAGCAGTGGACAGGGACAGTCATCATGGACACTCTGATCAATCTGCAGCTACAGAGCAAGCTGCCATGCACTGTGTGTTCTGACATTTTTATCATAGCTGTTCTAGAAGCTGTTCTGAGGGATCAGACAAGAAGGGCCAGATGGCAGATGCTCCAACCCAGTCACTCAGATCCTTATGCTTGTGCATTTCTCCTGCTTCCGACAGGTTCATAGTGTAATAAAATAACAACATAACTGCATACTTCACTTTCTTTTGCCATAAGCTCTGCATTTGTGCTCTGTTGTCTGTACAGAAGTACAGTGAGTATTTCATAAAAATGACAAAGATCGAAAAGTCACTGCCCTTTGTCTAGAGTGAATCCAGGGCCTGTTTTGGAGGTAAAGTGCTGCCATGGGACATTGTTCACATATTACAGATTCCATCGCTGGATGTGGTTGGTAGCTGTTCTGTGAGGGAGAGATAGGCCAAATGCAGTTTGTGCTTCTCTCAGCAGTCACTATTCAATGTGTGGAACCTCACTCATGTATTGATGTGATACAAAGCCAGTGTGTGCTCTGCCACTGATTACATGCCATTCTTACTGAAAAAGTAGTGAAGTACATACAAAACTGGTCCATTTAAGGAGGGAGTATTATTAGGTTCTGTCCGTTTTTGTCCCTTTTAAGGCAAAAAAGCCCAATCCATTTTTGATGTTTACTTATGGAGCTGGGAGTGTGCTTGGATCAATGGAAAAGGAGCCTTGTGAAAGCATCTCAGCCTGCTGGTTTCCCACAAAAGTTGCACCAAAGCCTAGTCTAGTACAGCTGTGCATAAAGGCCTCAGAATTTCCACAGTAAGCAGGCCTGTGGAACATTTTGTAGACCTAGATCTGAGAATTACAGGGTTATGTTGTGTCATAAACAGAAGTAACATAAGGTAATAGCTCTGAGATGTTTCTCAGAGTATAATGTATGCTTGGGTGATTCGCAATTCTGCTCTCTCATGGACTGCATTCATGCCATTATTTCCATTTTAATGATAAATTTTTATAGCTGATTATTATTTAAGAATGTAAAATTCAAAGAGCAGTACATTGTGTTGATGTTTTTAATGCTGCAAAAGCAAACACAGGAGATGATGCTCCATCACATGAGACTCTGTCATCTTCCTCTTTTTTCATAAAAGAGAAAAAAATATTGATTGTTGCTATGGGTCAGTTTCTCAGTATGCATTTTCAGGCCTGTAATGTGTATAGGTATAGTACATCTAGTATATCTAAATTCCAAAATGTCCATGTTTTTATATTTTTCCCATAGAAACAATTGCTAAGATGCCTCTTACTTTGCTACTGGTCCTTTCTTACTGATGTTAGTCATTCATTAATGACTTGCTACACAGGTTGAGTCTCATTTAGGGTTACTTTGATTGTCTTAAACTTTCTCATTGGCCTATGTATTTGTGTGGATACAGCAAAGATATTTCATACCCCTTATGTTTGTTTTTTTTTGCATTCTTCACTTTAACCTGCCCTGCAAGGACAGCAGAGATTATTTATTTATATATATTTATTTAGAGATGAATTATTTTATATCCTAATATAATTATATAGACAAAATTACATGTAATTAATACTGTTATATTTAATATTTATAATCTCTTGCAGAATTAAGGACTACAGCTACATGGATTAAAAAAATATAACTTTAAAAATATAACTCTAAAAATATCTTTAATAAATATCTAAATTTTTATTCTATAAAAAAGAAAGCATTTTAGCACTGTATTCCAGCATCACCTTAACACTGTTCTTTTAGAGCACTAAAAAGCATCATCAAATACTGGTTTGAATATCAGCCAAATCTAAACATCTATCCAACATGAAAATGCATTTTTAAGCAAATATGCTGATATGATTTTAGTATCATTGTGCACCCTAGGTACAAATAGTAGAAAGTCATACAAAGGAATGCAAAGAATCTGAAAAGATCTTATTAAAATTTACTATGTGAAAATGTGCATTTGAGGCTTCTCTTTTCTCAGAGAAATATATTTCTCAAGGAGATGTTTTTTTATGGACACACTTAGCAAAGGCATTTCCTTTTCAACTCTGTATGTCATGCACTTCTACAAACCTATTTCTTGTGAGAGAATTTATTGCTGACAAACTATGGAAAAAAGCTCTTGCATTCGGCTGACTGCTTGGTGGCAGGAGTTTCCCTTTTTTCGGTTGTACAACCCCAAATTACATGTTTTCTGCATCTTATCTCAAAAGATTTTGACTCCTTTACATTTCAGATTTAAGATTCAGGACTGTAGTCACATTTAAGCATGTTGATAACAATACAAATTCTAAACTAACAACTAGGGAGGTAGAATTTAGGGAAAGTATCTAATTGCATTTTTTAACCAGTATTAATTATCAGTGGTGGGAATTTTCTTTTATTTGTTTTTTTTTGCCAAGAATATAATTTTCTCAATTTCCTCAATTAAAGATGGTTGTGAAAAATCTAGAAAGTTATTCAAATTGTAGTTATTGAAATTTGAAAAGAAGGACTATTTCAATATAACAGCTATTAATTCAGCTAGGTTGTGGGGAGTTATTAATAATTTTACAATAATTTGAGCATTGTAAAGACATTACTTAAATGGCATCTCGTGTCTCGAATTCAGCCCTACTCTGAACTTGCATTATTAAACATGTTTTTGCTGTCAAAATGCTGTAAATTTAATGGTAAAAATAAATAAATAAATGTAAATATACCCTACATATACTGTATTTTAACACTGCTGTAAGAAGTTGAATATATATACACAAAAACAAATGATCACTTATTTCAAACATTCACTTTGTTTTAATGGTTGTTACTGTAAGTGTACTACACATACTGTATGTCAGAATAACTTTGGTTTATATATCTGTCAGTTATAGAGCTTTGATGTTTAAAAATGTTAAAAAGTTCTTAATCTGATTTTGTGTATTAAAAGGTGGAAAAATGTTTAATTGCAGTTAAAGACAATGTTTCAAATCAATTAAATGGCTGTTACTTTATGAAATGCAATGATGAAAACTGTTTTCTCAATCAGGGAGAATGAAGTGATGACAGGTATGCTGACTGACAGCCAAGAAACATTGTGAGCACTTGTAAGTAAAGTCTTATCAAGTGCTGTATCTGAACATGATACTGTCTAGTCAGTGGGAGAAAACAGAACAAGCTCATCCAGTTAAAAAGTGAAACCAGCCAATCCCAGTTTTGCTTTTGATGATGAATGAGGGTAGCATCTCAAGCGTTCACAGACACAGGAGAGGTTGTGCAAGACTGTTGCTTAGTCCCTGTGAAACTGATGAAGAATGCCACTCCATTTCTGTCTGAACAGCCTTCTGGTGATCAGAGGTGCAAAGAATGTCTCAGCGTATCCATCAGTATAAAATATAAACTGCTGCAATTTTGAAACATTTTAACATTTTAAAAGTATGATTAATTTTTTAATTTATAAAATTCAGTACCTGCAATGGGTTGGCCTCCTGTCCTGGAGCTTTGGGCCAGTAGTCAACTGGGATTGGCTCCAACTTCCCCGCAATCCAAAATGGAAGTTGCGGTTTAGAAAATGAATTAATTAATACAGTGCAGGGTCACCATTTTGACCAGAATACTAAATTATACAAAATTTAAAACAAAACATCCATTATAATTTGCATTGTACATTACTTTCTGCTAATTACTTTAAAAAATGTGGATAAATATGCACTAACTGCAAGTCTGGAACCAAAGTTGTTTAGGTCATTTTTATCTGAGGAAATTATTTATGTTTTGATTATTTATTATTTATCAAGTAATTAATTGCATTAATATGATCTGATTTGTCTGTGCTTTTTACTTGCATACCTTGCAAATGGTTGCTTTTATGCCAAACACTTATTAGTGTTTTCAGAGTATTACCATTGTTTTATTACAACCATTTTAAATGCATTGAATATATATGATAGAACATATTATAAGGCAGTCATATTATTCATTAAAAAAAGCAATAAAAGCATAATTTTCGCATATAAATGTGTAGACCTTTTGTAACTTTACAGGTTATTCCTGTTTTCATCTATTGCCGAGTTATGCCAAATGAGCTAGATAATTAATGCCATGTCTTGTTAGATTAAGAGTGATGCTGATGGGTTCTGCATTTGCCTCCTCTCAGCAGGAGTGAATAAAAAGTCTGTTTAGAGAAATTGGGTCTGTTCAAATCTACTGCTTCATTAAGCAATGCAGTTTATTAAAAATGCTCCAATGTCATCACAAACCAGCACAAATTTTGCCAACTGCATTTTTCTCTTCAGATTCCAAAAAAAACATGGCCAATTTAGCAGGAATCTTCCCACTCTCACAACACTGGTGATGAACGATACCACAGATTTCACAACCCAAGTCACTCTGAGCAGTCTAAAAAGCCCTGTTTGGAAGTACTTTGGATTTTGGTTGGTAGACAGCAGAACTGGAACCTCAACATTAGGATTTAAGTGCTCTATGAGGACTACAGTGAGTCTAGCATTCCTCTTTTTGAACAATGTGCAAAAACAGATAACTAAATAGTTAGAAAGGATAACGGAACCTCAGTTTTGGCTAGTTTTGACAGTGCTGTTGGTCATTAATATTTTCACACACCACAAAAGAAGCCCATTTAAATGTCAGACATTGTAACCGCTTTACTTCTTTTGAAAAGGTAGTTACATTACTCATCACTGCCAAAAGTAGTGGTTACTTTCCAACACTGGTGATGAGAGACAGAGCAGTGCCTGTGAAGAAAAGACCAACTGCCATAGCAGAGCTAATAGCACAAATTTTTAAAGCTCTTAAATTGTGCTTCACTGACTCCTGTTACAACTCTACACTATTTAAATTTTGCTAAATGAATCAAACTCATTTATTGTGCATTTTGAGATTTACTGACACATGAAATCACTTTCTAAACAAATGCAATTATAGTGAACCATAATTTATACTGCTGTTATGTAAAAACATTTAAAATTCTTTGCAGAAAAGCTATTGCAGTTATGCTGAAATTAAAGAAAAACAAACACTGAAACCCCCTTTTAATTTACAGCTATCAGTTTCCTTCTTTAAACAGTCAGTTCCCTCCCTTTTGTTTATACTCTTATTCGAGAAAGATTTAAAGCATAAATTCTTTATTTAAAAAAGGATAAAAGATAAATCCACATAAATGTGCCGTCACTGTAGAGTGTGTAATTTTGCATGCCTCATTTACACTTGCACAATCGTCCTGTAGCACCCGCAAATAGGGTAGGGCTCAAATTTCTTTTTTGAGGAAAGGGAGGGATCTATATAGGACTTTAGGACTTAAGTCACCCGTATATGGGTTTGCTGTATCTCTCACAGCATCTCTGCTGTGATTCTCACACACACCTCCTGTTGTAGGCAGATATTACAGGAAAGCCCACCCCTTCTTCCTTTCGACCAAAACCTTGGCAAATGTTATGCCTACGCAAACCAGTTGGTACTTGTTTTATGTTTTCTTTACTGAGTTGGTGCAGTGTTGGAGTGTGACACTACTGGAGTTTAACACTCATGAGTCTATACTTGAACTCTCTTTTTTTTTCAACCTGTGGCATGTTTTGTTTGCCCTCCCCCAGTACTGGTGCTAAATTAAATTCTTCCAAACCAAACCTTGGGAGCTAATCAAAAGATTAAAAGACTGGCCCTCTGCCAGAGTGTGTTAAGCTTAACAATTGTATGGACAACAGAAGCAGCATTGGATGCTTTAGTATGTAGGTAGCAAGCCTGGGCAATATTATCAAATTGTCAATATTCTTGAGAAGTGTAAATCAGATGTCACTGTTATAAACCAGATGTTTTTACTTATTGAGTCAGGGAGTAAAAGAAGAGGACAGCCTGTTCTGCCCCCTCCATCTTCAGAGGAAGCTTGTATTTGCCATCTGACCAATCTACTCTGGTGGATACACATGTGGTTGCCGCACTCATTTGCACAACCCAACATGCAGTAGATGGTGTAGTTTTCCCGGTGGACACAGACTACAAGATAAGAAAAAGAACAGAAGCAGAGGAAAATCATTTTGTCTTGTCATATTGAAGTACCTTTCATCCTAGGGGTTTGTGCAGGGGTGTAGCACTAAATAGCCCTCATGCATATATTGAAAGAAAAATACAATTCCAGACTTCTCAAGGGCCCTCCACCCAGTTGGGGCAGTCCCACTTTTCATGCACGTGTGTGTGTGTTTGAAAGAGACTGTCACTGTGAACACACTCAAGCACCACAACGAAATGTGACGTCTGCATTTAACCATCACACGTGCAGTAGTGGGCAGCTATCAACAGCGCCCGGGGAACAGTGTGGTGGGATGGTACCTTGCTCAAGGGTACCTCAGTAGTGCCTGGGCCGGGACTCAAATCTGCGACCTTCAGGTCCCAAAGGCAGTGTCCTAACCACTAGGCCACCATTCCCCAACCACTAGGCCACCACTGTGTGTTGAGATGTATCTGCCTGCTTCAACTCTCTGCATCTTAATCTCCTTCCAAGAG
Source organism: Arnoldichthys spilopterus (assembly GCA_037974385.1). Lineage (NCBI taxonomy): Eukaryota > Metazoa > Chordata > Actinopteri > Characiformes > Lepidarchidae > Arnoldichthys > Arnoldichthys spilopterus. Next base: position 44,542,443 of record JBBPDA010000001.1, read on the forward strand.
GTCTGGTAATGCCCCATGTTAATCTTTACATACTCTGTGTAGGTACATGTACCCGCACAGACCGGAATATGTATGACTCACTGATGTGGGAGTGGGATATGGCAGGTATTGTATTCAAGAGAGGAATTTGAATTGCAATGGTATCCTGATGGGCATCCACCTTCAAGGGTTCTTTAGTCAATGTGAAAGTGTAACTCCAGAACTAGGGGTGCATGGATAACAACTGCCTGATTCCGATTACTTTCTACCCAAATCTGCTTTTTGGCTGATTTTTATTAGCTCTGTAACCTGAAACTCACACCATGTAGAATAAATACATAACAAATGTGAGCTGCTTTCTAGCACTTTCAGAAATCAAAGTCACATCCATCTTCACTCTTTTAATGACCCTTTCAATTATGAATGATAATATTGTCTACTAGGACATGGTTAAAAAAATGAAAATCGCTCAACAAGAAGTAAAAATTGTCAAACTCCAGTCTGAAACATCACACACAACACTAAATGCATACAATGCAAGCACATGGAACGAATTCCATTGTTTTGGTTAGTCTAAAACAATGGGATTCTTTGTGTTGGAAAAACTTTGCATTGTCTACTGGAGTTGCTGAAGCGTTGGACGATTCATCAGTTTTTGTTGTCTTTTGACAGTGGCAATGCATCATAGTTCATTTGGAAGGGCTTTAGATGTTTGGCAGGAAGGGTTGCTGACCCATGCTGTCTCTCATCAAATGTGCACAGCTGTCACTGCCTCCAACTGCAAGCCAGTTCAGCATCATTTAGCACCGCACTGAAGTGTAATATTGTCTTCTGCCAATGCCAAGTCCGCTTGCATAAAGATATGAACCTTTGTTGTCGTCATGATGGACTAAACTGTAGAGCAGTATTTTCTCTTTTTGGATCAAAAGACATCTTACTGAATGTTTACTAAACAACCTGTTTACTAAAAGAAAAAATCCACAATTTCCTTCCTACCCCCAAAACATGTTTGCTGTTTAAAGTACGCTTCATAAATTTTGCACTTGAGGTTTAGGTCTAATGTACCTGGCATTCAAAATGTATTTTGCTGTAATTTATTATGTCAGCCTTAAGCCAAAGACTTAAAATGTCTGCACCAATCAAATTCTATGGTTTGCTGGTAATTGCTGTTTTGCAGCATCATGTGCCAGGTCTGCCACAAAGATGAGCTTTGAAAATAATGCTGTAATAAGATTTTCACTACTAAATAACAGCAGTTCAACTTCCAGAGATCAGGTTAAAACAGTGCTCTAATTCAGAGTTAAGTTATATGACCTTCAAGAACAATCTGAGTGATAGGGCATGTTCGTAGATGTTTCAGGATGGTCAAATACTAACAATTAAATCACTGACCTGCATGAAGAAAGTATAACACAGCTGTCCCAGTATACACTGTTCATCAATATTGCAAATAACTAGCATAATGTGCACATTTTAGCAGATATTGAAGAAAAGCAAGTCATCAACACTGCAAACTGCATTCAAGAGTCACATAAAAAGACTGATATTTGGGTAAAAACTCAAAAGACTAAAGCTTTAGTTCATGAAACTGACAAAGACAGCATGGCCTCTACAACCCTTTCTCCATAAGGCTCTGTAAGACTGTTCTCTGTAGCCGCCACCCCCAGAATTGAGTGAACAGCATCACATCCTCATTTAACAATAGACCTCTAAATGCTTGACCATCACATTTAGACTTCTGTGATGACTCTTACAAACCTGGCTTTCCGTGGCAACACTCAACAAACGCGTGCATGCATTTATCTGCTTATTAGACACTGTAGCGTGTATGCACTTCTATTCACCTCAACATTATTCTCACTTCCACAAAGCCATCAGAATTAAATAAAGGATAAATAACTCATAAACAGATCTGAGTTTCTAAAACATTTCCAACGTTGTTTATTAAAAACACTCGGGTTACCAAACACAAGCTGGGAACTAAGCTGCCTCAGTTGTGCCTGTTACAGATGCAAAAAAGTAGGATAAAAGTAGTCTGTTCACAATGATCAGTGCTTGCCGATGGTATACCCCACTCTGAGGCAGATGTAGTTGCAAATGATAACCATGTGATCACATGGTCAGGCGACTTTTAAAGGCAGCACAAAGTGAAATTACAGCATTTTCTGTCACAAAGCAAGCAATGCAAGTAGACCAGTTTTACCTACAATCAGTCTATGTATAGCAATTTAACACATTTCTCCCATATTACAGACATATTTACAGCTTTATTGTTTTAATGGGGAAATTATCTTTAATAACCTACATATGTGAATCAGTTTTGCACTTGCCTGAAGTGATTAATGTAAAGTAAGGTGGGGGACCTGTTGGATTGGAGGTGAGAAAAAGCCAAGTCCAGAACATTTTTCATTAGTAGTCTCCTCACATCATTTATAACATTACAGTATACTGAGAATCAATAAATGTAGTTAAAACATTTTGTGGAGAAGACGTGCTGTTGTTAAGGTGGCTGATTGGTAATTGAGGTAACAGTTTGATCATGTAGGCCTGTACAGACCCATATGTGCTTATGCATGGCCTTTTAAAATGTCAGTTTTCCATCATTACGGTTAGTGTTAAACCATTTCACCCATATTATGTGAAATGCCTCAATGAGTAGTTGTTTAAGCTTAAAGACAGTTTAGAGACATTTTGCTCACAGTTTGGTTCCCTCATTTTCAAAACTCTGTCCTATTCCCCCAATCAGATACCACTTTCCCACAAAGAAGGGTTTTTTGGTTACCAAAAACTCCATAACTCAGATTTTGAACTCATTTCTATGTTCTTTCTTTCCACAGTTCCTTCTACCTCCGTCATCATGTCAGTTAAGTCAGTTCAGAAGAAATGGGCGGCAGTGAAAGGTCGTCTGGGATCATCTCAGGACTCGGATGGCCCTCCGGAGGCCAACCTGGAGAATGCAGACCCAGAGTTGTGCATCCGCCTGCTGCAGGTGCCCACAGTGGTCAACTACTCTGGGCTCAAGAAGAGGCTGGAGGGCAGCGACCAGACCTGGATGGTGCAGTTCCTGGAGCTCTCTGGGCTGGACCTCCTTCTGGAGGCCCTGGACAGACTCTCAGGGCGTGGGTGCTCACGGATCGCAGATGCTCTACTACAGCTCACCTGTGTGAACTGCGTGAGGGCGGTCATGAACTCCTCCACAGGAATTCACTTCATTGTGGAGAATGAGGGTTATGTACGCAAGCTATCACAAGGTAGAGCACTTAAGTGGTTGCCCTGTTCACTTGTGTGCACCAATTAGCTACTTCACTGAGTTGGTATTTACTGACCATTTTTTCAGTTATGCCTGCCATATGGGTGCACTGGAGGTTCAATATTACAAATTGTAGACCATTTCTGTTCCATCTACCCTATCCATGCAAAGAGACTAACTCTGACTATCAATTATTTAGTGATTTCATGCATGGGATGCTATTTGTATCTATTACAATGTTGAAAGTAAAGAGAAGACATTTTAAACACACAAAGCATTAACACAAAACATTTTTTGCATGTATCATAACTACACTTTACTTCAAAATACAATTAAAATATTTTTTGTAAATCTTTTTAACATTCTTTTGGCCAAATTATAGACTGAGAGTAAACTTTTTATTAAAAAAGACATTTTAGGTAAACCATAAAAATGTCACTGATAATGATGCCAGTTAATAATATTTTGTATTCGCTAAAAAAAATTGACCCTGGTACGTCTTTGCTGTAGGCCACTGTAAGCAAAGGAACCTGACTAAAATTAGATCTGTTTACATTTCTGAATGTTTAAATGTTTACTTTCTTCGATACAGTGTTGGAAAATAAGGGGGGGTTGTTTAATTGGCAAGAGTTACAGAAGTTAAATGGAACTCCAGTGAGGGAAACATTCATTTGGATGGTGGATCATTCTCAGCACAACAGTCACATGAAAATGGCATGTTAGTGTGTGTTGCACTGGTGTTGCACAGTGTTGTTCTTCCTTTAGATAAAAAGAGCATATTTTCCAGATTTTAAGACACAAACATTTGAGTATGGAAAGTTTTTCTTTGCATTTACCATCGAGGAACTTAAGGCTTAAGTTAGGAATAGACAAAAAGTCATGTTTTCTAAGGCTCTTCACATAATTTTTCATAAATGTCAGTCCCACACATTCATAGGCTTGCTTTGAATGGTTTAAAAGATGTGCTGTGAAGGTCATTTTTCCATAAAGCTTTAAAATAGCCCTGTTGTTTCAGAAGGCATTTTCAAATGTTCATGACCCTGATGTTTGGATAACCAAATGAAACTACTTTATTATTTGTTAAAATACAAAGAAGAAAAGCAGTATACTGAAAGTAGGAAATGTGGTCATTTTTACAGATATTTCAACTTTAAATTAAATTTCCCAAATAAAACTCAACAATAATGGAATAATATATGAATTAAATAAAATTGCAAGCCGTTTTAAACTACAACAATTGTTCAGCCTTAATTCTAATTGGCTGACATTGATATGTTGTGGGTAAGTCTGGGAAAGATGCTAATAATTTAATAAAAACGTAACAGATTTTTGAATTTAGAAGATGCATCCAAATGTACAGTATTTTGCAAATCTTGTGATTCTTGTCTTTCCCTGCTATGCCGCCACAGTCTTGTTGGCATATGTGTGTAGATTATTATATGGATACTAGCTAGAATGTATGAAAAGACTTTAAAAGCATCTCTTTTAAACATTATTATTGAAGGTTGAGAGAAATGTTAAGCACACACACATGCTTAACAGTGGGGTTGTTTTCTCAAGACCAGTCACATTCTTAGCCCTTTTCCCCCTTGATAGTGGTCCAAAGTTCATATTACATACCCCAAAACATGACATCAGTCAATGTTTCTAGGAAACACAGAGGGTGACACAGAGAGAGCAAACAATGATACTATGAAAGAGTTAAAACTTGTTTCTTGTTACTTGGTCTCCTCCAGCTTTGGATACCTCGAACACAATGGTGAAAAAGCAAGTGTTTGAGCTGCTGGCTGCCCTCAGCATGTTCTCCGCCGAGGGACACAGACTGGCCTTGGATGCCCTGGACCACTATAAGGCAGGTGTCCGTTACCAACTACTGCAGAGTCCACCTTCATATGCATACTGTATTTTCTAGGTTTTATATGGCCCTACATGAATTGAGCCTAGGCCATTCATTGTTTAGTTCCAAAGCCCTTAATTAAAGAGAGGCTCCAAACATATGTACTTTTATAATGCACATTTTATTGTCTTGAATTTAAATCTTACTCTTATTTCCTGTAATCTAAATTTATTCTTAATGCTTATTTTCTTGTTTTGCTCACTGTATCCATGTAAAGCACACTGAATGACCTGTGTGTGAGATCATGTGCTAAATAAATAACCTTACCTTGTTGGACTAAACTGTAACACTGTTGTGCTTTACCATTAAAATCTATTTTAGGCATATTTAGGAATAATAATAGTTTAGGAAAACATCTCACTCTTGTGACTCAGATCTTTAAAAGATGTGATAATGATGGTTTGACCCAATAGTCTACGGATTTGTCTGCTTTGACTTGTCTCTAATATTACTGAATTTAACATTTGTGGATTCTTTATATTTGCCATTGTGTCTCCACTAGTGTGCTCCAGGTTTATAGATTAACCACACAAGAACAACAACTTTCTTTTACCTTACAGGCTGTAAAGACCCAGCAATATCGCTTCAGCGTGATCATGAATGAGCTGGAGAGTACTGATAACGTCCCTTACATGGTGACTCTCCTCAGTGTGATCAATGCCCTCATCTTCAGCACGGATGTCCTTCGACAAAGAGACAAAATGCGCAAGGAGTTCATTGGTATACACATCTCATCCTCCTTTACTCTCCATTTCTATAGTGCAAATGCATCTACTCCAAAATAACCAACAGTTAACAAAAATGGGCAGCTTAAATGCCACATGAATAGTGTGTTTATTGCAGTACAAACTTCTACCTGGATTACCTGGGTAGTAGCTAACTCCAGGCACACAAGCTCACAGTCCATGAGGCAGCTCGGGCCATTTTGTTGTTGGGACCTCTGAATAATTGAACAGTTTAGGTGGCCAGTCATGTTTACCAAACATTAACACAACACTAATTAGTTCCAGAAACTTTTAAAGCCTAGCAGGGCGCAGAAGAGCACAGAGCATGGAGGCGGTGTCGGTTTTTGTAGTCCCGTGGAAGGACCATTAGAAAGATAGAATGAATGGCGTTTTACGCCGCGTTCACTACAACTTTTATTCGGAAAAACCCACCTCTTACCAGCAATAAAAAGCAGTGGGTTAAAGGACAACAAACGCGAGAAAATGACGTTCCCATGTACGATTACAAAAAGTGAGAGTTAAACTTTTGACGGACCTGTGTCGGCCATTATGAGACTTGACGGGATGGGGCTTCAGTCACTCACGTCAGTTTTAATGTAGGATAAAACTCAAATTCAGAGCTGAAGAGTACATGTCAACGATGGTGTTGAGGGTATTTTATGAAAAAGAAAAGCAACTTACAGTGCTTTAGCCCGTCCCCGTCAAATTCAGGTACGAAAAAAGTCACAGCGTTTTTTGACGTGAACCAAAATGTCTTATCAGTGCAGCATCTGCACCATTAGAAATCGACTGTACCAAAGCCCGAGCTTCTGTTAAAGAGCACTGGATTATGTGAATTATGAGGCCATTAAATGTGCAGTGTCTGTGGCTTTGGCAGCAGTAGGCTAATTAACTTGGCTGTATTCAATCTGGGCATTGCACTTCAACGCGCAGGATGTAGTAGCGTCCCTTACATAACGTCCTCATAGAATATCCCGAGATATTCGTTGGAAAAGTCGTTCGTATTACAAAATGTTGCGTCTTGGGTTTCCCACGGGATGCGATCGTCCATGACAAAATCATAGATAAAATGAGTTTGGCATACCGCAGACTACAATATAACGCACAAGTCCAGGTCCACTGGGTAGTGTTTGTAATGCATATGGCGGCGGTGCTGCAAGTTCAAGCTGCTCAGCAAGACGACATTGCGGTCACAATTGCATCGTCAGACTGTTTCGAGACACATAACCACAATTCGACTAATGAAACCTGGTTTGTTTTGTCTACTAGGGTTACAGTTGCTTGATGTTCTGCCGAAGCTGAGGTGAGTTGCATGTAATCTTATAACAAGGTGATGTTTGCTAGCCTCAGAGAGGTCTGGTCATTGACGCTGCCCCTTCCCTTACCTACCAGGGAGCAGGAGGATGAGGACTTGATCATCCAGTGTGAGGCATTTGAGGAGGCCATGGCAGAGGATGAGGAGGAGCTGCTGAGGCTCTATGGAGGCATTGATATGAGCAATCACCAAGACGTTTTCTTTACACTGTTTAACAAAGTGAGTTTGGATTGCATATCTTTTCCATGGAGCATTGCCGAATGTTTTGTATAAATGCACATCAGGAACAAACTGATAAAGATAGAAACTGATAAAGACATGCTGTTGGCTGGGGAAGCCTTAGGAATTTAGGCCAGGATCTTCTCTCACTTTGGTTGATGATCGCTTACTGTTTATTTATTTACAGATTTTTTTAAGTTAAAATTAGTATTTGGACATTGGAAAGCTGGTCCTGAATACTGCAGTAGAAAAACAGTCAGACCTCATTTCATTAGAAGTCATGTCTGCTATGTGTACAGTTATGGGCACTACTGGCATAAAGGCCTGATATTGAGGTCATTTTATTTTTTTAAATCTTGCAGTAGCTGTTGCAATTTGCAAGTCCTTGCAAAATGTGTTGGACATGTTTCAAATAGAGCATAACTTGATGCCTGAAATCATGTAATGTGGTGTGAAAGACTTCAATCACAGACCCTGTTTTATCAGAGAATTCAGATGTATAAGGTACTGTTGTGAAACCAGTGCATTTTCTTTGGCTCCCTGCAGGTGAGTAGCTCCCCTGCCTCGTTGCAGCTGTTGTCGATTCTTCAGACTCTGTTGCTGTTGGGACCTGAGCGAGCAGACATCTGGCAAGCTCTGGAGGCTCTCACTAACCGTGCCGTCCTGCTTGCTCAGGATTGTGAGTGTCCTGCAAAAAACCAATGTCATTTAAGTAAAATTGTCTTTTTACTAGCCAATCATTTATTTGTCCATCATCACATTTAGATTATAGTGGCCTTAACCAGATGTTTTTAGAAATAACAGTGTGGCACAGCGATTTTATCAGCTGACATATTACTAATGTTGACACTGACAACCATTATTGTGAGACAAAGAAAACTAACAGTGCAAAAAAACCTTTTTTCATGTTTGCTATCCTGTATTGCTTCTTTGATGTTTATTAAAAACATTATGAATCATCAGCTGAGTCGACTACAGTTTAGTCTTATTTGGTTTAATTGATGACCGCTTTCTAGCCATACTAAGAGACTTGAGACCTGAACTTTATGTAGAGAGGCCTGGTTCATAATTATTTTGTTTTTTAAATTAAAACATTAAAATATTTTATTATTTAGGTTTAAAACAAGTGTATACTTGAATATTACTGAACAATACTAAGAGAAAGTGAACAAAAGTATGAAAAATTAATTCTTGGTGTAAGTCATATCTGTTTTGCTGCACGTACATTGTACATACTTATATATGTATACTTTAAAAGTACATACATAGATTTTATAAGTTAAACTGTTCTAATTTGTACTTTATCTGGTAAATATGTTTCTGCTTCTGCTCTGTTTCCACTCTGTCATTATCTTTATTGCACTGAGCATGTAAAATCCACAGGAATTTCACTCAGGATTAATAAAGTTCTTCTCTTAATTCTTGTTTTATAGCTCAAATGGACTCCTGTGAGAAGATCTTGCAGCGCCTTGTCTTTTCCAAAGAGACAGCTACCAGATCTCATCATGCAGATGGTCGTGCACTCAAGAAAACAGACAAAGCAGTTCAAACTGAGCTGACTGATGAGAGGAAAGAACGTTTGCGCACATTACTCACCAACCAGGCACAACAACAGAAGCCAAGCACCACCACCCCACCACCACCTCCTCCTCCTCCTCCACCACCTCCACTGCCTGACGTGACGTCTTCTCCTGTCTTAACCGTACATGCACTCCCACCTCCACCACCTCCTTTACCTGGAATGGGAGTCCCGCCACCTCCACCACCGCTTCCTGGGATGGGTTCTGGGGGTCCACCACCACCACCTCCTTTACCAGGTATGGGCAGTCCTATGCCTCCTCCACCACCACCTTTACCAGGAATGGGAGTGCCTCCACCACCTCCACCTTTACCTGGCATGGGAGTGCCTCCACCACCTCCACTGTTACCTGGGATGAGTCCTGGAGGACCACCACCACCACCACCCCTGCCTGGCATGCCTGGTCCACCTCCTCCACCCTCTTTTCCAGGAATGGGGGACATAATAGTACCCCACAGTGTTCAGTCACTGGGTCGGACTTATTCTGCACCTGTGAAAACTGGACCCTGTCCATCACTTAGGATGAAGAAGCTGAACTGGCAGAAGCTGAACTCCAGAGCGGTCACTGGTGAGGATTATGTATTTGACAATTTGACAAAGAAATGAATCATCTCAAAATGTACAACTCATTGTTTTGCATTTTTTATACAATTTTTCAGTACTGAGGTCTTTTTTATTTTTTATATATTGTAATTGTATTGATGCTACCCGGCAGTAATTACTAACTTCTAAAAACTTTCCACACTTGCCAAGACTATCTTACTTTTAAATAGTGCATGTGTGCACAAAAAGGATAGCAAACAAAAGACCGTTGGGAATAACTGAGGAATGCATCAACAATAGTCTTTTTCCTAGTTTTCTAGTTTCTTTAATACTAATTAATATTTTTTTGCCCCATGAAGCTTTGCGTGGCTTAGGGACAGAGCATCTGATGAAGCAATATGTTACATGCTTAGAAAAACTAACATGACATGGTATTCTCATAATGTGAAAATAAATGAAAGTGTTAACAATAACCATACTAATAAAGGAAATATATATTCTATGGCCACAGATTTAAGCGTTAGCAACTAGGCTCTTGCAAAAATTGATTATGAAGCCACATTCATATGTCCCCTGAGATTGTGCTTTGTTCAGAGCTTAATGCATTCAACATCGTTCTTGCAATCCTTTCAGCTTCACTGGGCTGTAGTGACTGCTGTAAACTTCACGTTGTTCTACAAAGTCTCCAAGAAGTCTAATGAGTAAAATTTAGAGTAAACACAACTGAAAACAGCAAAGAACAAAACGTGAGGTCCCAACCAGACATTTCCGCCATAATCTTGATATTTAATTGTCGTGTGAAACAAGTTGGAAATGAAAAAAATATTTCATTTAAAATTTTAATGTATGTATTAAATGCATTACTTTTCTGTCTCTACTACAATTCAATGAAAGACTTTCCTGAGGCTTATTGGAGAAGTAGGGCTGAAAGATTAGTAGTTTTTATTTTACAATTTCAATCAGAAGGTTGTACAATTGTCAATTGTTAATCATAGCTTAAATCCTCAATGGCAAGTTTTAATTAGAGAATTTTGTCACCAGGCTTGTGAATTGCCTGTAGATGATTTGGATTAGACACATATGATGTGTACATGACAACAGGACAAATAACATGGTACATTAGGTTTGGAGTCTGAGTAATATTGCAGTTAAAGTCATGTTCAGAAAAATTGTAATTGAACGTTTCCTCTAAATCATTCTAAATCAATCCTCTAGTGTACATTTTAATGCTTTGTGCAAATATATTGGCTCATGCACAAATTTCTTCACACATTTACAGATGGAAACATGTATAATTCAGCCCATGACTGCTGGGTATTTTACATTGTTGATGTGTACCAAGTATCTATATCAAGTGAACCTTCCTTCCGCCATAGGTGGTCGCTGTATATGGGCCTCAGTGCAAGCTGACCAGCCTCTGGAACCCAACTACATGAGCATTGAGCAACTTTTCAGCCTCCCGGTAGCTGAGCCCAAAGACAAAACCCCTGTTCCTCCTGTCAAGAAGGAACCCAAAGAAGTTTGTGACTAATTTCTTATCTCCTAGACAGTCATTGTTCTTGGACTGTTTAAATGACAGCCTCCATAATTATTGATTTACTTTCTTGTAGATCTCCTTTATTGATCCCAAGAAGAACCTGAATCTGAACATATATCTCAAGCAGTTCAAATGGTAGGCCGGTCAGGACTGAAGCTGGTTAATGTAGATGGACTTCTGCCAGTATAATATCTTGCTCTTAGTGCTAATCCACTTTATCCCCTTCAACCCTTCATACAGCTCTAATGAGGAGTTTGTGGGCATGATTCAGAAAGGGGATCGTTCCAAGTTTGATGTCGAGGTGTTAAAGCAGCTTATGAAGCTCCTTCCAGAGAAACATGAGGTTGGTCATGCAGAGTTGAAATAAAATGTGAAATGAAGAGGGAAAAGTTGTTGAAGCAGCTAAACTTAGCCTGAGCAAATGCTTCTGTAAGCCTCTTTTTTCATGTGTTTCTTTACAGATTGACAACTTGAACTCCTTCAATGGAGATCAAGACAAACTTGCCAACGTAGATCAATTCTACCTCTTCCTTCTTGCTGTTCCTTGGTAATGACTTAAACTAGATACTTCATTACATGAATCAGAAGCTAAAAAATCATATTTTGCATTCAAATTAATCTTGTAAAACGTCCATTAATGGTGACCCCCAGTTTCAACTTACTTGTGTACTTGCCCATGCATTTTTCTCTGTGTCTGTCTCTGTGTCTGTCTCTGTGTCTGTCTCTGTGTCTGTCTCTGTGTCTGTCTCTGTGTCTGTCTCT
>JBBPDA010000001.1:44585219-44599055 GCA_037974385.1 Arnoldichthys spilopterus
TATATATATTCTTAGCTAACACTGTTGCCCTGTGTGTGTTTTTTCTCATGATTGTGTCCCAAATCCCACACTTCTATACGCACATACACATTACACACTATTTATTGTGGTTGTGTGCTGTTTGGGATGAAGTATTACTGCTTGTGAGAGGGAAAAAGACTCTGGTCGAGACTGGATAGCAATAACAAACAAAAGTAAAAAAGAAAAAAAACTGTGATACCTTTTCCAGGAAGTCCATGATTATTTCAGTAAGACAATGTCAGGCCTCATTTTTCACACATTACAGCAGTGTGGCTTCGTAGACGCAAAGCGTGTGTGTGCTAGACTGGCCTGGCATCAGTCCAAATAATCATTATGAGCAGAATCAGAGAACAGTGACTGCAGACTGTTCAGCAGCTGAATTCCTAGAATGAGAAGAGATACAATTTCACTTGTAAAACTGCAACAATTAGTCTCCTCAGTTCCCAAATGATTAAAAAGTGTAACTAAAAGAAAAGGTGATGTAACTCAGTGGTAAATACACCTCTATGTTTTATGTTACCTCAGTGAAAATCTTTTCTTTGCATTTTTGTCAGTAAAATAAAAGCTGAAGAGCATGAAGAAATGACAGATTCTTGGTTTTGTTGAGTTTTACAAAATGTGCCAACTTTTCTGGATATTAGGTTTATATATATATTTATATATATGACCAGAATAGCTTGTTGATTTCTTTTTTTCTGCTCACACATATTTGATTAAATTAATCTGTTGGTTCCCACCTTTATTGAGAATGCTTGAGTACAGTACTATGCTGAGAATAATAATATCATTTTGGCACTTAAATTACACCATACAATACAATAATATTATTTTCTATACTTTGACAGAAGTACCAACATATGCAATAAAGCAGGAGTTCCCAGTCTTGGTGCTATGCTTTTATGCTTTGCCTCATCTACCACACTTCCTTCAACTCATGAATTAATCAACCAGATGAATACAACACACTCATTTAAGGAGTCTATGGCTGAAACTGTGCCTCAAACTGGGCCACTTTTGGACCAGAATCCAGATGGCCTGATAGTATGAAGTGTGTAGCTGATTATAGCCAGGCTACTGTTGTAGCAATATTAACTCTGCTGCACTGATTGACCCTTAAGTGTCTTAACTCTGAATGGCCTGGAACTCTGCCATCTCTATTGACAACAGTCACAGTTTATTGCAAATAACTGAATGAAGTTTGTGTAGACCAATGACAGTGACTTTTTTATAAGTGTTAAAACAAATATTTAATGTGATCCCCCAAAAATTACCATTTGTATGAGCCTGTTAGGCTATCAGCTCATTGCTGACCGGGCTAGACTACTCAGTCAAACTCAACTGACTGGCAACAGCTAGCTGGCTAAGTAGCTTATCGGATTATGTGTAATACTGTTCTAATGAGAAGAATAAGTAGAGAATAACAGGACTGGTAAAAATAATCATTGCTGGGACAAAAACCTTGTTCTCTTTACTCAATGGTGAGTTTTGTAAACATGCATTTTAAGCTAGGGGCCAAGTAAGGTGCATATGGGTTGCAACTGAACTGTAACAAATGTTATTCAGGCAGCAGGAAGACATTCAGCTCTTTTTAAATCAGACTTTTTCATTATAAATGATACTTTTTGAGGTTGGCCTCCATTGCCATAGGTTTCCCACAATCAGCTCCAAGGCAGCATAGCAGAGCAGGATTTTTTTTCCAAAGCTTGCCACCGGACGTTATACATTCTCATTAATTCATTTTAGTATTCAGCAAAAAAGACACATCTGAGACAGTTTAGATAACGTTTTGGCCCTGTCCTTATCTAGAGAGTCTGGAATTCCAGTGATTTGCTACACAGGCTCGACAGTCAGTTTACAGCTTCAAAATAATTTTCTATGACACTGTGACTCGGAAGACTTGGTTTGCTGTGCAGTAGTAGTGTTAATACTAGTGGTTGTAGTAATACTAGTACTACAAATAATAATAATAAATATCATTACTGTACAAAATCAATTAAAAAACGCACCTCTTCAAGTAGTATCTTGGAAACTAACTAGCCACATATTTAACTGTTAATACTGTCTGTTGTATATTGTTTACTCTTATACTTTGCCTATTGGGTTTACAAGTTTGGCAGGGTTTGTTATGGTGTGTAGTAGCGAGTAGTATCTTAGTAGAATGACAGCTGTTGATGGGTTTAGCCCTACAGACAGAAGAACAGGATAAGAATGTCTGCTAAATGCTGTAAATGTTAATGTAATAATAATAATAATAATAAATAAAAATAATAATAATATTAATGGCGGCACATTGGTGCTGTTGCCTCACAGCGAGAACGTACTGGGTTTGATCCCCGGGTCAGCCACAGGTGTCTTTCTGTGCTGAGTTTGCACCTCCAGTATATTTAGTGAGGTTGTGTACAGATCAGCAAAATCCTATGGCAATAGGAAACTGATCCAGCCTCTTCACGTCCGAAAGGACGTATTATTACACTAAATAGCATTTAAAAATAGTGCGTTAGAAGTAGTTTAGCAGTGTAGTGTGTTAAGTATGAAAGTGTGTTCTTTGGATCGCAGTCTCGGTCTCGCAGTCTGAGGCCAGTGCGCTAGATGGCGCTGTAGATTTTTAGGTATAGCCACACAGAGAGTCGTATTAAAGCGCGGAAGGATTTGGCGCTAAACAGCGTTGGTCCTCACGCTGTTTGCTGTACGTTAGTGCTCGTCGTGGTGCCGTCGACTTGGTGCTCGGCTTTTAACTTTAAAATGCCAAAAAGGTCTTGCCCGTTCAGCGAGTCATTCTCTTCGCAGTACAAAATTCATGTCGGGCAGAAGGAGCTGAGCCGTCACGGTGTTTTCGGCAACAAGTACAGACAGGAGGTCTATGGTGAGTTTTGTGGGGTTGCGTTTGTTTGTAGTCAACACGTTAATGCGACACTGTTGAAGCTTCTTTAACAACGAATATCGCGATGTTAACCGTTTAATGTGTGTCGAGATGATTTGATTATGTAAGGTTGTGTCAGGTTCTTGAACTTTGTTATTTACACACTGACTCGGCTGTGTAGCTCACGTTCGTTAGCAGCAGTTTGTTACGCTCCCGTTAGATGGGGGAGGGCGGATCGACACGTAAATATTTGTATTTTTAGTGCTTTTATAAACTGCTTGCGCTGTAAGAACTATATTCCAGCAATTGCTTGCCCATGTTGCCTTTAATTTCACTATTAATGCAATCGGAAACGGCATAATTTTGGTTATATGCTCGTATGCTGGTTTTTGTTGGTGGTGGATGCACGTAGTCCACAGTCCTTGAGGTCCTCTGTATATAGGGTATTAGACCTGTGACTGTACCCAGAGGGGCTGTAAGGGCCACTGATGGTTAATTTTAGTTTTTTGTATTATATGCTGCCTTTTCTCAATTTCACGATCTCTTTACAAAAGCAATCGGCCAGTAACAACAACACAAACAATTACTAGATAAGTAATCGCCCATACTTGGAAAACACTGGAATTAGGACACTACAAGTCTTGCATGAAATTGAGGGCATGATGTGATTCTTTTCTAGGGCCCAACATTTGTAGTAGCACCCCTGCACATACTTGGGGAATGTTGTGCATAGATGAGCCTGCACTAGTCTTTTAATGCCAATGCTTTTTGATATTTAACATGTTGTGAACAAATGCATTCCCCTTAATTTCAGAAAAGACCAAGAACCTGCTCTTCAATGGGACCAAAGCTGTAATGGAACGAATATGGAAGGTGGATGCAGAAGGAAAATGCTCTGATGTGGATATGAGTAATCAGGGCCACGTGCAGGTGCAAACAAATAACCAGATGCTTCTCAAAGGACAGACACTGATTGGGCTAGATGGCAAGCTAAAGAAAACAAAGTCTGTTCAAGGTAAATCTAAGGAATCCCTGTCCTCAGTAAATGTATGTAGTTTTAGATATTGTAATGTTTGTGGCCCCCCTGCAAGAGCTTCACTACACCACACAAATGTGGTCAAATTCGAGACCAAGAGTAATAATGCTTAATTTTAATGCCTTTTGGACCAATGTGCTGCAGTTATGAAATTCACTGAGTTAAGTTCTAAAAAGCCCTTTCCTACTAGCTTGGCAGCAAAAGAACAATGTTAACAGGCTTGTGTTTGTCAAAGGTTCTGTAGATAAAGTACTGTGGGACATTAGTGTTAATGTGAAGACATGATAATTGAGTGGCTGATTTTCCCTCAGGTGCTGTGAACACTCCTGCAGTGTGTGGAGTGTGTCAGAGGGTGTTGGTAGCAAAGAGGCCATGCTCGCAGTGTGACCGTTCTGTGTGTCTAGCCTGCATCCAGCAGTGCAGCAGCTGCTCCAACCACTGTTGCTCCGTATGCACAGTTACTGAGTAAGTCCAGCAGAATCTAGGCCCACATTTTTAGATGAACACAGCTGACCTGGAATTAGCTATGCCTGGTGTTAAATAGGGTTATGTGGATTGATGAGGACTTATCTTAGAGTTCTTCTGGGATGCTTAATAAATATGGGCCATTGTGTCCCTGAACTCCTGCTTTTTCCAGTTATAGTAAGAAGTGGCCTTGAGTGTCTGTTGCAGAGCTGACTCTAGCCTGAAAGTGTAGAGATGAAGTAGGACTACAATTTGTTACATCACATGACTTTTCATTGCCTGTCTTGTCTCAACAGTTACACAGACCGATACGACAAGATCCTCTGCTGTAGCTGCTCTTCATAATGTAGCTAGGAGAAGAGTCCTGGATGCATGCATGTGGAAGCAATTGGAGAGCTGCTTCTTGTTTAACTTTTAATTCATTCCACTATGTAAATGAAGGTCCTGTTTTATTGTATATGAATTTTATGCTCCTGTAACCAACTGTACGTGTGTAGATATGTAATTTTTTTACTCATTGAAATAAATACCTGATCTTTACTTCAGATCCTTTTGTTTGTCATTGTGCAGAAATGTTTTTGCTGCAATGAAGTGAACATACAGAATATCTTTATATAGAGGTGTATATGTAGTTGTCCTCAGTAGCTAATGGTAGTTGTGCCTATAGTTTGGAAGTGATTGGTAGTGTGGATAAATGAGAATAAAACTGGGCAACAGGTCTCAAGAAACTAGGCTTTCTTCTATTAGGTGGCCACTAATAAGGCTTCACTGCTGAGCTTATCCAGCCCACCAGGACAGAAGTTTCCCACCCCTGCTGTGGGGTTCTGGAGTGTTGTAATCTATGGAATGGCAGACACTAGAGGGCAGCACTTGTATACATGAAGTCCAAAGTAAACATGTATTAGTGTGCATCTTAAGTCTGTTTCTGCTTTAACTTGTACAGTGTAATAGTCAAATGCAATTTTTGGATCAGTCTTAATATCTGGACCTTTGTCTTTGATCTAGGTTATGGCCTAAAGTGCAATGCTAATGAGGTTATCCTTTGTAAAAATGCCTTTAGTTGAGGTGTAATTCATTCTAATTAGTGTCCCATCAATGTATGTAGTGTTTCTAAAATGGCATCAAATGTAGCCAAATTGTTCATGCTGCCCAAATTGTGTTGGCAACTGAAACTAAATGTTTCTGTGTCAAGGGAGAGCAGTGTCAAAAATCGTGACAGCATGTGCCTAACCAGGAAAAGTGCTTGCGGACAGGACAATGGTTCTCTCCAGCCAGGGCACACTGACAGGCAGAGACAGACATTTAATAAGAGCTTCCTTTCTTATGGCGTAGAGTAAAGCTGAGACTTTAGCTTTCAAAAACACTTTATATAACAGTGTGCAATAAATACAAACTTATAATGAGCACAAATACCTGCACTTTGGAGCAGCAGGTAAAAGTCAGGGAGTTTGCAGCAAAAGAAAAACTTCAGGGTTGTTTCTTGTTATTGGAAATGTCTTTAAAATGGATGTGACCCCAAAGAATCCTGCCTAAAACATGCTCAGCTGCATTTAGAGAACTGGTTTTGATGGGCAACTACTTATTGCCTGTAATGTTCATACATTACATAAGTTTACTAGCTTTGTTTATTTTCTGTATTGGAGCATGAGTATTTGTCCTCTGTTCATTTGCTTCTAAATCTGCAGCTGACTAAGTGCAGTGGGTGGCTTTCCAATGACCACTATCAAACTGGGAGTCAAGTCTATTTTTATTTTTAAGTCGAAGTTTATTTTTATAGCGCTTTTTACAGAGGCAAGGAAGAAACCTCGGGAGGAACTAAAGTTCAGAAGGGGGAACCCATCCTCCTCTGGTCAACACCAGATAGCAATAACAAACAAGAGAAAAGAAAAGGAGAAAAAGAATGAATAAAATAAATGTATATAAAAAAAAGATGTGCATGACTTAGACTCGATAAAATATGAACACTGGCCATTTCAAAACAGAAAAAGATGCAGGAGCCCAAGTTTACATTAATCAAACATATTTCAGTCACTGCACATTAAAGCAGAGTATTCATTTCTAATAAGGAAGAGTTCTGAGCAATAGGGGCCTGACCCTTCAGATGAGCAAACACTAAAGCTGGAATAATGGAGCTATAAAAATGAAAAAAAATTTTGGTAATGTTATTTATTGCCTGACATGTTACAGTAAATTTTACAAATGCAGAAGATTGGATTAGTTCAGGATCCCTTTAAGCCCTTTAACGGTATTAACACTGAGTTGTGTGTGTGTTGCACATAGAAACTGTTTCCATCAAAGTGGGGACATTTCTTGAAATCCAATAAAAACGAAATTCTTCTATTTGAAAATTCTCACAAGCCTTTATTTAACTGATAAACGTACTAAGTAGTGATTTTTGAAAGCTCCGGTTACCAACTTGATTATATTTGTAAAGAAGAAAAACTTAATAGTATATTCAAGTTTGTGAGAGAATTGTCAGTCAGTTTAAAAAGAGAAAAGATAATTTTTTAACATAAGACAGCAAAGAATTGTCTTCATCTACAGCATATAATGTCATTGTAGGGCAAGGCCGGAAACCACTGTTGAATGTGTGTGACCTTCAAGCCCTGAGAAGGCATTGCATGAGACACCATACTGCACAGTCACATTGACTCTAGAGATATATTGAAAGATACAGTCTGTCACTGCGTCAAGAAGACAACATGAAACTTTATTACACGTAACCATACATCAATTCTAAGCAGAGACGCCACTGAGTTCTCTGAGCCTGAGCTCATCTTAGATGGACCAAAAGACAGTGGTAACATGGGCTGAGGTCAGATGAATACACATTAAAGCTTGTTTTGGGGAAAAACAGGTCAGAAAAAAAACAGACACTGACTACTCCATGTCAAAGACAAAATGAACCATCCAGGCTGTAATCAGTAACAGTTGCAAAAGCTCATTGGTACCCAGAGCTCGGATAACTTGCATATGTATGAAGGTACTATTTATGCAGAGGTCAATATTGAGATATTAGAGAGACACTTGCCATCAAGCCATTTTCCCTGGATGTACATTGTTATTTCACCCAAATATTATTTTGCATAAGATACAACAGCTTTGTAGACAAGAATGGGTAAAAAATTCCACACTACAACAATTAGTATCCTCACTTCCCAAATAGTTAAAAAGAATAATTGAAAAGAAAGATGATGTAACACTGTGGTAGACATGCTCCTGTCCTGATTTTTGGGTGTATTGCAGGTGTCAAGTTCAAAATTTGTATACTCATATAAATACAGAAATGCACATTTTTAAGTAACGCATCTCATCATCTCTCAGGAACAAAATTCTCACTAATTTACTGATTCCATTTCAAGCACCAGTTTAAGTTCAAGTTTAGGCTTATTCTAGGGAGTTTTTCATTTGCTTGACAGCTGGGATTAACTGAATGGTCTAAATCATCTCGCACCCCTTTAACCATTAAGCAGTTTCATATCGACTTGTTTATGTGGTTTCTGAATCAGTTTGACATAAAATTAAGCGCAGATTCTTATCAACATGGCTGCAATTACTGTTTTAGCTGTTTGATTTATGTTTATTGATGTTATCCATATTTTGTCTGATTTGTACTGAAAAAAAAGTTGCACACATTTTTCAATCAGTGACTCCTTTGAAGGGACCATACAATACAGCCAAGTGCAGACAATAACAGCACATGGAACAACTGTGATTTAAATGCCAAGTGCTTAAACTAATGTGTCGTGGAGGATTTGACACCTGGCATTTGGGTTGACATTATTAGGGGAAATGTTTTGGTTTGAAAGAAAAAAATATATATATATCTCCATACGCAGTTGAGCTCTTGATAAAAAGACTGAACTTTTGTAATGGCTTAGAGAAATATGGATCGGTGCAAATTAGAAACCTCTGGCAGAACAGAGCTTGCAGCTGTGTGAAAGTGGGAGTCACAGTTGCTCGGTCTGCATGCTTCGTCGTGGTTGGCAGCAGTTGGTGTCTGCAGGCGGCTCTCTGATTTTCAGGCGAAAGAGCAGTTGGTAGAAGCACCCAGGCATCTACAGGAGTCTCAGCTCAGCACAAACAGAAAATCACACTAAAGAGATGTTCCAATGTATGTTGCTCCCCTTCATAAAATCACATGAATATTTCTTAACATGTTTTTTATGAGTAAAGGAAAGGTGAAATATCAGATATATGTTTCCTGGTGCTGAAGACACAGTTGGTATGTCAGTAAACCAATCAATTTACGAAATGTGACCTCTGCATTTAACCCATCACACGTGGAGCAGGGGGCAGCTATCAACAGCGCCTGTGGAGCAGTGTAGTGGGAAGGTACCTTGCTCATGGGTACCTCAGTAGTGCCCAGGCTGGGACTCCAACCTGTGACCTTCAGGACCCAAAAGCAATGTTCTAGGGCAACTTAGGCCAACACTGTCAATCTGGGTACTTTCCAGTGATGAGTGTTTTCTTGTAATACATCTTAAGGCCCTGCTACTAAGTTTCTGCACTGTATTTGGTACGTTTTTTGCCATATGTGTCTTTATTGTGTTTTCACAACTAGAAAAATCAATAATAATAAAAAAAAATAATCGGAATATTAATTAATTTAATCAAAGTACAGTTCAACAACTGCAGATGTGCATCACTTCTTTGCAAGGCAAGAAGTTGCCAGTGGTCTTAAGAAACATGGCTAGCGTGCTAAACTGTGGGATATGTACTTAACCTAGTAATGCTTTTGTGCTGTGTTTGGGAAGGGGTGAATTTAGATGTTTGAGAAATGGGACACACTTGAACACTTCCCTAAAAGCACATGAACCCACAATACGTAAGTACATAAGACCACAAGTGTGGACTTGGGGAAAGCCCAAGATACTGTCTGAACCAAAGCCACAGCCACAGAGTTAATAATGGTCAAAAATGGTGTTGTGAAGATTAGATATTTTTATTGACGGGGTACACATGAGGGAGAGTGTCTGCTGTAGCATACCAATCTTTTTTTTATCAATCTATTGGAGGAACATATTGAGCATATTTGAATATCATGGATGACAACAATATAACATAATTACGGCCTTGGTATGAACAATGCAACATTAACCAGACTAGTACTACTGTTACTAAGGTCCCCTAGGCGTGGGAGCGGTATTAGCTGTCTAAATCTGGCCTAATTCATTTCCTAGAAGAAAAAAAAGGGACCCAACCAGTAATGATCAATTTAGCTTATGCTTTTAGACCTTTTTTGAGTAATTGGTGAATGCGACTGATTGTGCTTTTTGTAATATATGTATTATACTTGTTTTTGTTGGTGCTGTGCACAAAACCAAAATTACCCCACATTACTGTCCTTTACCTTGGCCCGTCCTCTCCATGTATATGGTGATGTTCCAATTCACTTGTAGGGTCTTTTGTGAGACTCCAGTGCAGCTGTTGAGGCTTTCATCGCAGCCTCCTCTTGGCCTGGCGTTTTACTGAAAAAGGTCACGCTTGTAACTTCCGAGCCGGCTCCTCTTACCCTGTGCCACATGCCAGGGACCCCTTAAGGCCTGACCCGCCCCGCTGGCTGCTGGATGGACTTAAGTCCAGGCGTGTGGCTTTGTGTCCCCCCCCTCCAAATCAGGCAGGGACCAGCTGTGCCCAGAGAGATGGAACAAGAGAGAGGGTGTGGGAGAGGTAGGCCTGCCTCAGTGATGTTGATGCTATAAATACGGGTTAGGCTCAGTTGAAGAAGTGACAGCTGTGCGCTGGAGCAAGGACACTCCTCAGCAGTGTCCTCCTCTCAGCCATCAAGGGGGCGGGGGGGGGGGGTATGGGTCACAACATAAAGCTCATAAGGGAGGAAATGGCACATATATAATCACTCCATATTTTTGTATCAGCCAAAAATGTAGAGTTCTTATTAAGGGTTAAGTGATAGTTTAGTGAAAGGTAAAATGTACAGTTTTCCCTTTACCGCGAATGGAGTCAGTCAACCAGGACATGGTTTAATGTCCATCTCTTGTGTCTTACAGGTTGCACTGGAACTACAAGACTAGTGTAGCCCACCAACTGGCATTGTGTAAATTGCAATGGCCTTGTCACACACTTACCTGAAACCATGTCTAACTGTTAGTATCGCTAATAGATTTATGCTTATGAGGTTTCTACCAATATTTGACATACTGTTAGATATAAAAGTGGACCAAAGCATGTTCCAGGCCAATTGCTAAACCAGTTTTTCAGCAGCTTTAAATTGATGGGGCCAAAGGAGCAGGCCTGATAGGTTTGTGAACAAGATCAGGTTTTCAGTTTTCAAGGGAACACAGAATTTTGCTGGAATGTTAGGCCAGTAACAGTCAAATAAAAATCTTACTGGGAAAAGTTGTTTTGTGCTGTAACTACAGATTAAAATCTCATACGCTTTTGCCACTGTCAAATTCTCTAAAGTGATAATTTCACAGGAGAAGCAATAATGTAAAATTCCACACAATGTAAAGGTCAGGTGGTGTTTTTAAATGAGTAATAAAAAAAGAAATAAATTACAAAAATGCAAATACAAGGTTTTGCTCACAATTTATGGTGATGTCTATTTTGACAGCAGAAAAACAAGACTTTGAGAGGCCGTCAAAAATGTTGTCCTCTATCTCATAATAATTCAGAGGTGTGTTTTTGGCTTAACATGCAATACAAGAATCAGAATGGCTCATCACCGCACCTTTAAAAGCCAATGGAAGAAGCAGTTTGGGAAATGAATGAATAAATATATCCCACTGACATTAGACATGTTTTTTGTTTGTTAAAAGCCCATTTCACTTCCTTAAAAAAGCAATGTGCAGACAGTGAGCCCAGCCACATCTCATTTAAAAATCACCACTCCTATGAGTAAAAATATGCAAAGTCATTTATTTTTTTAAAAAAATGTTAGTGCATGGCATGAAATATAGAGGACAGCACCTATATTAAACTAGCAAAAACACTTCATGTCATGCTTTCCACTGGTGCATGAAAGGGCCCATAATCTGTGTTTTTGAACAACATACTGAAGAACTGGAACTTAGGAGACAGCATTACTTTATTTCAGTGCTTGAATAGCCTCCTGTTGTAAATAGAGGGTCAGACTGTAAGCCATATTCCATTCCTGTTGTGAACTATAAAGAGATCTACTGTGTGGCAACTTGACCAAATGAAGTTTCACTCCAAAATATTTTACATCTATTTGTAATGATGTTTAATAAAAAGATCTTAAAAGAATATCAATTACTGTATAATGTAAATCATTATATTTCTATTAAAGATGATCATCTTAATACAACGTGATATTTCTTGTAATCGATATTACTTGTAGGCCCATTCCTAACAATAGATGATAAAAAACAAAAAGAAAAATGTATGACATTTTGGAGAAAAACCTTTTTTTCATACCTTTCAATTTCATACCTTATTAGTCACTAAAGATGGCAAATGGACATGATGGGGTTTAATGTTATTTCTTCTTAGATCTTGCTGGTAAAAGCTTATCCCGTCTTTCTATATAAGTCATCTATTGGTACAAGTAGTATATGCAGTCCCAACCCTGAATTCTGTCTGTACAGTTGCCCATAAATGTTTTATTTTGAACAGTCGCTGTGTTGTGCAGTGTTTACTGGCACGTCTAACCTTCACGAAGCAAGGGGAGAATATGATGTATAGAAATGAATTATGTTTAGTGAGTTTAAAAAACAATTTGACAGTGTGCCTGGGGTTTGACAGAACATGGGTCACTTTCTTTGCATGCACTTCGTTTTCAGGATTGTTATACAGTGTGTGTGTGTGTGTGTGTGTGTTGGGGAGCATCACTTCTTCTCGAGTGTGACCACCTGTCTTTTGTTGTGAGGTAAATAAATAAATAAGCACGGCCGGGCACCAGCTGTCCCTGGCAGTCCGTTCAGAGGTCAAGGGCTCCCACCGCTGGCCTCGCGGGGTGAAGACGTCCAAGTTTCGACTTCACTTCCCCTCCAAAGACTTCCCGCCGCTCGGGGAATACATGCAAATGGGCCAGCTCTGGCTAAATGGAAATTACATGAGAATTTTTGATCAGCGAGGGCAAAAAACATAACTCATTAAGTCAAAATGCCGTGAGATGAGGCTGGAATACATAAGCAACAGAAGTGCATCGGTTTCTCTGTTTCCTGTGCAAAAGTTGGTATTGATCTCTAGCACAGTTTAAGTGCACTAGAGCTGATTAAAGATCCCCTTGAACCTCTTTAAAAGCTCCTTTGAGAACTTGAATTGTCCAAAAGAACCTCAATCTTCCCTTATTTACAGTGTGGCAACTTCAGTGTCTTCAGGTACTGTTGAGTGAGGCTTTTATTTTTCTGCAGGCTGCTGGTTTCCTGATGAACTGGTTTGGACTTGATCGCACCACAGTAGTTTCCAGTGCTCCGAGGCACAACCTAAGAGCTGCGGAGGACAATAGGGAGGCCGAACCACCATCTCCAGACAAAGGAGGTAGTAGGATGAGGCTGGGGTTGCTGTGGGGGGGTGTCTGTATGTATGTGAGGAGGGCGGGTGGGGGGGTGGGGGTGTCCCAGGCTGCCTTGTCCATGGTCCTCCCTGAACGTGTGGTCCCGGTGGGGGCAGGGCTGTGGGAATCTCATAGCTGAGCAACTGCATTTCTATAGATGTGCAGCCAGAGAATAATTAGGAGCCCACACCCCAAGAAAATGACCACTGAACTGGCTTTGAAATTCCAAATTAGCTACGCATTTCTCCCTTTACTCTCTCCATCCATCCCCCGCCCCTTGGCCAGAACTGTTTGTTTGTTTGTTTGCAAGAATGCAAATGAGCGGTGAGGCGACAGTGGCATGTGTTTTCAGAGAGGAAGAACTTTACACAAGGGTAGAGAGAGAGTCGCTTGATGCTGAAGAATGTGCTTATGTGATTCAGCTAATAGAACAGACTTGTAGTGGTTTACAGTAAATAAAGTAGAAAGGAATTTTTTTACACTTGCATGGTAAGGTTTGGTCAAATTACAGAATTCTTTGGGTGAAAATAAGCACAGAGATCCTGCACCGAGAACCCTCTTCTGCAGACTGTAATGCTTATTTACGATCTACTTGCTGGATTAGACAGACTGGCTGGGGGGAATAATAAAATGTTTGAAATTAGCTGAAAATTTGCTCTAAAATTTGCAAAAAAATGTCATATTAAAATTTACTCCCAATAGAAGATGCTTGTTAAAAAATAAGTAACACTTTACTATAGAGTAGCATTTCTAAGGCTACATGACATAAGTCTTTTATGACAATTGCCATTGACCTACATTAACATTTATAAAGTGAAGTGATGTAAAATTGACTGTTGTGTAAGTGCCTAGTGGTTAGGACGCTGCCTTTGGGACCTGAAGGTCACAGGTTCGTGTCCCGGCCCGGGCACTACTGAGGTACCTTTGAGCAAGGTACCGTCCCACTACACTGCTCCCCGGGCGCTGTTGGTA
>JBBPDA010000001.1:44599174-44622679 GCA_037974385.1 Arnoldichthys spilopterus
ACTAGTTAAGACAGGTGTCTTTAATGAGGGTGACTAATTGAGTAGGAGTGTCTAACCACTCTGTGGGAGCCAGAACTGGTTGGTAGGGGTTCAAATACATATTTCACAATGAAATGCAAATCAGTTTCTATCTTTTATTTAAAGTTTCTTTTTTCAATTTTCCTTTTGATGTCTGTCACTGTTAAAATAAACCTACCATTAAAATGACTTTTCATTTCTTTGTCATTGAACAAACTTACAAAATCAGTGAGGGGTTAAATAATTATTTCCTCCACTGTAAATGTCTGTGTAGGTTTATGTCAATTGTCATAAAAGGCTCATGTACATGTCATGTAACCTTATCAATGGTACCCTTCATTTTAAACTTTTCCATACAACTGTGTGTGTCATGTGACCTGCGGCGTCAGTTTAAAGCAATCACCAGCTGTGACTCATTCTTTCTACAACAGCGTTGAATGTATTTGTTTATGGAGAAAGAAACATCAGTGACCTGCACGATAATGACTTTGTTGTCTGTATACAGCAGCACTTTTACTTTGAAACAGTTGACCTTATTTATGAACAGACAACTGTAGAGATCCTCCTTGACGACTAAGTTAAGGTCATTGAGAAGACCTCTGTGAAGCCTACTTGCAATAACAGAAGTAGCAGTCGGGGGGAGGTGGGGGATAAAAAAAAAAACAAGTTACCATCTGTAAGGACAATCCATTAATATTCTGCGAGGCCAATTAACAGTTAGCACAGAGCACATTACTAAGTCACACCAAGAAATCCTCGGGAAACGCACACTGAGGTGTCACATAAAATTTTCTATTTAATCTATGCATGATCGAAATAAAAGTTCTAGCTCAAGATTGTCACTTTTTCACAGCACACACACGAGTACACATCAAAAGCGGCAAACAAAAACCACACGAGCTCCGGAAAATGAAAGTAAAACTGCCCCAAAGCAAATCCAACCAGTGTTTCAAATTCAACAGATTGTCACCTACATTCACTAAAGCACTAACATTGAAGCACTTGTTTCCTATAAAATATATGTTTCTTATCAAAAACTTATATTAAATCTAATGGCACTTCTACAAAGTCTATTAAAAACGCTCTCTGTTTAGTAGCATCGTTCATTACTCAAGTCAAATTCGGAGATACAGTAAAGTCTTTGCACAAGAAAGAAATCAATAAATATTCCTTATGATCATACAATTTCACAGTCTGAACCTTAGAAGACAATATTCCAGTATTAAGGTTTACATATGCGTATTTGACGGTTTTGCAGTTGTACTGAAAAAAAACAAAGAAAAAATAAACACGCCCATGCCTTCAAGCCCTGGCTTGAGCATGTAATGGAAGCATGTAGTTTGATAAAGGACTAGTGTCACTGCACTATTGACATTTACTGGTTTTCTGCTGGTCGTGTAATAGATACATTTTATTGGTTCATTGCTGGTCATTGTGGCAACTGCTGTTCTGACCACTACTGAGAAGGGGTTCTTGTTTATAGCCTGCGCTCACCTCCCTTCAACATACACTATGCTTACAGATTATAGTTTCATTTCTCTGATTATCAGAAAAACATGCTTGATGTGCCTTTAAATAACGGATCAAATGAACAGTGAACACCTTGTTACCAGCAGTTGCTTGTCATTATAGATATATGAGACATAACCTGCGTAGAACGGCTATTATTATTGTTATTATAGGCCTGCAATAATGCCCAATAGTAAATTTGCTGTTTGAATAACTGTTGTGTCAACAAGGCACATAATGTGTAGAGCAATCAAGTAAATACATATGACTTCAGCAATTAATGAATCCCCGGGGATGCCGGGAGTCTCCCCGTCAACAGTTAACTGCACATGTTTTAAAGAGAGCACCTATCTTTCCATATAGCTGCATTGAACAGGAGAGCGTCCAGGCTTAAGATGGAAGAAAACCCTCTACATTCCGGTTCTACTCTGCATTACAAAATTACATCTTTTGAAATTGTTCAATCGAGAAATTCATATTGTTTGTTTCTTTAACCAGAGTTTGGCAAATGTTCAACCGTCTGTTGGTGCCGTCTACAAATTCCAGTGTTCCATAGAGCATTTTTTACAGAAGACTTTTAAACATACGAAGGTTGAATAATTTAAACAAAATCAAACAGGTTTTTTTTTTCTGACCGCTGTCCAACGAATGTGCAAAGATGAAATGGTTTGAGAGTGTAGTCCAGTCACTGAGAGTGGAGTATTGAACGATTGATACGAACTCGCCATGCTTTGCTCTGCAGTCTCGGCTTTCCTCTGCGCACGTTTTGCGGGAAAGGTCACGCTGGAAGTGAGAGAGAAATGTTATGGGATTTCTAACCCCCCTCAGTAGCTCCAAGCAGGATATGACGCTCAACTCCCTCAAGGGAAACCTGGGAGTAAGGAAACTTGTCCAGGTGTTCAGCACTTGTGGGTCTTGGTGAGGTTGTGCTTATGGGCTTGTGCTCAGAGGCGAGAGCTGTTGTGATGCTCTTCTGTGCTGCTCTGAGGCTGTTGGAGCTCAGCTGGCATTAAAACCAACCGATCGCAGCTGATCCAGGGAAGACATCAACTTTAAAAGTCGACATGGAGAATCGCAGCGTTACAAGAGACTTCAGACTTTCTTAACTCAAAGTGGAAATAACCCCCCCCCCCCAAAAAAAACCCCAAGTGGATAAATAAAAAATACATATTTACAATAAATATACAGTTAGAAATAGCAGCCTACAGAATATCAGTGTTGTATCTACAGTCTATGTATGCACAAAGCAAGTGCTTCTTAGCATTTCTGGAGTCAAATCTTGACAAACTGCGATTAAGATGGCTTATCTACACAAGATACAAAGAAACAATAAACCCATATACAGCAACTGATTTTACAATCAATTGTCTCAGTAAATCTCAAAAAACGTACCGATACAAGATATTAGGACCCGACAGAGTTGTCTACACTTCGGATGTCAAGACTACAGTAAACCCTGAACCAACAGAACTAATAAATAATTCTAATCAAGTTTTCTCAGGAAAAAAGAAAAATGTAGTAGTACACAAACTTTTAGTGCTACTTGCCATCACAACTAAACCATGTGAGCTTTAACCAAACAACAATCAACTCCAAAACATTAATAAAGGAAGAAAAACTAAAGTTAAGGGAAAAATAAAACATACAAACTGTTCCAACATTCTGACGTTTCACCAAAGCTTATGCTAAGATCATTAGTGTGCCCAATTAACTTACTAACTAGAAAAATATATATTCGTAATAAAGCACCAGCACGGGCTTCAGACTGGTAGTATCACACCCCATGAGGACGCTTTCATTTCCAAAACTGATGCTGCACTCTCTATTACATGTGTCTTCAATACAACCAACAAACTAGCATCTCAAAGTACAAGTGAGCTTTCAAGCACCACCATAATTCCAGCCTCATCTGAGTTCTGGCTTACCCTAAATTTACAGTATTCACTATTTCATTGAAAAAAAAAGCAAACTTCGTTCATTTTATCCTCAGCAGAACATTAGTTCTGCAATAGTGAACAGAACTAGTAGGTATTAGCTTTAAATGACACCGTTCATGATGCAGATTTTCTGTGTGGTTTCTTTAGGTATTGTTTTTTTTCAGAGAGCATTTGACCCTGATTCTCAAGGGTTGATGCAGAAAAACAATAACTAACTTTACTTCTGTTTGAAATTCAACAAACCGGGCAAATTTAGAGCAAAATATGGAATTTAGAGTGCACTGATTGCAACATGATATTAAATCCTATATTACGCTCTTCCACTTTTTGTAACTTAAAAAACGCCCAACTTAATCATTTTTTTTACTTTTTCCATGTGCTTCAATCCTTCAGTAGAAACAACCATATGTTCACCAATGAACTATTGCTCAAGGTGTAGCCTACATTACAACACCTTTATATTGATTTAGAAGATCGCTGCCAGTGACTGACCAAGTGCATCAAATGCCTTCACTTCGCACCTTTTCAGTGGCTGGAGGGGACACTTAGGTGACCCTAGTGCTTCACACAATGCTTAGCTCTGTGTCAAAATACAGCAAAATACTGGATATTATTACAGGCAATAACACATCCATTGTCCAGTCGTGTGCATATTCAAAATATTCCACTGTGGCATGGACGCCACTCTAGGCTTAAAGTGAAAGTTCTGACAAAAAAAAAAAAAATCTACACAGTTTCCCATTACCCCAAACGTGATCAGCTAAGATGTTCGGCATCCAAAATCTGCTTCTTTAGTTTTGCATTGAAGCTACAAGTCGAATGTAGGTAACAAGTAAAAGTAGCTTGAGGACACTGATTAGCATCATTAAAACTGCCTAAAACATCACACTCCTTGTCTTAAAGTTCTCAAATAGACTTGTATGTGTTTTTGTCACTCCGTGACATACTGTTAGCTATAAAAATGGACAAAGATGCAGACAGAATTCAGAATTTCCATTACTTCTTAGCAACACTCGTACACCAAACAAGATACTAAGAAGGGTCCTTTGACTAGTAACAGCTATGGAACCCTTCCTGGGTTGTGTATAAATATAAGTATATACAGCACTGTGAAAAAGTCTAAGGCACCTGTGTTATTAGCTTAAAGCCATTTACCTGAGAAAAGCAAGTTGCGGTCTGCAGCAAAAACAGCGAACATTAGAGCAGGAAAAGAATGAAGATTTGTTTTGTTTGTAAAAAGTAGTTGATGTGTAAACTAGTAATAAGACAGGTTTGGTTCCAGATTTCTCCTCCATTCCTTCAGTCATTGCATGAATGTCTGTCCATCAGCACCTGATTTCATCTAATGAAGGACTGACTGAGCCCAAATCAGAGACCTGATGGAAACTACAAGTAATGTTGGGCATCCACTAGAAAAGCTCTTGGAATGGTCAAGGAAACACGCTGACCCATAAAATCACTGATTACTATGTTACTGTTATTTGTATTTATTCTAATATGTGTTTTTTTGAGAAAACAAAAACTTACTGCCCAGATAAACAGCTTTTAATGTCCATTTCTCAGGTGCCTAAGATTTTTAAACAGTACTGTGAGTGTGTATGTGACACACACACACTACAATTTTTCCATTGTAGAGAAGAAATTATTAATAATTAAACAAAGCATTTAGGCTTTTAAATGGTTTTCTGACTTGTCATAATTTTAACTATAACTGCGCCTTCCCTACCCTTGAAAACCCCCTTTTTAAAGGATGTTTAACAGTATAAGTGGGATTCCCAAATGTGTTTGGGGTACAGGGAAAACTATGTAGATTTGATTGAAAACTCTTGTTTTAAATACTTCATATGCAGCTCTACTTGGGAACAGGAGTACAAAGGCAGCACAGAGAGGCACAGCGGCTCTTATCCAATGGCGAGGGTCTTGACAAGGGCGCAGTGGAACTTGCGAATGTGGCGGTAGAGGTCGCCCGATTGTGTGAAGCGCCGCTCACACCACTTGCAGGCATGAGGCTTTTCGCGTGTGTGCACCACAGCGTGCCGACTCAGGTTGTGCGAGTACTGGAAGCTCTTGCCGCACTGGCCACATGTGTAGGGCTTCTCGCCCGAGTGCGTGCGCTCGTGCCTCTTCAGCGTGTACATGCAGGAGAAGGTTTTTCCGCACTGTGAACAGGTGGGTGCTGAACCGTCAGGTGACAACTTGGAGCGCGAGTGCGAGTCCCTATCGCGGAAGTGTGAGCTGAGGTGCAGTTGCAGTGTGTGTGGGCTGGGGAAGGCCTTGCTGCACAAGGGGCAAACGCATACCGGCGGGCCACCGGCTGGCATGAGTGCTCCGCTGGATGTGGAGATGTCCGAAGAGGCTAGTTCATCTTCGTCGTCGTCCTCACTGTCACCCAGAAGTCTCCCGCCTCCTCCTCGTCTTGGCTCTGTATGAGCCTTCTCGCTCTCGTCTCTGCCATGGCTATGGACACATGCCCCCACACCAACCCCAACACCAACCCCAACAACCAAGGCCCCCACCCTTCCTCCTCCCAACCTGTCTTCCTGCTCCTCCTCTTCCCCCATATCCTCATCCTCCTCCTCCTCCTCCTGCATCATCAGGTGCTCCTCCAGGGCTGGGCCGGCATTGCCTGGGAAGAGGGCAGTGAACCCTGTCACCAAATTCCCAAAGCGCCGGCACTCAGGGCCTCCTGCTCTGTCCTCTCGCTCTGACAGCACGTCGTGTTCGTTGCGAACAAGTGGCTCCGTGCCCTGCTGCTGGCTGTCGAGGGCCAGCTGTCCCGTGCCGTCTCGGCCCGACGGCGGCTTGAAAGACAAGTCCAGAGCGCAGTCCGTGTCGTCCGCCGCCCGGGACCTCTGGGACGGCGCGCCGGCCGGACCGCTGACAACAGCTTTTGTTTTTCCAGCTGTTTGGATGCGGGGCTCGGCCTCGGCTGACACATAATTGACACCTACAAGGTCCAGGGACCCGGCGGGGTGACCGTTCGCCTTCTGCCTCGCCACCGCAGGCCCGTCACAATCTGTGACAGCCATGCCGCCTTCATTGGTGTCCATGTCATCTGCTGGGGGGGCCCTCTGGGGGATCTGCTGCACTTTGCTGGGCTGCAGTTCTCCATCAGACGAGCTCTCTCGGTCCAGGCAGCTCAGGCCCATGCCGTTGACGAGCTTCTCGTCCAGTGAGCTCAGCTCCTTGTCTTTCAGCCGGCCTTTGCACACCTTAACGATGTCATACATGTGGAGGTAGCTGGCAGCGGCCAGCACGTCCTCCACGGGCAGGGTGCTGAATTCCAGCTTCCCCTCATACATAAATTCAAGGAGCAGGCCGAAAGCCGGGGCCGTCACAATGTCACTGTTCAGATGCACAACGTCCCTTTTGTCTAGCTGGTCCCTGTAGAAGAGGTGGAAGTACATGCTGCAGGAGGCCAGCACAGCTCTGTGCGCTTTGAATCGCGCCTCGCCAACGAGAACAGTGCAGTCACAGAGGAAACCTTGGTGACGCTGCTGACTCAGACACTGCAGCAACTGGCGGCTATGGTCTGGGAACTCCATTCTTCTCTCATAACCTGGCGGAAAACAGGAAAAACTGGATATTAAATAAACGCTGGGCAGCCATTTACAGCGCGACAAACAGGCTTAGCGACGCATACGCTGCTAGAGGCCAGTGGAGACAAACCAGGGTGAATCCAGCCCCTTTACCTACAACAGTCAAACAAATAAGTACATAAACAAATAAACTTTGATTAATAAAAGGCAATACATGCATCAGTGAAAATCTACGACTTCTAAAACCATCGCTTTCTGTAAAAACGTTGATACACATGACACATTCACCACATTTGTGTGAGTAGTTTCCACAGAAACTTTTATATGGAACTTTTTATATTTTATGAATTCATTAACGAGCTTAACGCGTACGTGTCCAGCACGGAGAACCTACATCGCGTTAAAAACGACTTATGCAGAAGAAATGCATTGGTCGCATTAAGGGAAAAGCAGTTCAGTACCTTCGCCCATCCTCTCGCGTTGTGCTCCGCGCGCTTTGTCGCGGTCCGTGCGCGCGACAATCGAATCGGACCCCGAACGAAAAAAAAGCGGTGCTCGGTAAGCAGGACGCGCGCTCCCGAGTTTTGTCCTCCGTCCAGCCCGGCGAGAGAGGAAAAAAAGCCGAGGAGAGCGAGCGAGCGAGCGAGCAAGGGAGTGAACCGGCGCCCCGCGCGCTAATTATCCCGCAAGCTGTGGAGTCAGCTGCTCTGACATCAGCGCGGTGGAAACGCTCCCTCCAGCTGTGCTCGCCTTTACGCCATATGTTCCTGCACATCGAGCGAGCAGAGAGCCGTTGTTTCAACGCTTCATGTCAGACGCCAACCTCGCCGCTGTTATCACGTAATCCACTCAGACCGAGGAGGAAAGACCCCCATACACTCTCTCTCACACACACAGTCCATTAAAACTCAAAGTAAACTAATAACAGCGTGTGCTAAGCTACTTTTTGAAGAACTAACTTTAGCCAAAGTTCGTCCTCAATGTCTAGGGCGACTGGGAGCTCTTGATCCACCAAAAAAAGCCAACGAGGGCGAACTTTTAAACAAATTTACACGTTAAACGTTTGTTTTTTGGCGACGTCCGTTGTTTTTAAACAAAGTGTGAATTAAGACAGGATTATTTTAACATTGTAACAATAGCGACCACACAGGGCGGTAAAAATGGTCTAAACTGAATAAAGTGGCCGATAAAATATGGACAGCGACAGGCGGCTGGTGCCCAGGGAACAGCAGCTTTCTGTTGGAGCCTTTCACGCCGAAGGAGCTCGACAACTGCAGGGTTTTGCGAACGAAGCAGCAACCGAGCCCAACTTTAACCGCTCGCCCCTCTCGCCTTTAAAACGCCATACTCACAGGAATCGCGGCTGTCCGTGTCTCCTCGGGTATTCCGTCGTCATTTCACGGTGTGTGGCCAGATGTTGGCTTGTCGTTTTTGTTTCCTGAGCTCGGCTGAACCCCGCCGAGCGAGCAGCACTCATAGCAGCAGCAGCGGCGGCAGCAGCACTGCGCTTGTGTCGAGCAGGTTGTTTGTGGTCCAGTCTCGCGATAACGCCGAGCACCGTTGGACTGTACTGCTGTTACAACTCGCACCGTGGCAGCAGCTAGCAGGGCTGCCCCTCCACAGCTGTGCGGGTATATCAGTAGCGGTTTAACAACTTTACTCATGCTCTTTACTTTTATACAGTCCTAAAATTATAAACACACCTTTCGTTTTAGGTCCAGAATAAGGGATTTACTATAAAAAACCTAACATCATGTCAGGTTGCTCCGCCATCCGCTGACATTCATTCATGGAGCAAGGTGGGCGGCCTTAATTGGGGTTGTTCACTCTTCTGCTCTTCTAAATCATCTATCTTGCAAAAAATGTTGGTCTTTAATTTACTGTATTGATGTTATTTTTAACATTTATTCCAAACAGATGTCCATTGTGTTACTGTATTCACCAATCCAGTGATAATTCCTTTTCCAGAGAACATTTCTGACCTTAGGCCTGTGTAAAAAACCAATCAGTTGTGTACATCTATTTTGCATTTAGTATTTATAACATCAAACCAACTCAACCTAAAGGCAGGTGCCTCTCCAGTAGTTGCTGAGCGTAGCTTTGTAAAAAAAAAAAAAAAAAACTCTTCAAGGTCATGAACCTGAGCATTTCAGACTAAGGCAGATTCTCACGTGCACAACTCCGACCAGACTGAGGGAGACTCAAATGTAGCCTAGAGCATCAAAGTAAGAGCAGTCCCTTTCTCAGGAAAATCAAGTGCCCACTTAGAGGGCGTTCTAGACGTTTAGCAGTGAAGAACCTGGCTAAGTTGTTTTTAGCATTCTAAATTGTGGCTATCCCATCAAGCAGGCCTAGCCAAATGCATTCCTCCCTTTTCAGTAGATTTAAGTGTATAATTAGAGGCCTTTGGAGACACTTCCCGCCTTCTTTTCTGTGCATTGTTGTGGGGGGACTGATGTGCTGTGTGTGTGGGGAATTGAGGGCTATGGGACTAATCCTGCTCAGAGCTGGAATGCCTTGGCACTGACTCACCCCTTAGCCATGCTAATGTTGCCCCACAGTACAGCATTCAGAAGCTGCCGCTGAACAGTTCATATTTCTACACTCATCAAAAAGACGCTTGAAATAATGTTTTTACGCCTAATGAACACCTGTTTTGTTTGGTATGATCGTGTGTAAAAGTGTGCATTATCTAATTATTTATTCCTGAAAGGTCAGACGTTGACCCTGGCCTGAATTCTGGATTCCAAGCCAATAATGAAATACAAATTGGTGGACTCAGAACAAGGCCATCATGTTCTCAAATCACATTTCTTTAATGAGGTTACATTTCCTCTGATCCATGTAAACTTTACACATCAAAGAAAGTGTCAACGCCATTACTATGCCACACAGTGCCCAACATCAAACTTGTGCTTGGTGATTTCCAGCAACAAGTGCTGTGTGTATCATCATCAAAAGTGGGAAGTGGAAGGTTGTAGACTCAATAGGCAGTATGAATATTAATGAGACCGCTGGCAGTCCTCCATGGACTTGGACAAATGTTATTCAGGAATACCGCATGGCTTAGGGAAACCTTTATTTCAGTCTTTGTGATGAGCAAAAAATGAATGCTTGGTGATTATCCTTTGAACAGGATGTGCTGTTGTGCTGGACATTGTACTAGGCCCAAAATGGTTTATCAGGGCTACAAGCATAGCATTTTGTTTATCAGGTTGTGATACATGTCTTCTGTATTTTAAGACATTTGAAGAATTTGAGGTGTTTCTATTCTGAACATTCTAATTGTTGTTAAGGTGCAGTGAAGACAAGAGCTTAAAAGTGCAGCTGCTGAGCTCGTGCCCTCCACAACTGCTTGGGTCACCTTTGGCCCAAGCCCCAGCTGTCAAATGCTTTTGAAAAGCCCATTTGCAGCTTCTCCCCAGGGTGCTGGAAGACTGTTGCTTTTACACTGATTCAAGACCAGTTGTGCTACCTCTCTTACAATGGCAGAGGTTCTAATCACAGTAGGGGGAGCTTATCTTTTAGCAGTATGAAAGGGCTCTTAGCCCTGGGGAAACAGGGGGATGTTGGTGGAAGAGCCCTGCCAAGTCCCTTGGCAGAGGCGTTACGCTGTTTCCTGTTGTTGCCCCTTTTAAATCCATATTTCATTTTTATGAGTGAAAACATTAAAAAGTAACAATGTCCGAATGTGTAAAATAATCATATTATTGTTTACAGCCCTTTCTCATTTGATCACTGTGCGAAAACCAGTGTGTGTTTATAAATGTGACTTATTTGCTAATGTATTCATTTGCATTAGTGCTTTTGTATGACTTAAAATGACAATTAAAACCATAACCAGTTGTTGAAGTATGAAGTACAAACATCATGACCCAGATGAAGCTTAAGTTTAGACTAAAAGACATTTTAATGGTGATTTTTCTGCATAAACAAAGTCATCCAGAGTGGTTTGAGGTGACACAGGTTCATTGTAGAGAAACCTAAAGACTCAAATGCTAACACATTTTTTTTTACTAGCCAACATTAATATTTTATTTACTACAGAGTAAGTGAAACTACACAAGTTTTCTCAATATAAGTAATACAGATCAAACAGCAGGAAAATTTAAAAATGAATAAATGAACAAAGATATTATTTGAGCATTATTTTGCTTTCCATGTACCTCTTTGATGTGAATGGTCTACAATGAATTTAACATCTATTCTGTATCACCTTAAGAACTATCTCAGGCATTGGGCAGCATATTCATAACCAGTTTATGTCAGGACTTGTCTGGTTCCTGTCCTGACTTGGTAAGTTTATCAAGAATTACACATTTTACATCAAACCACTCTGAATGACCTTTTTTTAAAGACAACCTGGGAAATCAGTGGAATTCCCCTTTACATAAAAAAGACAACAGAGAATGAGTCACAGTTTGACTTTTCTACCAAAAACAAGTGCGTCTTGATTGTCTTACCACACCGATCAACATGAGTGTGATCTGAAGACGACGTCATTCCACAGGATGTAAGTGACAGCAAGGTTGGTGTGGCAGGCCCCAGGCTTCCCCCGTTCAACCCTGCGAGAGGGAGGCTGATTGTGGTTTGGTGGGGTGTGTGTTTATGGGTAAGACAAAGCAGTTGTTGTGCACCCTGGGACCAGAGCCTCATTGAGCTGACGACTACGAGAGGTTCTCACAGGAGATAGAGAGACAGAGAGAGCTTCCAGGAGGCTCACTCTTTCTCTGTGCACTCATCAATTGCATTCCCCCTGACCCTCTCTTCACAGACAATGGCACCGCATTCCTTTGAGGACCTTCTCTCAGCCCAGCCAGAGTTTCACCATGTCCTCCATTCACAGGGCCAGCACGCACAACAAGCCCATAAGGTGCTCACTGCCTCACAATCACAATCGGCATCTGTTCACTGCTGAACAACATGATGTGTCAAACTTCATAACTTTTTCCATAACGTTTAGTCCAATCATTGATGTCCAATGGCTTAAATGTCAGATGAGCAGGATCTAAAGCAAAAGCTCCTCTTGAGTTAGCAAGATTGCTTACTTGCAGAGTAAATGTTAAATCTGAATATGAAGGAATGGAACACAGATTTGCTGGTGGTAAGTTACATGAAAAAAAAGGCAATTGCAGTCTACAGTGATTCTTACAACTTATCTAAGATCCAGTAGTTCCTGGACATTTACATGGCCAAAAATTGGGCTTCCTGACTGAATTTGATGCCAGGGAAATGCAATAGGTAAAGCTTGAAAGGATATAAACAATACATGATAATGTCCATGAACCAGTAGATCTCTGGTAAGTTGTGACGATCTCTGTTGAGTCCAACTGTCTTTAATTTAAACAGATTGTAGCTTTCTCCATTCGTGCATTTTTCAATATTCTTTCTACTAAAGGAATTTGTTTTTGCAAACTGCAACGATCAATTTGCTTCTCTTTTCTTTAGCTATTGGCAGCCTGTACAAACTTTGTGTCTTCATTCATGGAATGCAATTCTGTACCACAGAATACTGCATATCATAACAAATAATAGTATAGTAAATGTTACATTAATGTAAAGAGTTTTTCCTTTTCCTGTACTGTCTGGCAATTATTATGGAGAAATTAAGTTTAATTATAACAGCAACAATACACAGATTGATGTTGGCGAGTGTCGACGTTTACAGAAGTATACAAGTTTTTAATACAGATTGAAAATGCATAACATCATTGTAATGATATTTGCTTTGAATAAAGTTGTCTGTTATAGAATTTATAGATTTATATAATATTCAAATTATTCAAAGAAAGACAATGTAAAACAGAAGTTCTGTATGGGTTACAACAGTAGTCCAGTCATCTTTCAGCAAACTAACAGTACAAGTAAAAAAATATTGTTGTGTTCTTGGAATAATGACTGAAGAAGGTAAATAAAGGTGCAAAAACCAACCTGAGAAGGAGTTAAAAAGTATCAGATTAACTAAACTTGCTTGTCAAGTTCCCTATAGAACTTAAATGTAACTTAATGCTGCTTTTTTTCTTTTCTGTGATACTTGTAGTCTGTTTTGTGACAAAACTATAGTGTACAATAAACTGCCAAAGCATCAAAGTGAGAAGTTGGTGCAACTTCGAGGTCAACAAGTAAAAAAATAACACAAAACAAAGGAATTATGAACGAAATGTGAATGGCTAAAATGGAAGTGAGTCAACAAGACTCCTTTGCTTACTTATATATTTTAGTATAAAGTATCATTATCAGCAAATCATTTTATTTAAATTTAATGTTCATTCAGGTAAATGTGACCCAGCTCTCAGTATAATAGTACAGGAAGATTGCAAGCCATAAACATTTTAGGGGTCATGATGGACTTGCAGGACTAAGTCATCACAGAATAGACAGTGGGTCAGTGTACACACACACGTCATACAGCTGCTTGTTCTAATTTCTCAATGTTCTTTAGACCGCTGCTATGCCATAGAAGAAACCATGTAACCCCAAGTTGCTCAAGGGTTGCTGCAACATGGCACTTCTGTCTTTCCCAGCCTTGCCGATGGTCTTGAGACCATGATGAAATAAGAGTTCTGTTTAAAGTGATACACATAAAAAAATAAATAAATACACACAAAAATGACATTTATACAATTTCCCACTAGTAGTTCAGCCCAACCACTCGGTCCCTACATGTAACTAACGAGTGGAATGGAAGCTTATACCCAACCAGTTACTGAGGAATAGGGGTCTGCATGTAGGTAACGAGTGGAATGGAAGCTTATACCTGACCAGTTACTGCGGTATTAAGTCAACACACCCTTGTTTCAGAATGGAAACTGGTCTGTTTTGATGTTGAACAGTGTTAAACAATCCTTTTCAACTCCCCCCAAAACTCTATAGTATCCCTGAACTGGCAAACAGAGAAAAGTACTACCAGCATGAAAGACATTTGACATATGATATAATAATTAGGAATGCCTCTTGATACCGGCATCATATCAGCATTGGCATTTTTGTTTGAAAAAATAATATCAGCATCAGACAGATGTTTTGATCTGGCCGATATTTTACATTTGATATTTAATACAGTGCGTTTATCATTTAGGTGAGGCTGGAATACAATAAATATGCAGCTAAATATAAGCTTATAGATATAAATACAAGTTATATTTATATTATATTTTGATTTTCCAAGTGGGTGGCACAGTGGTGCAGTGGTTAGTGTGGTCACCTTACAGCGAGAAGGTCCTGGGTTCGATCCCCGGATTGGCCATGGGTGCCTTTCTGTGCAGAGTTTGCAAGCTCTCCCTGTGTTTGTGTGGGTTTTCTCTGGGTGCTCCAGTTTCCTCCCACTGTCTAAAGGCTTGCAGAAGATTGATTGGATGTTCTAAATTCCCCATAGGTGTGAATGTGTGTAAGAATGGTTGTCTGTCTATGGGTTGGCCTCCTGTCCTGTGTGTACCCTGCCTTAGGCCTGCAGTCAGCTGGAATTGGCTCCAGTTTCCCCGCGACCCGGAAACGGAAAAATCGGTTTAGAAAATGGATGGATGGATGGATTTTCCAAGTTGATGTAGTCCCAACTTCTGCATCTTTTAAAATGTTTTTTGTATCAGCATTGCCAGATGTATTCACAAAGTGAAGTGAAAGTGACATTGTGAACACACTCAATCACACACACACAAAGTGCACCAAAAACTCTGCATTTAACCCATTACAAATCCACATGTGGAGCAGCGGGCAGCTATCAACAGCATCTGGGGAGCAGTATAGTTGGATGGTATCTCGCTCAAGGGTACCTCAGTAGTTCCCTGGCCAGGACCTGTGACACTCTGTTCCCCAGGGCAAAAGTCTACTAAAATACTGATCAGTAATGTATAGAGTCTCTACTGTTACTACACATGCTCTGAGGACTAAGAGTGCTGACAGATAGAGAGGAGGAGAGAAGGGGACTGACTGATGTACTAATCATACTTGCTGATAATGGACTTACAACTTGAACAAATGTCATTTGAGTAGCTTCCACTCACTGATGCTCTGGCCACTGTCCAAGAAAACAGCTATTTTCAGTCCCTCCTTTAAAGTGCACATGCATAGGAAATTAGACCAATTAGCTTTAAAATGAACTTACTGTACATTATGGCCAGGAACATGATTTACTTCTATGTCACAAAAAGGTGAAATTGCAGTGAGCACAGGTTTAAATGCATGAACCAGTAAAGGAGGAACTGTCCTCAGTAGATATTTCATGGTTATAGATACATGACGTTTGTCTGGTCACTAAATTAGAGGTGTTAAGTGGCCTAAGAAAAATTTTTCCATTGTCCCATTTCAAATAGACTTACTCACGCTGTAGTAAAGTAAACCATTTAGAATAAGAATCTATTCACCAAGTTCTGCAAAAAAACTTTCTTAAATATATATAAATTAGTTTTCCATCCTGTTTTATAGTACAAGCTGTAGTGCTCAAACACTTTTCATCTATACTTGCAAACATACATGTGTTTTGGTTTCCCATATGATGTCATATGATGCAGACTGACATCAGACACTTCTGTGAAATGAGCTGTGCTTCTTGAGGGTCTTGAGTCATGTTTTCTAGTACATTACAGCCAGTATTTAACCTTTCAAGTATGTCCCATTTGGAATTCCGTGACTGTAAGCTAAGGGGTTGGTTCTCCTTTATAGAGTCAATTGACTGCATCTGGCAGTTTTAGATTTCTGGTAACAACATTCACATCCATAACATCTTAAACCAATAATTAGAAGTGATAGGAGAGATTGGTCCAAATCAAATACCAGTTCACCCACAATTTTCTGTCACCAGATGTCCAGCTGTCCCTTGTGGGCCATGAAATGATCTGTGAACCAATAGGAGACAAGGGATACTAGCCTGGTCACACAAGACCCAGTGAGTTAGCATTTGCTAAAGTTAGCTATGAAGCTAAGGAGAAAGGTAAACAGTAGCAGAGGGAAGAGGAAGGAATTATAATATTGTCTCTTGAAAGGCCTGTGGGAGAGTTGCAGTTTTACTCCACAGTGCCTGAGAGTGATATGTCTGTTGAGTCCCACAGAAAGGCTGCAGTTGGACCCTGTGTTAGTGAATTGCATTAATCAGGTTTAGGTCTCTACATGTTAAGAGTTACATTACCAGTGAATTGTCTGTACACTTAAAGCAGTAGTGTCAAATCATGGGAATCTCCCAAAGACTTCAATCAAACTTTGCATAGTGTGATTAAAGCTTTAGAGTGGGCTCAAATATGTTTAAAGTCATAGTCAGCTTTATTGATATTCCTTTTCATGATCGATGAGTGAGAAATTAAATATAATTTCTGTGCAACTTCACTAGTTATAAATAAGTAAGTCAGTAAATAAATAAATAAATGAATAAATACATAAATCATGTAATCTAGCAATGCATAAAGTAAACATAAATAACAAAAATATACATAATATACATAAATAATTGTTTAATTGTGTAATTATTATGTAATTGGTTGAGTAGTACCTTTAGTAGCTGTGCTTTCATGGGGGCTGCCGGTGCTCAGGATGTATGCCAGCTTAACTGAAGCTGAACTTAATTCATATAATCATTATTTACTGCCAGAGGAACAATACATTTATACAACTCCGGTCAGAAAGCATGCAATTTGTGACAAATGTAGAACTACACGTAGAAAGAAATAAGGCTGTTGTTCAAACGTAGACAACAGCCAGGCTTTAGTTGTAGCCAGCAGAGATGGACGATACCACTAGTTTGTTTTTCATTGTGAACACTAATACCTTCTTGTGCACAATAAAGATTTTTTAGGCTAGATTGAAAACCAGTAAAAATGTGGACATAAAAAAATTAAAATTGAAGGTCTTTCCATTAGTGATAAATAATCTGCCTCATAAACTGACTATTAAGTACAGAGCCATTATAGAGCACTGAATCTGTGTATTTCAGGAGGAGATAGACAGGGTAGAAGAAATAGTTCCTTTCACACAGATTTTTAGCATTAGTTCAATGAAATTGAATTTTGGATACAAATGAACAGTACTGATATTTTATTGTGAAAATTGTTCCTCAACAAGACCAGTCAGGATCAATTTATCAGTATCCATCCATCCACCTCTAATAAGCAGGTTAGCTTTTAGCACTGGCCAATTTGACCTCTTTTTGCCAGAGTTTGGCATTAGTTATGATATGATGCAATTTTGCCAACTTATTTGGAACTTTTTGGCAGCAAAAGCAGTGCACTTCAGATGATGGCCGCATGTGACACAACCAGCAAATGCATTTTTGCACCTAATTTTAAGGCCCACTTTATGAGGCAACTTGTCACATTTAAATAAATAATTGAATAAATACATGCAGATAATTATTATACAAATTAAAATATATATTTCAGTATATTTTAACATTTATATTCACTTTTAATTTTACTATTACTTTTGTATTGCTAAATTACTTC
This sequence comes from Arnoldichthys spilopterus, assembly GCA_037974385.1. Classification (NCBI taxonomy): domain Eukaryota; kingdom Metazoa; phylum Chordata; class Actinopteri; order Characiformes; family Lepidarchidae; genus Arnoldichthys; species Arnoldichthys spilopterus. The sequence continues at coordinate 44,616,605 of JBBPDA010000001.1, forward strand.
ATGTATTTATTTGTTTGTATGTTTATTTATTCATTTCTTTTTGTCCCCTCCATAGTACAATAAAATTATTTTTAGTGTAGCCTGTTATATTGGCAAAGACAGTTTTAAACCTTTTTAAATAAATAACACAAGAAAGTCACACTTTCCCCTATATATTGGTTTGTTAGTAGAAATGTTTTCGTCCCACAGTTTTCCTGGCCTACCTACATTCCTATTGACTTCAGGAGGCCATGCTGTACTACGCTGGTGACCCGACGGGCTTTAGGACCGCGCAGACAGCGACCGAGAGGAGCGCCGCAGCCACAACGGTTGGGAGGAAAGGCGAAGGGGAACGGAGGCTAAATGAAAACACTTTTACCTGCTTTTTTCTGTGGGATTTCGCTGCCAGTATAACTACCGACGCCACCCAGGGCAATGTTCCAGAGGTCTTTGTGATACATTCTTCAGGTAAAGTGTCATTTCCCCCCCTCCCCGTCTTTTTCGTGTGGACTAGCTACGTCCGACTGTTAACTGAGAGGGAAGGTCTCATTGTATTGAATAGGATGCGGTTACTCTCACCCAGTCTGCCCTGGCTAGGCCCGTGCTCCTATGTTTTCCTCACGGTTATATTCGGTTCGGTGTAGTGCACGGACAATAGATAGCTTTACGCATTTGTATTTGTTGTATTTACACGTAAACATACTTAAACGCCCCGTCTATGTGACCAGTGGCGCCGCGTGTGTGTGTGTGGTGAAGATAACACGGTCCAAATGTTTTAGTGGTCTGTCATGTCTCTACATTGTGTCCTCTTGTCTTGAGTTGACCGCCGCGTGGACGGATGGGCCTGCTGCTTTTTTGTTCATCATGACCCTTCACGTTAAACTTTCAAATTTGCGAACGAAACAAACGAAAAAAATGTAGTTTTAGGAAACCTATATTTTCTTGTCATTCTGCCAGGGCTTTCTTATTCGCCCTCTATGTGGAAGTGTCTGAGCTGTTTTTACAGGGTGTGTATCGTCCACTGCTCTGCGTTCTACTCCCACGTTGTTGCTCCCCTTGAACCTTGGTTGTTGTTTTGACTGCAGAACACGAGGAGCACCGTAGTACATTAAGGGAACAATACAGGATGGCCACGGTTGTTTTTCTCTTTTTTCTGTTTGCATATTATCTTTGTGGCCCCTTTATCCTCTGCAGAGCCACAGGTATAGGCTGCCATGCTCTCCTTCTCCTTCTGAAGTCATGAGACCTTAGTAGGGGCTGCTTGTGGCCCTGTGTTAAAAAACTGTGGCATGTGACACAGGCTGGTGTAGTTCCTCGCCTCCTCGTTCTGTTATTGCTTAAAGGTGTTGGGGATCATTATTTCCCCCCTGCCCCGCCACTCTTTTTTCTTTCTTCTCCATTAGTATGTGAAAGGACTTGGAGTTCCTTCGGGTCTTGTTGACGCAGTAACATGCAGAATCTCAGGAATGTTGTTTGAAATTTGCTTAGACACACTTAGGCTTAATGTGCACGTCAGTGCTTGGTAGACGAGTCTTGGGAGTCAGGATGAGTCAGGATAAGGGGACCAGGCCTAAAAAAATAAGTCAACCAGAAAGAGGTCCTGATCCTTACCTCATCATACAACTGGTCCATCTCCTGCTTTTCTTGGTGGGTTCTTGGAGGGGTCTGCTCCTTCAGTCTTCCCTTACACCCCAATGTCCATTGTATAGAGATGATTCCCCCAAAGCTGTAAGTTGTTCTCAGATGTCTGTTCATGGCCATGGTCTAGGAAAGATTTAGGAGTTGCAACAAAATACTTGAATGGAGCCCAGTCATCTGATGATGCAGAGCATTAGTCATTTATTGTAAACCTGGCAAATGGTGAAGTATGTAGCTTAACCTCCCATTGCCACATGTAAGCTGCAATACTCAGAGAGTTCATAAAAATGGATTAAATTGCTTGATTGTCATATATTAAGCAGAACATGCTCTGCAAACTCAAGTTTGTACAGACTTAAAACTCTCCAGTAACTTCTTTGAATTTTAAACCAAGATTTTACCCTTTGGCTTCACTATCCAGTTGGTCACACTACTCACAGTAGCCCTGGTCATGGGTGGGCAGAATTACATTACAGTCATGATGCAATGTAAATTGTAGGTAGTGCCAGCATACTTGTTCTTCTAACTGTAAATAGCTGTTTTGGAACTTCATAAATGTGTTGTGCAATTCCCATCTTGCTTTTGCTGCCCAATATTTATACACTCATTTTCTCATTGTAGGAATAGTGTCTGCTTCTGTTGTTATTGTGCAATGTGTGTCTCGCCCCATGTGCCTATAGAATACACACACATTACTCCCTCCAAGGTAGTTAATTATGTTGTAATGGCAGTGTATGGTTCAGCGCTCCTTTTGCTAGCCTACATTTGTAAACACAAAACTAATTTTACGGTAATGCAGATGTAACAGCTTCCAGAATAAATAATATGATCTAATCTGCAGAGCTCAGCATTTTGTCTGATGTGTTGCGTGTAATCCAACTCTAATGGTTTTGCTCTCTAGTAGAAGTCTTATCCAGACCTTAACACAGTGTGATGGCTTTATCATCATCATGTCCAGTAGGACTGCAACAATAAATGATATGAAATCAAATCAAATTCAGATTTGATCATAGAAATCAGTTGCAACTAATTTCATTATCAGTTACTTCCATATGTCTTGTGGTACACTATGTTGCAGAGGTAGCTGGGTGGTACCTTAAGAAAAAAAACCATATAATATATATATATATATATATATGTATATATGTATATATGTACTGCATGCAGAGTTAAAAGAACGAGCCTTCTGGATTGCACAGAAATACAAATGGAACAACAGAACAATGTACACATGCAGAGAAGCACATGCTTTTACTGGTAGCACCAATCAAAACTAATATGTCTTGTGTGTTAGTTGCAAACTGTATGAAACTGATCTTGCATGGGATGGCAGCACCACTCTGATGAGACAATATACGTTGTATGTGTAGTTAGTTACTAGGGAAAGTTACTAGTGTTACTTTTAAATCTTTTCATTGACAGCTCTGTTTAAGCCCGTCAGCCCCACAAGATCTTATGTGGGCCTGGGCCGCTGCACTGAATGCACTGCATTTATTGTTTAATATTCACAGTGCTATTGTACAGTAATATGTCACCTTATAGCAAGAAGGTCCTGGGTTCGAGGTCTGTCATGGCGGAGTGTGTGGAGTTTGCAAGCTCTCCCAGAGTTAAGGTGCTCCCGTTTCCTCCCACTGTCCAAAAGGCTTGTAATAGGTTGACTCTATACTCTAAATTGCCCAAAGGTGTGAGTCTGTGTGAATGGTTGTCTGTCATTGTGTTGCCCTGCGATGGGTTGGCATCCTGTCCTGGGTGTTCCCCAGCAACCCAAAATGGAAGAAGCGGTTTAGAAGGTGGATGGATGGATAAAAGTAATGACTAGCAAGCACATTTAAATGTCAGTAACTGTAATTGCATTATTTAATAGAATAAAGATGATAGTTACATTGCTCTTTACTAGCAAAAGTACTGGAATCAGTTCCAACAGCGGCTGTTACTAAAAAAAGAGAACTCACTGTTTCAAGCTTGTGGATGTTTACTTTTTGTTGTGTTTATAATGTCAAATTTAATTTCTGCTCTAGGTGAGGATGCTTGTGTGTAGCTTATTTTTGGGTTTATCACAATATTCACGATAAAATATCACACCAGCATGAACTTTTATACTAACATTTCTCCCTCTTCCAGTGATGTCCCGTTTTGCCTTGAAGGCTCGTCGTGTTGTGATGGCGCTAGTCTGTTCCATAGAAACGTGTTCCGCCACTGAACCACGAGGCATGAAGACCCCATCGTCATGCCCTGCCACATGACACTGATTTGCATTGAATGGGGCTGGCCCCTGCAGCCAGAACCGGAATGATGAATGATTGAAGAGAGAGAGCGTGAGTGAGTGGGTGGAGGCCCCAGGGCCCAGTAGACCATGTGACCCCCAGTCAGGGTATTGGGTTCATTCAGTTGCCGCTGCCTGGCTGACTGCCAGCTATGCAGGCATTTACCACCCCCCTCTTCTGAGTAGCATGGAGTCCGCTGGTAATACAGAGACTGCTCATGTTTAAGTTTAGGTCAGTGTTTTGGTTTCGTGTCTGTCATGCATTATTACTGCCATGACACTTCTTGTTCATCTTGCTCTTTTTGTTTCTCTTCATTCTGCCTGCTTCATCTCTGCGTTCTTGTTTCTTATAGCTGCCTGGCATGCACACTTACTGCAAAAAGGCTATTTGAATGTGGCTTGTGTGTGCGCTTCTGACAGCATACGGCTTGTGTGACTGAGACTACTACTAGGACTGCATGCAGAGTTGAGAGGCTCGTCAGGGTGTCCTATCTGTTTGAGTTTCCAGTTCAGTTGCCTTTTGTTCACTCCTAAAAATGAGTATTTCTATGTGGTTCTTTGCTTAAATGTTAATTGGTATAAAACATTAGTATCATGTGCAGGTTCTTCACACTTGTGTATGTCATTTACAAATATAGTCTTTTAAAGAACCATTATTTGAAAGGTTGTTTCTATTCTGTTGCCTTTATTTTTTAAGAGGTTGCCATAAAGGCTGTACTACACCTCTTCCATAGACCAAAAGGTCAGACACAGCTGTGACATTTTCTATGTGTTGTTTAATGATCGCTGTTTAAGAATTTTGTGCCAAACTTTGTTGGTCCTTTAAGCAGAGGGTCAGTATGACGCAGTCTCTGCTCATTCCAAACTAATGACTTCCTGTAGGCGAGCAGCCATTTAACACATTTCTGTTTATGTATGTTCATGTCACCCATTGAACTCCTCCTACTTTGGAGGATGGCCTCTATTTAGCCACTTCTAAACTACTGGCCAAAAACACAATACTAATACTGCTACAGTTAATAATAATGTACACACTGCTACGAATGCTGCAGCTAATTACAGTCTACACATTGTTACTAATATTACAGCTACACCTAATAACAATCTAGACACTACTACTAATACTACAGCTAAAGCTAATAATAATCTACACACTGCTACTAATACTACTACAGCGACAGCTAATAACAATCTAGACACTACTACTAATACTACAGCTAAAGCTAATAATAATCTACACACTGCTACTAATACTACAGCAACAGCTAATTGCAATCTACACACTGCTATTAATACTACTACAGCTAATAATAATCTACACACTGCTACTAATACAATTACAGCTAATTACAGCTAATAAGTGTCAGTGTTGATCTATGCAATGCGAACAATTGATTGTTTCCTCTGTCCTGGAAGTCGCTTTGGATAAAAGCGTCAGCCAAATGAATAAATGTTAAAATGTAATAATAACCTACACACTGCTACTAATACTACTACAGCTAATAATAATCTACACACTGCTACTAATACTACTACAGCTAATAATAATCTACACACTGCTACTAATACTGCTACAGCTACAGCTAATAATAATATACACACTGCTACTAATTCTACAGCTAAATCTAATAATCTACACACTGCTACTAATACTGCTACAGCTAATAATAATCTACACACTGCTACTAATACTACAGCTAATTACAATATACACACTGCTACAAATGCTACAGCTAAAGCTAATAATAATCTGCACACTGCTACAAATGCTACAGCTAAAGCTAATAATAATCTACACACTGCTACAAATGCTACAGTTACAGCTAATAATAATTTACACACTGCTACTCATGCTACAGCTAATGCTAATAATAATTTACACACTGCTACTAATGCTACAGTTACAGCTAATAATAATTTACTCACTGCTACTCATGCTACAGCTAATGCTAATACTAATTTACACACTGCTGCTAATACTACAGCTAATTACAAGCTACACACTGCTACTAATACTATAGCTTACAATTATCTATGTATTGTATGACTAACCATTGTTCATAAGTGGCAGTGGTGGCCTAGTGGTTAGGACACTGCCTTTGGGACCGGAAGGTCGCTGGTTCGAGTCCCAGCCCAGGCACTACTGAGGTACCCTTGAGCAAGGTACCGTCCCACTACACTGCTCCCCGGGCGCT
>JBBPDA010000001.1:44625744-44636277 GCA_037974385.1 Arnoldichthys spilopterus
GTGTGTGTGTGTGTGTGTGTGTGTGTGTGTGTGTGTGTGTGTGTGTGTGTGTGTGTGTGTGTGTGTGTGTGTGGTTGCTTTGCGAGCTTTATGGCCGGAGATGTGTAATAGATCTGGATAAGACTAATGTATATTCTGGCCTCTGCCCTCATAGGTAACAGTTGAGAGGAAGCGACCTGCCCTGGCCCAAGTAAAGGGGACTGCAGGGTTTGGAGCTGCTGCTCTCCCTCCGAGACGCCGGCTAGACAGACCTTTTTTTCTCTGGCCAGCATGACGGACGTGGTGATCGTGAAGGAAGGATGGCTCCACAAACGAGGTACACTCCAGTTTGGTTTAGTACGGTCATTGCCTGTATGCCATATCTCAAACTGGTCCTCAGGCTTTGTTTCATTTGTAGAGGTCCATAGCCTTAATGTTATCACACAGTGTCGAGAGTTCTATTGATTTTATTACAGTAGTTAAATAGAGGAAAAATAAAGGATTGACGCTAGGAATTTAGCATCAGTTGTGCATTAAAATGAATTATATGGCAAAAAAAACTGTTGCAGTGTGAACAAAGCTCACCGTTCTAGTTTTTTTTTTTTTTTTACCAGATTTACTTTTGCTCCAGCCAGTCTGTAGACTATTTCACTGCCATCTTGTTTGTTGATGTATTTGTTTTTGGTTAACTCTTGTTTGCTTTGTTAAGCCAGTTGGTCAGCAGTTACAGCAAAGTTCATGGGTTTGTTCCCGTCTGATGAGCACTGGTAACAGTGCAAACTGTGCAAAATACAATATAATTCTTAATGCAGTTTTCACATGAGCACAGCATAACCTATAATGAAAATTTATATAAAATAAATGTTTGAGAAGGTTTTCAAATGACAAGTATTTGAATTTTAGCATGCTGTATTGCAGTGTGTCCATGAAAAAAGGCATTTTGTCTATATTTTGTAGACCTTACTGCCGTACTGCAGTGAACTCCTGGACTGTTGAACTTCTCTCACAGTTTGGTAATCTGAGTTGAGTTTGGAGGCATAGTTTTATTTAAATGACAGAACTATTTGGAGAAATGAGCCCATCACAATCTTAAAATTGTAGCCAATGAATTATTTCCATTTAAATAATTGTGATGAACGATTTAATAGCTTTTTTTGTTCATTGTTTTTTGTTTACGGCTATTTAAAGCACAAGCCCAAAGTTGGGGAATTGCTTGATTAGCTATCTTAGCTGTTTTGCTTCCTTGTTAGCATGGCTAAGTAGCTCTCAACCGATGACAGACGCAACTTGAGCTCAACTGCTACACTCTAAAGGTGTTTTAGCACCAGTGAGAAGTGTTAAACCATAAATATATGATCATAGAAGCCAGTAAATGGAAAACAGTTGTACAAGAGTGGGAGATTTAGTTTTATGATTTTATGAGTACAGTTTATTTGTATTAAACATTTTACTGCGTTACACTAAATCAGACTAACGGACTAATTTTGCGCTCTTGTAGTAAAACGTGTTGAAGTAATTTCCCTTTAATTATTGATGTCTTAAATATGCTCTAAAAATATTGTCATGCTACCCAGCTGCAGTGCGATCGTGTAATAAGGAGAAAGTGGTGAAACTAGTGAAACTCTAATTCTGGAAGGTGTGTTTTCACAATGCAGGGCAAATTTAGTTAGGCTGTTGAGCGATTAGTTTGAAAAATACTGCAGTGGTAAAGGTTAATGGAAAATTGAGTGATATTTTCAGTGAAAATATGCTCTGCCATCTTGGAAATGTGCTTGATTAGACAGTGGTTGCATTCTGGTCTAGTAAATTAACTACAGAGATCGCTGAACCACTATGCATTTCCCTGGGTTTTAGAGCAGCAAGCGCTTCTTGTTTATGCTATCTACTGATCGATTGATTCTGATAACTGGAGTCGGATGTGTAGCCTTTAATTCTATTGAGAGAGACCAGAAAGGAAGTGAGTGTAGCTGATGTGTCAGAGGGTCATGTGTAGAATAGAGCAGCGCAAAAGGCTTCCCTTTCTCGCTCACTAGCTCGCTCTCTCTCTCTCTCTCTCTCTCTCTCTAGCTCTCTCTCTCTAGCTCTCTCTCTCTAGCTCTCTTTCTAGCTCTCTCTCTCTCTCTCTCTCTCTCTCTCTCTCTCTCTTTCACGCACACACACACACACACAGAGTCAGGACACTGATGCAGTTTGCAGAGAAGCGTAGATCAATCTCATGATAGCATCAGATGCAACAGCTCCCCTGTCTTGTTCTATCTATGGGCAGCTAACCATGCATCTTCTGCTGAATAAGATGTAAATTCCTGAATTCAGCTATGTTTTTTTTATGTAGTCCCCAAGTTTCTCCCCAATTTAGTCCTGTCCGTTGCAGAATATCACCAACACTTAGTAGGTAAAGGCTAGCACATGCTCAGTAACATGAAACCAGCCACTGCATCTTTTTTCGAAATGCAGCTAATGCAGTGTCACTGGACAGCTCGGAGGGGAATGCTTACCACCAACTCTGTTACATCAGCTAACAGACACCCGCGCTTACTAGCATAGCACCGAGTGATGGGGAAACTGTCCTGTCTTAGACTCCCGACATGGATCTGATACCAAACATCTCATCTCCCGACCAGGGCCATCGCTTCGCTCTGGAGACCCACGAGTCACTTTAGATCAGAAAACAAAATGAAACATGTCCTTTAAAAGTTGATTTTAATCTTAACACAGTGTTTCATGACGGCTCACTGCTCTGCACGTTCGAGCGTTGGGACCCACTTCTTCAGAGTAGGGGGTTGCTAACGAGCCAAATTGTTGCATCAAGTGTGTTGGGAGCAGTGGAAATGCTCATGTGCAGGGCGGTGTGCCTCTTGGACCAGGGGAGGAAAATGTAACGTAATAAGATTGTACTCTACTAGGATTTTGCTCATAAGCCCAACTGTTGCTTCTGACCCCCAGGATGTGCGAAGTACCACCAGCAGCATTCCGGCCTCTTTCACAACCCAGGTTTTCAGCGAGGGCAGCTGTGACGCCATGCGTGCTCTTAAAACAATGCTCTTAATTAATGTCATGCCAGCTTTTGTGGCACGGGGTGGGGAGAAGGTTTGGCCTAGAGTTGTTGATAGTCAGCAGACCTTTCCATTCACATATTTCGCTCTGTCTGAGGAGCCAACCAGCTCACAGGAAGTGAGTTTTTTTTTTTCTTTTTCACTTTTACTGTTCAATTCTTCGGCTTGTTGACTGCATGCACATTTGGCACACTCTCTGAAGATGTTGTCAGGGCAGGCGCGAGGCTGCAGAAAATCTCTATAATTGAGTTTTAAATAGATTTGAGAGTTTTTATTAAGTTTTTATTTATGATATATTTACAGTGCTGTGCAAAAGTCTTACTTGCCTGAGAAAATCGACATTAGAAGCTCTTTATCTGGGCAGTGAGTGTTTCTGTTTCCTAAAAAAAAAATGCACTAATATCAAAATAAATGCAAATAAAAGTAATACAGTAAGCAGTGATTTGAACCGTGTGTTTCCTTGACCATTCCCACAGCTCTCCTAGTGGACGCCCAGTATTACTTGTGGTTTCCATCAAATCACTGGTTTGGGCTCAATCGGTGCTTCACACATCTGTGCAAAGACCGGAAGCATGGAGGATAAATCTGGAACCAAACCTGTGTCTTCTAACTAGTTTACACATCAACTACTTCAACAAATCTTCATTCATTTTACTGTTTTCCTGTTTGTTTGCATTTGCTCTAATATTCACCTTTTTTTTTTCGCTTTTGCTGCAGACGGAATCTCGGTGCTCAGAAAAAAGGCTTTAAACTATTAACACAGGTGCCTAAGACTTTTGCACAGTACTGTATATAGCGGTGGGTGTCAATATTCAGCATCTTTGTGGTACTTAACAACTGTATTGTGCTTCTTGATTAGCAAAATTATGTCCACTAAATATACCCACTTCCAACATCTCGCTTACTCGGTATTGCGTATTGACGAACGGGCCATTGAGGAAGCCGTATCAAAATCATGTCGTTGATATTGGTATTGATGTTTATTCAGATGATGTGTGTATTCTAAACACTGATTTCTCTTCATGTTGATTTAATGTGTCTGCCAGACAGACAGACACATAGTTGAAAAAGTGATAGTTTTCCAGTCTGTGATGCTTTTTGAGTTTTTTGAGGCTTGGCGCACCACCTTGGACTTGGTGTTTGTGTTCTGTTGCATAGGTCGAACAAACATTTGTAATGGCACTGTTGAAATGGCCACACATGATGCACTGATCTCCTGTCAGGACAGCAGGCGCAACACACACATGTGCACCCACCCTCACATGCATGTCTCTCTCTGTCCCCTCTCTCTCCCCAAACAACCCTTATTGAATGTTTTGCTGTCATGAAGCCAGCAGCTGTTCGCAGCGAAATGTCATCGGGATGTCTCCGTGTTTTGATTGGAGGGCAACCGTTCCTCTCGGCCAGAGCAAAAGGCCTCGCGGTGAGCTGGCTTTAGTGTCACGTCACTGTCAAGGCACCTTTGCCTCAGTCTGCCATCGTGCAGAAGGCAAGTTTAGCGTGACATTGTTCCTCCCTGGTCACTTTGCCCTAGTCATAAACAACAGCAACACACTCTTTTCTGAGGAGCTCATGACACATTTCTAATCCCTGCCTTTTGCAGGTTTCACACCTGCTCTTTATAAACATCAGCAAATACCCGTTTATCTGTTACGAGTGCACTTCCTAGAAGGTCAGTGGCGTCTGGGTTTTACTTGCTTTCGTGGTGGCAGCACCTCAAAGCAGCTGTGCGTAGAAGAACGCGAGCTGCTCGGCTGGGTTGTAACTGCTCTGGTGCCTCCGAAAAAAAAACAACATTGATCGCCTGTGTCATAAAGACCATTCATCCCTCGTAGAAATGGGCTTCCTGTGTTCACTGTCTTTCCTGAGCCACAAACTACGTCAACCCTGCATTCCTTGACCTAGACACCATCACATGTTCTCCTCAGTTCCCCGAGCCAGGAACATCTCCGCCACTTCTCATTTATGCGCCATGCGGCCTCTGATTACTTACGTTTGGCTAATTTGTGTGATGTGGTTTCCACCGTCTGTGCTTTCGAGCAGAATTTCCATTTGTAAGGTTATGTCAACTGAATTTTTCAATTACATAAACTTGTGTTAACTGCGTTTACCGTCATTTATTCATGATATTGTACCATACATAAGAGATCGTTCTAGTCCCCTAATGTTCTTCGATTAAAACATTGGAGCCCGTCTGAAGCCCTGTTCCTCAACAAATCACCAGTCGAGAAGTGTGCTCAAATCTGAAAATGTAAGAATGATTCCATGTTGAAAAATAATTTCCTGGTTATTGAGTGGATTCCTGGTCTGTTTTTGTCATACATTTTGCAGTTACACTGCGGCCTTGGAAAAGAGCAAGATGGCCTGCTGTGCTAAATAAACTCAAAGGGGAATTCCACCGATAGCTGTCAGATTTCATCACAGAGGTGATGGGCACAAGACATCTGAAGCATTTCATGTTTCTAAAAGCTCCTTCACATGAAATGAAAAGATGAAAGAACAGTTTTGCAAAACAACAAAATGTGTGTTCATGGAGAAGCACAGAAAAAGCAAAAGAGTTCTCAAAGAAAAGAGATTTTTCATCAAACTTCTAGTTTATCTTACCACCATAGTTGGCGAGGTTATCTACAATATAAAGATCAGATCCGTTTAAAAGACTTTCATGATTGTTTACATCTCAATTGTTGAATTATACAGACATTGTTGCATACATTTGGTGGAACTCCCCTAAAAAGTGACCGTCATGCCTCCTGGAGGACATTTATACTGGATCATTCAGAAAACTGTTAATCTAAGAAGGGTTGAGGTACACGCTGTGTGGCTTTGAAGCTCCTCTTAGTTTGCCGACATGCTGACATTCAGGGTATTCTGTGCCAAGTGATCGATTGATGCGTTGATAAATTTCTCAGGTGGAGAGGTAATTCTTGTGCCAAGTCAAGTTTAATTCTATAGCGCTGTTGTCACAAAGCAGCTTTACAGAAACCTGGTCCGAGCCCCCAAACAGCAAGCCAAAGGTGACAGAGGCAAGGAAAAACTCCCTAAGCTGTAGGAAGAAACCTCGGGAGGAACCAAGGCTGTTTATAGTTTGGTCCTTCTTGTTGCTGTGTCCTAATGAGGGGCAGTAGTTCTTCTCCATGCCAACATGGTGAAAGAGGGAGTGGTGTGAATAAGGGTCTTGCAGAAAGAAAATTTGATTCCCGTTTTATCAAAGGCAGAACGTCCAACATCAAAGAGGCCACATTACCCATAGAGCGCCATGACCAAGAGCTCCTGCACTGAACTTCTAAATCTTTGCTGTTTAGATTATTTTGGGTGGGATATATTAGGCGGCAAGTCAACAGTCAGTTCTTGTGTTCGATGTGCTGGAAGCAGGAAAAATGGGAGAATTTAAGGATCTGACTCACTTTGACAAGGGCCTTATTGAATTGTGATGGCCTAGTCAAGGTGTCCAAAGACACAGTGCACTGCAGTCAGAGCTGTTTTGGCTGCATGAGGGGGATCTACACAATATTACAATGTTAAGATTTTATATGTATACGCTCCAGTTTTAGCTAAATTTGAAAAAATGTCATAATATGACGAAATGACAATCACACTTCATAAAAAGCACAATTTGAGACAAGCTTCCACAGTAGCTTTGTAAGCATGATGGAAAAAGCAGCAGTCTGTGCAGCTCTGGTAGCTCTATAGACTATAGACTATAGAAGTATTGCTGGCTAAACCAATTAGGTTGATCTATCAGAACATGGGGGGATAGCAGTACCTGAATGCCAGAACAAACCAGAAAAAGTAAAAGAGCTTAAAGGTCCTGGAAGGTGACACATGGAATGAAACAGAAAAAAGTGTAGTGACCACTTCTTACCCTAAACAATACAGCCATCCATTTTCTAAACCGTTTCCGGGTCGCGGGGAAGCTGGAGCCAGTCCCAGCTGTCTGCGGGGAGGGTACACCCAGGACAGGAGGCCAACCCATCACAGGGCAACACATAGACAGACAACCATTCATACACACACTCACACCTATGATCAATTTTAGAGCATCCAATCAACCTACTGCAGCCTTTAGACAGTGGGAGGAAACCCAGGTGATCACGGGGAGAGCTTGCAAACTCCGCACAGAAAGGCACCCGTGGCTGACCCGGGGATCGAACCCAGGACCTTCTAGCTGTGAGGCGACAGTGCTAACCACTGCACCACCGTGCCGGCCTGGCGCTGCCTAACATTACTGTTCCTGGTATGTTTTCAACATAAGCATTATGTCACAGATTTTGCGGGACAAACTAAAACCTTTTAGTTCAGTAAACTGTGATATCAACTGAGACGTGGCATTACATTGCCTATATTGCTAGAATTAAAAGATATAATTATATTGCTAGAGTTAAACTTTTCCAAACAAAAAATGATACATTTTTTAAAAAAACTGTGTGCACTAGCTAATGCTACATACAAGTTGGCACGTCAGTTACATTACACTGGCCACTGCCTTATTGATTTTTACTTTGTTCCAAACACATACTTCCACACTTCACATACTACATTACTGATTACTACATTTGTAATAGATGTGTGATATTTAAAAAAAAAAATGTTAGTGTTGTTGTTTGGGATGCCGCTAATGATAAAACGATGGCCCTCATGACAAAGCTGTTTTTAGCCGATAGACGCTAAAAATTCATCACAAATCCAGATCTGGAACAATGTCTGTTCAGGGTGATTGAATGCTCTTAAAAAGCACCCTGGGGGATTTCTTAGAGTCAGTAAGGTTTAATCAATCAAGATTTGTGCAAAGTGCACAGTGAAGGTTTGAAATCTGCGCTGGCGCCATTAATTTTTGCTCATGTGTTTACTGCCAGCATGGATGTGTAAACAAAACTAGTCATGTGAAGCTGAGTCTTGTGAATAGAACAGGTTGCTGTCCACAGCGAGTGAGTGGGTGTGTTGATGATCATGATGATGATGATGGTGATGGCATTACTAAGGCACGAAACCTGGCTCATTTGTGCTAAGACGCTAACAAAGATGTCCGAAAACAAAAAAACCTAGAAGTTACCCTGGGTTCATTTGTGGCCTTGCTGACAAAGAAACACTTTGCTCTTTGAGTGATCTTTGTTGGTCAAGCACTCCTGGAGAGGTCAAAAAATTTTTTTGAGTCTTCAGTAATGGTTTTGTAGCCTTTTCCAGCCTAATAAGAATTGCAACTTCTTTTTTTTTAGGTGCTCTGAAATCTCCTTTGTGTGTGCCATGACTTCCACAAACATGTTTTCCGGAGACTAGACTTTGATAGATCACTGAAACATGATTGTCATCAGTCATGCTTGATTGAAAAGACCTGACCCTGATTTCACCTTCCCATTAACTGCAAATCCAGAGGTTCACATATTTTTACCACTCAGTTATATAATATTGGATTATTTTCCTTGATAAGTAAGTGGCTTTTTCTGTCTAATTTTTTAAAACTGGGATCTCTTTAGCTACTTTTTAGGAAAGTTTTTAGGACGTTTTAGGTCATACATAGAGAAATATTAAATATATTTAAAAGGCGAACTTTGAAGAACGGCTGTATTTGATTAACATACGTTGCTAGTAGAAGCTATGTGAAAGGAAGGTTCCTGCCTCTCGCAGTCTTTGGAAGCTTCTAGGTTTGTTTGATGTGTATCATCGTGTTGGTCAAACTCAAGTACAGACTTGTGCATCTGGGCTTACTTGCTGCATGGTGGTCATATGATTAGAGCACACCTGTATACTATTGCGTGGAAGTCCCGGTGGTCTCAGTTTTTGAGCTGCACTTTTAAATGTAGCCTCCTCAGTCTTTTGAACAAAGCTTGACTCTTGCATTCCTGGCCTACTACTAACAGTATAAAACGTATGTCTTGCCTCCGGTCATTCTCTCACTCTCTTTCGCTTTCTGTCCCGCTCTCACGCTGTGTGTGTGTTCTACTTTTAACCACCTGATTAGCACTGTCCCAGGGAGGAACGGTTCTAAACAGCTGCCAGCTTCTCAGCCAGGCTGGCAGGACCAGGCGCTCTGCTTTCTCTCCCCTCCTCCTCCTCTTCTTTTTATGTGACCGTTTTTCACATCAACAATTCTACAAAACTACATCCTGTCTATTAAAGGATGTGCTCTAATAGGGCTGAACAAATATTGGATTTTATACCGTAAGCGCAGTTGGAAAGAATTGCAGTTTTCTCATCACAGCAGCTGGAATTTAATTTAAAAAAATAATTTTTTTTCAATATTGTCCCGGAAATGTAAAATGTAAACTAGTAATGAGTTTGTAGACTGCTAGCGCAGCACAATACTAGGGGTGTAAGTCAATCGAATTTCTTCACGATTTGATCCAGTTTCTTTTAGCCAGCGATCTGATACGTTTTCGATACCTCAAATTTTTTTGCGATGCATTTGGGTTGATTTGGTTCGATACCGGGGTCTACGGTCAGTCGGACATGGGATGAAATTTCACGCAATCTGCCAAATTTCCATAAAATCGCACATGCAAACAAATTTTAACGTGAACATTTGATTATTAAAGGTGAAATGCAGCAGTGTCATCGTAAGCAAAAGCAGCTTCTTAGTACAAAACACTGGTCACAGTAAAAGCAATTTTTGGTCGAGGCACCAACACTGATCAGTTTATCTTTGCACCCCTAAACCATTCTTTCAGACTTTCAACCCCAGAAACGATGTTCTGCTCATCTTGGTTATAAAAACACCCTTCAATTTAATTTATAGAAGTTTATTGCATTAAATTCCAAATGCTAGACAGAAAATTTGCAGTCAGATATTTCCCCAGTATGCTCAGCCCAGCCCTCTCCTTTTCATCATGAGCAGAATTGATTCACTTATTTGCTTCTTTCATGTTTGTCCCATCTCCAAACCCTAATGACACATTTGTCAAGATGTGCTTCACTTTATCACAGAGCGAAGTGCGTTGAGAAAAGTCGCCGGCGCAGTTGAGAAGTGCTGACTGGCTGTTTGGCTGCAGTGCTCAGGAGAATAGCGGCAGTGCTGGAGTTGGGCTCCCTGTGAGCATGGGGCTCTGTCTGGTGTCTGGAGGCCAGCGGGGTCCCTGGGCCTCGGGTGATAGCAGACAGGCTCCTGCTAAATGTGCTGGAGAGATGTAAATTGCCAGGGTGCAGCTGTCGGGAGAGGGGGGAGTCTAGGGGCTGTGGGGAGAGCGCTTGTTTTCGTGTGTGTGTGTGTGTGTGCACGAGCACCAGCAGGGCCCACCTCTGTTGCAGTCAGCCTGCTGTGTGCTTACTTTTCTGTGCCGAAACCTCCTGCTCTGCAATTGTGCTGCAAGGCTAGGCCATTTTTCTCCACTTTTCCATTTCGTCGTCAACATTTCCCTTCATTATTTTACCCCCTCAGCCCCTGACACGCTTTTCTCCCCTCGCTCCTCTGCTTCTTGTACACCCTCTCTTTTTCTCTCTCTCTTTTTCTCTCTCTCTTTTTCTCTCTCTCTTTTTCTCTCTCTCTCTCTCTCTCTCTCTCTCTCTCTCT
>JBBPDA010000001.1:44665185-44679410 GCA_037974385.1 Arnoldichthys spilopterus
TCTCTCTCTCTCTCTCTCTCTCTCTCTCTCTCTCTCTCTCTCTCTCTCTCTCTCTCCCTCTCTCCCCCTCTCCCCCTCTCCCTCTCTCTCTCCCTCGGAGTCTGCTAAGGTTGCTCTGAAAGTGCCAGTGTAGCAGGATGGGGCAGTTTTGCTGACTGGTGTGCCTGGGCCTCTGGCCACGTGTGAGCTACAGCTGCCAGGTGACTTTTAGCAGCCCCAGAGAGAGAGGACATGCTGATATCAAACCCCTGCAACACACACACGCACACACAATTGGAGTGCTTACTCACTACCTATGTTGGACCAGAGGTGCCCCCTACTCCTTCATCACCATCCGCAGTATCGGGATCATCGTATCACATTCAGTTTAAAGGGATACTGTGCTTTTCTCAGTGTCCGCTTAAATGAAACCCCCTCTCATGAGAACTGTGTCTAAAAAAACTTCTCAAAGATTGCTTTTTCACTTTTCTATCTCCTCAATAACTTTTTAATGTATTTATTTGTTTGGTATATTATGTATGTAAAGCAGCCTTGGGTTTGTGAAGGCGCTATATAAATTCAACTTATTATTATTATTAATAATAAAGCTACACAGATACTCATGCAGTGACCATACACTGTTGTTTACAGCCTTTTTTTGATTCAGGCAGCTTTTCATGATCGTAGAAATACTGATCATGCCCTTGATCTAACGAGAAAGTGTGTTGTGACAATTTATCACAGTAATAATAATAATGTGATATTTTCAGTGTTGACCCTGTAAACATGGCTGCCACAACCAGGTATTTCTTTTCATGGATCGTCTCTTTATCTCATGGGTCTCTTTTTCTTTCCTCTGTCCTGCTTCTTCAGTTGGAGAACCTGATGCTCGACAAAGATGGCCACATAAAGATCACAGATTTTGGACTTTGCAAGGAGGGCATAAAAGATGGGGCCACCATGAAAACTTTCTGTGGGACTCCAGAGTATCTGGCTCCTGAGGTAAACACACACACACATTTAATGTTGAGTGCTCCCTAGCTGATTGTGGTTGAATGGTTTTCTCCACCTCCGCCATGTTTCAGAATGTTTTTTTTGTTTAAAGTGACTACATGAACCCCATGATCTTGCACGCAATGAAATGTTTATCTTTTAACCAAATATCATCAAATTTTTTTGATTTTATCACTTTGTTGTTGTAGCCCTAACACACATGCACCAATACATCTGTATAAATGTTGTAAAGGTTTTATGGATACTGATGCCATTATGCTATGATTTTTTCATTGATCCTATCCGTCTTGATCAAAAAGTAGACCTACACAGGTTTTCAGCATCAGGGCTGTTTTTTTATTATCTGACCTGAAGTCAGAACATTGTGTGGAATCTCTACTTAATATTATTGGAACATGTTAAAAAAAACTGCAGTGTTCCTTTACTTAAAGGCATATATATATTACTTGGAAACAATATAAAAAATGCAATATTTAGCATAAATTTAGCATAAAACAAGTAGATAAAACGCTGAAACATTATGGCAATATGAAACATTTGAACAATAATATTCTAAAAAGTCTAGAAAAGCTTGAACAGTCTGGTGTTCTAACCTGCATACCTTTTAAAGACCACAACTGCAATATG
Organism: Arnoldichthys spilopterus; assembly: GCA_037974385.1. NCBI lineage: Eukaryota > Metazoa > Chordata > Actinopteri > Characiformes > Lepidarchidae > Arnoldichthys > Arnoldichthys spilopterus. The sequence goes on from JBBPDA010000001.1 coordinate 44,666,806, forward strand.
CAATATGGTGGCCTAGTGGTTAGGACACAGCCTTTGGGACCTGAAGGTCGCAGGTTCGAGTCGCGGCCCGGGCACTACTGATGTACAAGGTACTGTCCCACTACACTGCTCCCCGGGCGCTGTTGGTAGCTGCCCACTGCTCCACGTGTGCACATGTGATGGGTTAAATGCAGAGGTCCCATTTCGTTGTGGTGCTTGAGTGTGTTCACAGTGACAAAGAGTCATTGTCACAGTCGTTCACTGTGCTTTTTAACAAGCTCCCACAGTGGTCAAGTCAAGTTTATTTATATAGCGCTTTTTACAACTGACGTTGTCACAAAGCAGCTTTACAGACACCTGGCGAGCAAGCCAAGGGCAACAAGGGCAAGGAAAAACTCCCTAGCTGTAGGAAGAAACCTCAGGAGGAACCAAGGCTCAGAAGGGGGGGGAACCCATCCTCCTCTGTGGTGACCAGACAAACTCATTGTAGAACTCAATGAGCCTAAAGTCTAGACTTGACTTTTGTCTAAACAATTTTTTAAACAGTTTTTTTGGAAACCCCACATCCTAGATTACTTTATGGAATAATGCTCGCAGTTTATCTTGGTTAACTCCTCTCCGGACAGTGCATACGTCTGACAGACTTTTTCAGAGCTGTTTATAAGCAATGAAGGTTTTTTTACACCCTGAAGGAGGTAACATTATGGACTCTTCACTCCTGAAAATTACACCGTTTTCGTTTCTGGCTTTTAAGTGCATTAACATTTACAGCATTTAGCAGACGGTCTTATCCAGAGCGACGAACAACAGTGCTTTGTAGTCCATGTCTGTTCTTCTGTCTGTAGGGCTAAACCCGTCAACAGCTGTCATTCTTACACACCATGACAAACCCTGCCAAACTTGTAATCCCAACATACAATAAAGTATATAAGAGAAAACAATAAACAATAGATGGTAACAATAAACGCGCAATAAATATGAGGTTAGTTCATTTAGATACTCCTTGAAGGGGTGTGTTTTGAGTCATCGCTTGAAGACAGTGAGGGACTCAGCAGTTCTGATGACAAGAGGAAGTTCATTCCAGCACTGGGGAGCCAGGACTGAAAAGAGTCTTCATGTAGATCTTCCTCTTCTTTTGAGCGTTGGAGGCTCAACATGAGCAGTGGTTAATGCTCTGAGATGATGGGAAGTGACACGTTGCTTGATCATAGCTGATAGGTAAGGAGACACAGCTCCAGTCTTGGCTTTGAAAGCAAGCATCAGTGTTTTAAACCTGATGAGAGTGGCCACAGGGAGCCAGTGCAGGTTCTGAAGGAGAGGTGTGGTGTACGAGTGTACTTGCAAGTGTTACATTTCAACTGCTTATGTCTAAAGTCTGTAAAAATGGCTATATTCTTCATATTTACACAGGCAAAACAGGTGAGTTTTTATCTTTTCAGGGCAGTTCCAGAAACTTCTACAAAGTTCTAAAAGATTCCAGGGTGTTCAGGAAGTGAATTTAGCGTTTAAAGTGAGTGGAGAATGTTCTGGAAAACAGATACATTTCAAAATGTCATTGTTCTGACCACAGAAGCAAAGTTTTTGTGGAACAGCAGCAATTTCCTTTTTGTTGTAGGTGTAAGAGATTGGGAAAACACTTGTACCCAGGAACTAAAATAAAATAGAACCCAGTTATGTAGTGTTATCTATCTTTTAGAGATGATTTAAGTCAAAGTTATGCTCATGTTACCTTTCAGAACAATCGCAGCCCTGTGGCATCACCTGCACACTGATTTACTGAACAGATTCAAAGGGTTGTGGTCAAGAACAGCAGTGGTGTTGTTTTCAGCTGTGAAATGAGAAATTGCAAAGCCTTGATAATGGAGAGAAATGGCTTTTTATCATTTTTTTTTTGCAAATGATTCTTCGAAAATAAAGCTGACTGATACAATAAACAATTCTGAGCTGCTATACACACAGTGTGAACTACAAGCAAGATTTTTGCAATATTTTACCAGAAGATGTTTCAGCATATTTCCGGTGTTTGAATGAAATGATCATTTTACAGATGCTGTGGTCATCTGTCTAGGTGAAACGCAGTCGTAGTTTGGGCCGCTCATCTGCCACGACTCAAATTTCTAGTAAACACGTCGTTTGACGCAATCACACACGTTTTTGCAGCGCACAACTATCTGAAAAAGATGCCGACATCGATGAAAAGAGTTGATAACCTCAGAGGCGTACAGTTTTGATGAACTGGACAATTTGGAACTGGTTCTCAACTGTAACTGGTTCTTGATTCCCATTCCTAGTTTTACATGTTTGCGCAAATGACGCCGCTATAGCCTATAGCCAAAATTCCCTAAATTTGTTCTTAGAGAAAGGATTCTTTTCCCCCTTCAATGGCCTCAATCAACACAAATCAGATACGGTTGCTGGTTTGGTTTGAAATTTTGGCCACCAAGGCTTTTTTGGTTCCAGAAGCACACAGTGTTTTAAGCGCTAATGGTTTGCCCTGCCAGCAGAGCTGATGTGGAGACTCCCTGTCTGTAGTCGTATCAGTCATGTAGAGAGAGCAAGAATGTTGGGGTGTGGCGCTCCCCGTAGCGTGCAGGTATGACATATGGCACTTGGACAGTAATGTGATAGGGCATTGTGTGTGTGTGTGTGTGTGTGCGCGCTTCCAGCCTGTGGAATGTTTCCGGGAGAAGAGTGCCTGTGTTGACACAGTTGCGGACTCGTTGTTTTAGCCCACCATTTTGGAATTTGTTGGGAGAGGGGCTTGGCACTGCCTGTAAAAACGTGAGCTTCCAGCACAGGCATGAGCAGCACTGACCATCAGGGTCCCAACTGCTATATCAGCCCTGAGTAACTGACTGCCCACAGCTGGCCCACATGCCTGCTCTGACTTGGACTCGGGTTTGCGTAATGTCCCTATCGTTTTAGTAACTAAGTATAGAAACTGAAGAGCAAAATAAAACGGATTGATTTGTTTACAATGGAGTTACGTCGTATTTACATTGCAAGTCTTTATTTTACATTTGAAGTGAAGGGAAAGTGACATATTTGTCATTGTGAACACACACAATCATGCAAAGTGCACCACCACGAAATGTCACCTCTGCATTTAACCCATGTGGAGCAGTGGGCAGCTATGAGAAGCGCCTGGGGAGCAGTGAAGCAGGATGGTACATCAGTAATACCTGGGTTGGAACCTGAACCTGTGACCTTGTGTTTTAACCACTAGGCCATCAGTGCTCATCCTTACACCACATCTACACTTTCTAAGCTGTACATGGGCAGTAGAAAATACACTGACATTCATCATGCCCGTAACACAGAAAACGATAAGGTGTGCGCTATTGGAGGTTGCTGCTGAGGTCACCAAAGTACTGGAAAGTGATGTCATTATTACTGGACACGCTGTGTTTACTCAGTGGTTTGCTCCATTTTACGTGGACCACCTGACATACTATGTACATCTTCTTGCTTGCTAAGGGTTTCTTTACAGTCGTCACCATTGTCATGATCAAGGGTAGCACGTGGTTCCTCTTTCACATCACAGGACAGATCAACAGGTTACCACTCCCAGTTCTTCTGTCAGATAGCAGTGCCATGCATTAGCATTGTTGTCTAGTTATTGGGTGAGAGTGAAGGCCATCCAGAGACAGTAAGACCAATAATGCTTGGGCCATGGTAGCCTGGTGGTCAGGGACGTGCCCTTGTGATCGGTGGGTTAAGTCCTGGCCCAGATATCACTGAGCAAGGTATCGTCCCGCTACACTGTTAATAGCTGCCCATTGCTCCACGTGAGATGGGTTAAATGCAGATGTCACATTTAATCGTGGTGCACTTTGTGTGATAGAGCGTGTTTACAATGATAAATACTTGAGTGCCTATTGCATTGCTGGGGATTGAACTCACAGCCCACTTGCAATAGGGTGAAGGCTTAGTTGTGTTCTGTGTTTTTTGCCATATTTACATGCCATATATTCATAGTGCAGCAATGGAAACCTAGGAAATCTCCCTAGTAATCATTAGTGTTTGCTAGACTGCAATAGCATGGCCTAATCGACCCGATCGCCTGCTAAATTCTTCTAAACCCCAGAACTGTCTGGGCACCTTTCAGCTGAATTCAACCATGCATCCGGGTCACCTGCACCTCCTCCTTTCACTTCTCCTCCTTGCGTTGGTAGTCTCCCCTCATGTTGTTGACATGACAACATGGCCCTGGCCGTGGAGACTTCAGGGGGCGTTGTCATGGCGATGGGGTGGCCTCTCCGGAGGGCCGTCCAGGCAGTGTTACAGGTTGTTCCGCTGTAAACAATGACCTTGTTGTTTGTGTGTGGAGCTCTGGAATGCCGTTACGTCTGGGAATATTCCACCGGCCCAGAGAGAGAGAGAGAAAGTGAGCAAGAGAGAGGGACGGGGGAAATGGTCGGTCAAGACCTATGCTTTGACACTCATCTGGGGTGTGATGATTTTAGAAAAGACGGGATGGAAACATGACAGAAACTTTGTTGAGGGAGCTCTTTCTCTCTCTCATTCTCTCTCTCTCTGTCACTTACTCTCACTCACTCACTCACTCACTCTCACACTCTCACACTCTCACTCACTCTCACTCTCTCTCTCTCTCTCTCTCTCTTTCTCTCTTTCTCTCTCTCTTTCTCTCTCTTTCTCTCTCTCTCTCTCTCTCTCTCTCTCTCTCTCTCTATTTATCTTTTACCAAAAAATTGGCATTCAGGTTGTGGCATTGTTGTAGCTTCGCTGGGAATTGATCTCACAATCTCCTGATTATAGTGTCAGTGCTTGGATATTGGTGTCACTTGGGAGCACCTACAAGTCCCCAATCCTTGTGAAAGATGCCATGTATTCTTCTCCCTCAGTTGTAGCTTTTCTGCATTTCTTACACCCTAGAAACTATAGAATATGGGTATGTTTGAATCATACTAGGATACTTCAGTTCTCTGTAGCTCTGTCTCCACCACTCAGGGCACAGGGTCACAGTGCGAGCACAGCCTGTCCTCTCTGGGTAAGCAGGTCTGCCAGTTTCACTGTTTTAATCTCTCTCTCCCTCTCTCTCTCTCTCTCTCTCTCTCTGTCTCTCTCTCGCTCTCTCTCGCGCGCTCGCTCTCTCGCTCTCTCGCTCTCTCTCTCGCTCTCACTCACTCTCTCACCTTCTCACTCTCTGCCTCTCTGCCCCTCTGCCCCGGGGGCCGGTGTAACCATGTAAGCCCAGTCAGGCTCATGCTTACGTGGGTAAGGGCTGAGCTTTGGCTCCTAGGCTCCTGGCAGCTCCACAGCTGTGTCGCTCTTCTACATATAAGGGGGCAGCTGCAGACCCAGCTGTCTCTCTCTCTCTCTGAGTCACACGACAGCAGCGCTGGAAATAGAGAGCAGCCAGTAATCCAAGCAGTGTGCCGGCTTCACCTTACCACTGACCACATAGCCTCCCCCTCAGAGAGCATAGTGTTCAGGCTGCCCTGCTCACTCAACCAGGGAGCGCTGCACAGGGATTCCGCACACACACACACACACACACACACACACACACATGCGCATATGCAATCTGTGATACCCACACATACACACTCAACCTTATTGTAGCTCAATAACCTGCAGTTGTGCGCTCATACATAGTAAACATGCTAATTTCAGGTCTGTTTTTGGGGTTGCTTATACATTAATGGCACCATCCTCTCATTAAAGGCCAACACTGTCTGTAATACTTAGCCAGCTACCGATGAACCAGCATTGGGTGTAGTTTGTAAGTTTACCTCACTTAACCCACAGTAATTCAAAGCTCTCTTTGTTTTCTCACCAGTCTGTGCTTCCTTTTTCGGCTCTGCCTCAGATGTACTGCTGTACTGAGCTCTAGTCCATTATGCCAATACCTGACACCACCCACTGAAGTCTAATATCCTACGTCCCCAAATTTCCTCCTTCCTTCCTTTTGTACTCTCAAATGTCTATAATGAAAGACCAGTAGTTTGTGACACCGTATGATTCCAGGTGGAAGAAGGCGACTCTTTGTGCAGTTGCTTTGAATAGTGACAGTATTGTAGTATCGGTTCAGTTTGATTTTATGAGCTAACGTTGGTAGGGCATCGCTTGAAATCCACTGATGAAATCACCTGCATCTGACAGGCAAGATGGTTTGCAAGTCTTGCAAAAGTAGATATTTAGTTATTAGCATCAGGTAGCTATGAATACTCTAGAAGTAGGGTACCGTGTTTGTTGGCAGTTTTTTGATTTTTTTTTATAATGTATTGATTACGGTTGTCCTGTTTTTCCCTCAATGTTTTTTTTACTACATTACCCACGATGCATTATGGAGATATGATGTAGAGATACAACCACTGGTAATCCTTGTAGTGGTGGCCTAGTGGTTAGGACATTGCCCTTGGGACCTGTAGGTCGCAGGTTCAAGTCCCGGCCCGGACACTACTTGGGTACCTTTGTGCAAGGTACCGCTACACTGCTGCCTGGGTGCCGTTGATTAGTTCAAACTAAGACATGTTGCTCTACAGACAAGCTGTGAGAGCCGAGTAGGTATCTTTTCAGCAGATGTAAAGTTGACTGTGTTTTTTCTTTTGGCCTGAATGTGTTTTTAATGTGGCCCAAAGAGGTGTCTCATTTAGCCTAGTCTCAGCCCCAGATGCTCTGCCCACTTATAGATGAAGCGTCTTATATCTATAATAAGCTACGTTGGTCGCAGTTGGTCGTTGCATTGGATGTGAAAAAAATGTTTTGTTTTTCCAGTTTAATTGGAGCCAGAATTAGGAAATGATTGCTTGTGCTAAATGTTGTGAGAAAAAATGAGCCCTTCTTGTGAAATTCATGGTATTTAATCATTAATAGTAATTCAAGAGTTTTGATTATAGCAACATTGCCTGTTTTACAGTGGAGCACTGGAACATTATTTCCTGGTGGTTTATTTATGTGGTAGCGCCGTTTGTAAGGTTGCCTCCCTCTATACGTCATGTTAAAAATGGGCTGTGGTTTGTTAATTTGCAAGTCAGTCAAATGTTCCTGCAATAGTAGGAAGCTCTTAACCACATGAAGCAGCGTAACACACCATAGTCCGGCATGCAAGACTACGCTCAACCAATCGAGCCACACTTTGACCAAGTTACACAGTGTGTCTCTTCTCAGCACCATTTAGTCATTGGTCTAGTCTGATTCGCCCCAACCTTTCTAACTGACCTGGCCGGCCAAGAGTCAAACTACGCTCACATTTACAGTGCCTCATAACTGCCGGCAAAGTCACGGCTGATAAAATATTCTGGGCTCCAGAGGGAAACACTATCTCCTGCCTCTGATGCCAGGTGGGAGTCCTGCCTGGCCGCAAGCTCCCTGAGAACTGGAACGGGGGCCTCCCTCGCCAAATCGAAATACATTTATAGGTTGATGGCAAGAAGTAAATATATGTATAAATGAGCCTGGTGTGACTATGATGTAATGGATGCACTGAGTACTCCCTTCAGAGATGCTGGTGCGTTCTCTTTTTTTCCTTTTTTGTTTGCTGACGCACTCGTTTTAGCGTAGACCTAGTTTTCACATGCCAATAGGGCCTGCTCATGTTGTTAAAAAAAACACCTGTGTCCATCAAAGTAGAATGCATTTTTGAACACCTGTCAAGCCCTACAGTTGTCTCTCTCTCTCTCTCTCTCTCTCTCTCTCTCTCTCTCTCTCTCTCTCCCTCTCTCCCTCTCTCCCTCTCCCTGTGTGTGTGTTCTGCAGCTGCAGAGTATTGTTAAATGATGCATGTGTTTAATTTTAGTTGACACCCAATGCAGTTTAGACATGCTTATGATGCTTTTGAGTGAATTGTATGTTCTGTTTACATTGTGCTTACATCAGTATAAGAGAAGGAACGTGATTGACGATATTAACTTGAGCTTTAAAATATTTTCCAGTTTTATGGCATTAGTATACTTAACAAACCCACCTGCGTCCTGAGTTACTGGTTGGTGCTTGTTTGATTCTGTTTGAATGTGTTGTTGTGCGAGCAGATGAATAGTTACCCTTGATAACTGAAGAGCAATTACACTAAAACTAAGGTTTGTGCAGCTTTGCAAATCTTAACTAAACCAGGTTTCCAGAAATTAAACCTGCTCTTTATTTGTAACTTTTTTCTGTCAAAACAATCTGAAGCCCAATTTTAGTCATTGTACTACTGGCCTGTGGCCTCCAGTCGTGTTCTGTGACGGTCACTGAATTGGTTACGTTCATCCCCTAGATAACTGGCCCAATGACCCTATGGATGATGTAGCTAATATACAGGTCAAGTCCATGTTTCTGCAAGTTCAGGGTAGCCCAGACATTTAGATTAAGTCGTGCATTGCAACTAAGTGTTTTTCTCATTGAGCAATACTGCTAAAGCTAAGAACGTATTATGGGACACAATAGTAATGTACAGTCGTGCACATATAATAATGCAAGAAGTATCATTTGATTGGTTTACGTGTTTTGCTTTCTGAGTTATCATCTTGATGCTGTAGGATCTTGTTGACATAAAGTCAGAAATGTTAGACCAGCTGGGACCGCTGATGTTTAATGATGTATTACAGTGCTCCCAAGTGGCACATGAAGGAAAAGAAATGAAACGCTGAGGAGGGCAGCAGGGATTTCTAGCTGTAGCCATTGGCTCTGGAGGGTGAAGCTGACTGGAATTTCTGGAATACATGCTCACTACAACATACCATAACATGCATAAGTGTTTCATGCCAGTGTGTCTGTATTGCAGGTACTGGAGGATAATGATTACGGCCGTGCCGTAGACTGGTGGGGCCTGGGTGTGGTGATGTACGAGATGATGTGTGGCCGCCTGCCTTTCTACAACCAGGACCATGAGCGTCTGTTTGAGCTCATTCTCATGGAGGACATCCGCTTCCCCCGGACACTTGCTCCCGAGGGCAAGTCCTTACTCTCCGGCCTCCTCAAGAAAGACCCCAAACAACGGTCAGAAGCCGTTTCTTCACTCTACTCTCCTTCCGTTCAAATCATTTACTCAGTTCGTAGTCAGTTTTGGGTCGTGCAGTTATCTTAACACTCGTCCTAAGCAAAAGATACTCTGTGTGGAATTCTTGGAATATTTAGACGTCGTCTCTAGGCAGATACACGGCTCTCGGACACATTGTCTTGTGATAAAATGATGTAGACTAAAGATGTTAAGCTGAGCTAAGACAAAATGAAGTGAAACTGACTATTTGTCACTGTAAACACACTGAAGCGCCACAACGAAATGTGACTAATGCACGTGGAGCAACGGGCAGCTATCAACAGCGCCCACCCAATGTAGCTGGGCAGTACCTTACTTAAGGATACCTCAGTGGCGCCCGGGTTGGGACTTGAACCTGCGACCTTTGGTTCACAAGGGCAATGTCCTAACCACTAGGCCACCACTGCCCGCCAAAAATGGACACCAAATGAATGTTATACAGTTTAACTATATTACATATGCATGTAGACATTGTTCAAATGGTGAAAAGGGATTATTTTGCGTAAATTGCAGTTGTTTACAACCACGACAGTCAGCTACCACTTCTAATTTGTCTAAAACTGATTGGGTTCGGTGGACCGTGGACATGTTGGATCTTGTTGACTGTTGTACCCACTACAATGCATCTACAAATTATGTCGCAAATAATGATCATTGAGCTTCAACCACACTGTGCATTTAGTACAGGGCTTTCAGCAGATAAAAACATAAATGATAGCTTTTAGAATGGGCCCTATTTCTAATCATTACTGAGGCGGGGTCAAGAGATATCAGACACATTTGGTACACTTTGTAAACCTTTTGGCCTTCGTATACCTGCAAATCAGTACAGTTTTAATATGACTTATACCAACGTAGCTGTCTAAATGAATTAAATTATACTTTAACAGTTCATTCTCAAGGGGCACCAGAATACTTATATGAAAGTGGCTATTTGTCATTGTGAACACACTCAAGCACCACAACGAAATGTGACCTCTGCATTTAAGAGATCACACGTGTACACGTAGAACAGCGAGCAGCTACCAGCAGCGCCCAGGGAGCAGTGTAGTGGAACGGTACCTTGCTCAAGGGTACCTCAGTAGTGCCTGGTGTGGGACTTAAACCTTCAGGTCCCAAAGGTAGAAAGTAAGTGTTTGCACCACCGCCTGTTCCAGTTTTAGTTGTCTTATCATTTAGTTCAACTACCTTTGGCATGAACTGTAAATAACAGCAACCAAAGCAGTGAAAGAGATGCTTATTACTAGAATTTACATCATTTAAAGTACTTAAACTGTCCGTTGTGTGTGTGTGTGTGTGTGTATCATGTTTAGGTTAGGAGGCGGGCCTGATGATGCGAAAGAAATCATGCAGCATAAGTTTTTTGCTGGAATCGTGTGGCAAGATGTTTATGAGAAAAAGGTAAACCGAGCAGTCACTTTCTCCCCCTGAATCATTCCAGTACATTTTGTAGCATTAGCGAACATGCTGCGTTTTTCTTTATGATCTTTCATCATTAAATTCCAGACATGACCTTAAAGTGTGTTAAGTGTTAAAGCCTGGTAGTACCATCACTGACCTAGCATGCAACACCCCTCCTCCAGAAATCTGTATACACACAGACTGGATATGATCACGCCCTTAGCAGGAGCCAGCACTGTAAATAAGGGTTAGTCCTATAGTAATCCTGTGTAAAGTTAGCCTCGGCTCCCCCCATTCCCTGTATTTTAGCTGGAGCAGGCAACAGCTGTTAATGTTTGTGTCAACAATGAGTATCTCTACAGTGTAACATGAAAGACACATTTCCTAGAGCACCGGACCTGACGCGTGCAGTTTAGCATGTGATTGAGGTTCGTTTATTTAATGCTAATAGATTCTCTCTCTCTCTCTCTCTCTCTCTCTCTCTCTCTCTCTGTGTCCTCATCTTAGCTGATCCCTCCTTTTAAGCCCCAGGTTACCTCAGAAACAGACACAAGGTATTTTGATGAGGAGTTCACCGCACAGACCATCACGATCACACCACCTGGCGAAGGTACTGCACACATCAACAAAGTGCCAACTGTTTACCAACAGCCATTCCAGTCTGCTGGACATTTTACTGTTACAGTTTCCTGCTCGTGAGGCAGTGCTTGTCATGCCTCTTCATTGGGCGACAAAGTCCATAAATTGATCATTAGTTGGTTCGAAATTTTCTCCATGGTTCCTTAGTGTCAGTCATAAGCTAGTGTCGCTGTTAGTGCCACTCTCCTTTGTCTCCAGTTTGGACACATCTGCCCCTTTCGTAATGAATACTTGGACGGTTTTTGGCACACTTGTCTTTTAGAACTTTAACTGGGTTCCTCATATAGGGGTGAGGCAGTATCTTCGGCGATTATAGAGGAGAATATTTTTGAGAGAGGGCACACAGCCCCCTACTGCAAAGTTATTAACCCAGCTACATTTTGCACATACTTCAGAGTGTCCGAGGTTTTTAACCTACAGCAGGTAAAACCAACACACACACACACACACACACACACATATCTAAAAGGGAAAAAAATGGCTGGTTTACACCTCCCCAGATTTGAACTGAACTGAACAAGTACTAAAGTGATGTAAGGGATCCATGATGTAGTGGATGCTTTTTACTAGGACATTATAGTTAATAAGGGTGTAACAATGAATCTGTATCAGTGCAAACATGTATGTGACAGGGAACACTACACCTCCATTCTCCACAAAGAAATAACTTCACAGAGATGTTAAAAAGCCACTTGACACAGAAGTCATAGGTTTTAGAGCACTTTCCTAAACTTAATGAGGCATTTACACCTAATGCAGTGCCAAATAGCATTTACCATTTACTTTTGCATTGAAAAGAACACCAAACGTTTGGACAAAGCGAAGCCTTTTTACGTTTTCTCCAAAGATGGAATTGAGTAACATGTCTGAGTAAAATGTGATATAAATGCTAAAGTTATATCACGTTTTCATAAAGTACTGAGTATAATCATTTACCATTTCAGTTGAGCAGGACCTAAATGGATTTAACAAGTACTAAAGTGATGTAAGGTATCCATGATGAAGTGGATCATTTTTACTAGGAGAGTATAGTTAATAAGGGTTTAACAATGAATCTGTATCAGTGCATCGACCAAAAATCCTGTGCATGGATTTGACACAAAAATTCGAATTCGAATAATAAAATGGTTACATTATAATGTGTTTTCATGTGTGAGTTTATGGGGATGCAGCAGATGTGTGAAATTCAATCGTCTGACGCACCTAATAGTTAATAATGCCGAAGGAAGAAAACACATGTACACATCACACACATCTCTATGCATATTATGTACACATACACTTGCATGTCTGTATACACAAATGTGTACACTAATGATGTTTACATGGTATTAATATTAGTCTGAGCCTTAGGATACACTTTTTTTCTTTTCTCTAGGAAGAATGACACAAGTTTTGCTTAAATGCATATTTTATTGATCATTAGCAAACTCCAGTGCCTCCAATAAACGCCATTTTACGTCCAAGTAAAGGAATGTCATTTTCGAAATAAATATTTGTATCGACCTCTATTTATTTCCTACACATCTCTCTCTCTCTCTCTCTCTCTCTCTCTCTCTCTCTCTCTCTCTCTTTCTCTCTTTCTCTCTCTCTCTCTCTCTCT
>JBBPDA010000001.1:44680467-44691504 GCA_037974385.1 Arnoldichthys spilopterus
TCTCTCTCTCTCTCTCTCTCTCTCTCTCTCTCTCTTTCTCTCTCTCTTTCTCTCTTTCTCTCTCTCTCTCTCTCTCTTTCTCTCTCTCTCTCACTCTTTCTCTCTCTCTCTCTCTCTCTCTCTCTCCCTCTCTCTCTCTCTCTCTCTCTTTTTCTCTCTCTCTCTCGCTCTCTCTCTCTCTCTCTCTCTCTCTCTCTCTTTCTCTCTCTCTCTCACTCTTTCTCTCTCTCTCTTACTCTTTCTCTCTCTCTCTCTCTCTCTCTCTCAGATGAAAACATGGAGCCGTTCGACAGTGAAAGGAGACCTCACTTCCCTAAATTTTCCTACTCCGCCAGTGGAACCTGCTAGATGACCTTTCTCCATTCCTTCATCTTGCGCCACTGATTCCAGCACCCCCTGCTGGGCGCTTTGAGTAGCCCTTGCTCATTTGCACCACTGACCTAGGACAAGTTTCTCCCTACTGACTGATTTAAACTTCACCGTCATCTTAAAAAAAAAAAACTGTCCTACTGGCTATCCTACTTTGGGCCTTTCCACCATTTCCGTTTTGGTCAGATTCTATCACAGCACAAACATTTTTTCCCCGATAGCTGTAGCCTATAAAATTCACAGTATTGCGAAAGGACAAAACAAACCTTACAGCAAACTTTTGTTGCTTCTGTGGCCTTCAAATGACCTTTTGTCCCCCCCCCCGTGTATGTGACAGGGAACACTACACCTCCATTCTTCACAAAGACAAAACTTCACAGAGATGTTAAAGAGCCACTTGACACAGAAGTCATAGGTTTTAGAGCACTTCCTAAACGTGAGTAGGTATTTACACCCAATGAACTAATGCAGTGCCAAATAGCATGTACCATTTACTTTTGCATTTAAAAGAACACCAAACGTTTGGACCAAGCGAAGCCTTTTTACATTTTATGCAAAGATGGTTTTGAGTAACATGTCTTTGAGTGAAATGTGATATAAATGCTAAAGTTATATCACGTTTTCATAAAGTACCGAGTATAATCATTTACCATTTCAGTTGAGCAGGACCTAGCATAGCCTGTGCGTGAGGCCGTTTGCTTTTGAATAGATTGACTGGAATTGCTTTACCCAAGTGCTTTTAGGCTAAATTTACCCTGCATTTGTAATCATTTGTACTGAATGTGCAATACTGTAGCAAACAAGTACATCGATCTTTTAGTAATGTAGTTCAGTTGAAACAAGGCCGAGTCAGAGTTTTTCTGAAGCGGGTCTTCGTTTTAATGTCATTTCTGATTACTTTGACAAGGCATAGAGACATCAAGCCACCCTGCACTTGAACATTTTTGAAAGTGTTGCTTCCCAGACCCTGTATTAATCAAGTTGTTTGGGTACTCCTACTCCATCCTCTCTTCTATCTCTCTCTATGTCTATCTCTCTCTCTCTCTCTCTCTCTCTCTCTCTTACATTCGCTCGCGCTCTCTCTCCGTCTGTACATCCTTCTTATTTTTGTAACTGGTTTGTTTTCTGTATTGGGTGCGTTTCTCCCAGTGCACGTTGCACAGCCTCAGTGAGGTACTACAACTAGAACTACTTCAGCAACATTCTTTTACAACTTACGGCTTTGAATCCAAGGGAGCCTAGCGACAGAACCAGCCTTTGCAATCTTTTGAAAGGACTGTCTGTTTGTGTTTATTATTGTTTTTATTTTTCTCCTTTTTAAACCTGAATTTGTTCGTTATTTATATATTAAAACCAGCAGTGGCTAGGAGATCAACTTTGCAGGACGAAATGCACTTTCCTGCCTCAAATACTGTTGCATTCGTATGTTGACATTTCGGCATTTCTCGCCCCGTAGAGGAGCGCCACGCAAGATTAAACGAGTAATGGTGCTTCAGCTAGGAAAGCTGGCCATGGTTGTTTACAGATGGGAGTTGTTGAAGCCGACGTGATCACACTTTTTGTTTGATCAGTTTGCTAGCTGTGGCCACCAGGGTCGTTTCTAGCTGTATAAGCAGCCCAAAAATTAGCCTTTTTTTTTTAAACAAAGTGAATTAAGTATCAATTCATGTGCTGTTCTTCTGCAAAGTAATATGGTTGGCCTGGGTGGGCCCCAGCAAGCCCCCGAACGTTTAGAAGCGGCCCTGGCAGCCACATTGGACATGGTCTGACGAATCCAGCGTAAGAGCTTCTCTGCTGGAAGTGCTGGTTTACAGGTGAACTATGGCCACACATTGGTTAATGCTTGTAATTGAAATGACAAATATTATTTTCAAAGACTTTTTAATCATTTAAAATCTTACCTGCCGCTCCTTTAAGGTGACACAGACCAGCATTTATCTACTTTAATCTGATGGAAGGTGTAAATACCATGAAATTGTTCGGAGGCAGTTTGAATACAATCCAGTACAGCCCTTGTACAGATACTGGAAGTGAGTCTTTGTACAGATACTAGAATCTGTTAGGAAACTAAGCATCATGAACATGTTTTGAAAATGATTTTTTTTTATTGTCACAATTTTAAAGTGCATTACTCTGATCAGTGTTCAAATTGCGCGTAGTAATCACCATACAAAACTTTGTCAACATGCGTAAATGAATGTAAATGCTTTCCCCTCTTCACTTTTTTACCTTAATACCTTAATTTTGTATCTTTTTCTCCAGATTAAAGGAGCAATAAGTAACTTTTCCATTTTTCTGTCAAGTTGCATATTACTAGATCACTGCTGTTCACATGCCTTACCATGACATTCGAATATTTGACCCAACCACTGTAGAAAACCGCATCGCTCCGGCTCACAAGCCCCAACTTTGTCACTTTGTAACATTCCACACTTACCATATAGCACTATATACGAGTTGCATCTACTTATTGCTTCTTTAAGGCCTGATTGTTACATACGCATATGCTTTCACATCCTCTCCTGTTGTCTTTTTTGCGATGCAGAGATATTTTTCTTTTTATATGCCTTTCTTCAACTCTCCAACTAAAGACACAAGCTTTAGTATATGAATAATACGAACTTTGTACACATCTTTTTTATGGTTTAGTGTTTTTTTTCTGTGGAATTGAGCAAATAAAAGGTTTGTCTAAACTGTTTTCCTGGATCATTTCAATGCAAGCATGAATAAAGCACTAATAGCTCATTTCAATCAAGAGACGCTGGCTTTGAAGGTGACCTGACCAGTCATTTTCAGGTTAGGGCTGCTCTCCCCTGAGCTAAAGACAGATTGTGTGGTTTGTGGGACAGGAGCCTATTTTAAAGTCTCAAAGCTGGGCCCTCGTTCAGTTGGGACAAAACATTTCTGTCTCAGGAACTGTCGCCTCATTCTCAGTTTAACGTTTACACTGGGATCTTTCCATCGGTAAGCTCTAGAAAACAACCATAGCTGTGTGTTATTGTGCCAAACACAAATAAGGGTATAAGGTGCTCCTTCCACTGTTTTTTACGCACTGGTGGCCTACAGAGATCCTATACATCTGGTATAGATTGGGCGGGATTGGTAAAGGACACAGACCAGGCTTAATGTAATGAAGATCCATCTCCCAGCAGTGCTGACAGTATGACAGTGGTGCAGAGCGACATCTAGTGGAGGAACATTGAAAGAGCAGTACGGCCAAAGTCAGCGATGTAATGAAAAAGGATAAACCATGACCAAACTTCTCCTCTTTCAGTAAGTCTAACCTACAGACTGCCTTTCTGTCGGTCTTTCATCTTGTATGTTAAGCAAGAAGCTGTGTTAAAAGGTTAGACTGAATTCATCATATCACATTTAGGTCAAATGTTAAACCTAGCCGATATTATTTAGCCGTTTAAAAATTAATGGGCGATGAATGAACGCCGAATACTTTATTGTTACTTTTCCAGCTTCTTGGCCTCAGACAGACATGCAGGTGCCTGCCGTGTGTTTGTTTGCTGAGCTATTGCGTCACCAACTTGTAGGGCGATGGGCAGGGAGGGAAAGTGAGTGGAAGAATGATTCTATGACTCAACCGATTCTTTCGAGCTGTCCGTTTTAATGAGTCAAGTATCTGATTCGGCGATTCGTTTCGTTGCGTGAGGATTAGCAGGGCGTTCTCCTAATCATGTTGTTCTGCATGAATAAGGCATAATTAATTCCAAAAAAAAGTTTTGTAAAAGAGAAGGTGAACAGACTATATCTACTAGTGCCACATATCCAATATTTTCTATATGTATTTTAACTTTTAAAAAATTTTTAAATAATAAAAGTTTAAATAATACAGAAACTACGCCTCCCTGGATTAGAAAAAAACAGATCTTTCATATGACTTAGATTTATTTCTATAAGCTTATAAACAAGGTAAAATTAAAAAAAGAAAGCATTTTTAACACAGTATTCCAGCATCACCTAACCAGTCTGCTCTTCCAGAGTGCAATAGATGTGCCTATTAAATTATTTTACACATAATAAATGTTAAATATGGCTCAAATCTATACATCTATCCAATGCCAATATATATTTTTAAAGAAAATATGTACCAATACCAATATGATGATCACTGTGCCTCCCTAAAACCTACAGTATGAACTAAATAAATCAAAAATAATTGTGGAAGTAAAGCTGTCAGCAGTGTCATCTTATGATTTTTCTTTGCCAATATGAGTACTTATTTGCCACTGTGAACAGAACACAGTGCCCAACAACAAAATGGGACCTCATTTGACCCATTCGTGTAGGAACAGTGGGCAGCTGACCTAGGCAGTAGTTCTTTAAGTAGTACCTTGCTAATTGGTACCTCAGTGGTACCAGTCTGGGATTTAAACCATTTAAACCAAGCTACATGTGGGCAGTGGTGGCCTAGTGGTTAGGACACTGCCTTTGGGACTTGAAGGTCGCAGGTTTGAGTCCCGGCCCGGGCACTACTGAGGCACCCTTGAGCAAGGTACCGTCCTGCTACACTGCTCCCTGGGTGCTGTTGGTAGCTGCCCACTGCTGCATGTGTGATAGGTTAAATGCAGAGGTCACATTTTGTTGTGGTGCTTGAGTGTGTTCACAATGACAAATTTTCACTTCATAGTCACAGACAGTGGTGCAACTAGACATTTTGGACACTTTAAAATATATAATATTGTGCTCGAATTATTATATAAAGTTGTGCTTAAGTTCTCCGAGGGACCCTATAAGTGCTGGACCCTTGCAATCCCCCTAACTCCCCCACCACCCTGCTCGCAGGGTCCCTGGTCATTGAGGACCTAAGCGGCTGCGTGTCGTTTTGAGGAGGAAACGGCCCTGACGAGTCGGTTCAGTTCTATCAACTCGTCTCATCCTCTCGGCAATGTGGCCCAGCGAGTGTCCACCCAGACAGATCCCCATCGAGAGAGATCCCCAAAAAGGCAGTCTGAGAAAGAACCTCAAATAAACCACCAAGAAATTAAACTTAACATTACTTAACAAAACTTAACCCGGTGTAGAGATTGGAGAATCCGCGAATCAGTTTCGGTTCATTTTATTCGAGAGGGGAAAAAACTGTTCGAACGAACCGATTCGTTCGCGATTCGGGCATCGTCAAGGAAAACTAGCTGCTAAAACGTCCGAGAGGGGAGGGTGTGTTAACATCCACCTGTATGAGAAGCGGCCGCCTGTGTTAGAAGTTTGTTCTATGGGTTTCTCCAACATACAGAAAGGAAGGCTGGCTGTTTTTGACCTGTAATACTGGGAATAAAGCGATATCGGCGCTGCAGGTAACGTTAGTGCTGTGGACGGCGGCGCAGTTTGGGAATGTCAAAGTTAGAGCTTGTTTCGCACTTTGGAAACGTTGGCTAATATTTCCTGTTGGTGAAAACTAGTCAGAACAGTTTCGCCTTCGAGTTCGTCTGGGTAAGTCAGTGGTCCAGCGTGTGAGTGAATTATTCCATTATTTAGAGACGAAACGTTTATAAATGAGTGGAAAATAAACGGACGAAATGTCCACAGCTTGGTTTTCTCACAGCTAAGTTAGCAGCTCCAGCAGAAAGGTTAGCTAGCTTAGCTAGTTAGCCTTTCCATTACCGACAGCGGGCTGAGCCTGGCTAAGCCTCGGTGACAGCTACTAAACAACACGAAAAATGTGCTCTTCTTTTGCCACACGGCTTTTCGTTTCACCACTGAGGTGTATGTTGCTTTAAAACGCGATGTTTTGCCACAGTGTCCTGAGGTAAGTGACCGGGAACTTGGGGAACTTTGGGTCCTGGAAGAACTTGGCACTGGCAGATGGTTTCAGAGAGGAGCAAACTGGAAAGCAGGATGTTCACACAGCAGGAGCCGACAATGTTCATAATGGTTTGGTTCACACACACATATATGACTTATGGCAGACCAGGAATGGCGACAGGACTGTGGGAAATTAGGCTATCAGTCTCTGAATTTGACTACTGATAAAGGATGAAGTCGTGGTGCAGACGTCAGTGTTGTGTGCTAGGCGTAGACCATATGTAGGCTTGTCAGGAAGTTACTGTTGTACTTCCAACCTTCTTAGTGTCACTGCTGTAGTTTTTGTGAAATTTATATTTTTTCTTGGTTTGTATATAGAGTTTTAACTGTGATTGATTTCTGCTCAGGGCCTCTGTAAATACAGTGACTTCTTAAAGGATCTTTGAACTTTGTGCAGTCTGGCTGCAAGGGATGATTAAAATGAAGAGGGGGGCTCACAAAAATTCAAGTCCCGTTCTGCTGTAAACAGATGGTTTTTAGAATGTGGTCACCTTTCAGTTTTTACACCCACCCTTGTATTTGCTGGTGTTGGCTTGAATTAAACTCCATCAGGATATGTCGAGGCCTTCGATTAACACTTCACCTTTTCCATGTAGGATGCTAAATAGGCTTTGACCGGGTGTGCAAAGATGAGCGTGACATCGTGGTTCCTGGTGAGCAGCTCAGGCACGCGACACCGATTGCCTCGGGAGATGATCTTTGTTGGCCGGGAGGACTGCGAGCTGATGCTGCAGGTGAGACTTTACACACGTGCACACACATCAGCCTTGTGTGCCACACTCCTTCCCAAATCCTTGTTTGGTAGTGCCAAGGTAACAGCTTGGAAATCAAGCCTGATTTTGTGTTTAAGAGGGAGAGAGAGGGAGATTGGAGAAGAGGCTTGTGGGTGGAGTGAGTCTGAACATACTGAAGGCTAATTCTTTCAGTGAGCTGATGGCACCTTTGCATAATGTGGGATTCACATTCAGTGCATTTCGTTGATTCTAAACGCATTACCATTGTTCATGTACGTTTTTCCAAGTTTGTTCACATTGTTTATGTATCGCCGCTTATCGCTGACTCATTCCTTGCCGCATCAGTCAGGTTGATGGCTGACACAACACATCACGAGACTTTGAGTCATTACATAAGACGGTTCAAAGTGATGTCCACGGTGTATCAGGAGAAGTGTCCACTGAGTACAATGAAAGCTGGATATTTGCTAGCCAGGGTGAACCTCTGAACTCAAACTGACCCTTGCTGTTTGTATACATTTTTATTTTTTCTTTCTTTATTCAGCATTTTAAACCAGCAACTATGCAAGCAGAAATCTCTTTATCACTCTAATCTTTTAACGCAGTGGCTTCAAAGTCTATGTTGGGACGATGTCGAAACCAACATTGTTATTTTAAATAGAAGGGTCTCGTTAGTGTACCCCTGTTGTTGTAGGGGGGGGAAGCCTTGCACATTCTAGTTGGTCAGTCAGTAGACAGCTTAACTGAGTTGTTTCAGAAGTAAACTTTTAATTACTGGCATACAACAACCAATGCAATTGTCAACAGGAATTTTTTAAAACTGAACATTTTCGAATGAAATTGTTTGGATGTAAACCAATTTTCCAAACAAATCTCCATACAAAGACAATCCTTAAGTAGTGAGGTATCGCACTGAACAATCTCTGTAAAGGTTAATCTTTAATGCTGTTAATGTATATGTAGGAAAAACTATACAGAGTCAGCACATAGATGGTCATGGGAACCAGAATCTGAATATTGTAATGCATCTGAAATTTCTTTTTCATCTTGTAAACAGATAAATGAAGTTAAATAGACTTTTATTGTCATTTCAGCCATATACAGTTAGCACAGAACATAGTAAAACAATACAGCGTTCCTCCAGGACCACGGTGCTATGTGAAAACACAGGATCACAAAAGAACTACATGTGTAACAACATAAAGTGCATAGTGTGCAAACATTACATGAGTATATGGGTGCTTTGGACATTGTAGCCCCTAGTTTTTGTCACCACCATTGTAAAATCTGAGTCGGTATGTCTGCAGTGCACCATTTCACATCACTCTAAAATAACTGAAGGAACTTTATAATTTAATAATGCAGAAATCTCTTGTTTCTTGAGGAAGGGAATTTGGTCCTGCATTAGTAATTTTTCAAGTGAGGGCAAACTGCTACTGCCACCACATCTCACAATCTCTACCGCTAGGACCTGATCGTAGCTTTGGGCTTACGCTACTCTCTCCATTTCTTTTTCCACCCCTAAATCCCTCTCCTTTACTATTTCCTGTCTATTTAGGCCTCTCAAAAAATGAGCCCTGCCTTTAAAACTGTTTATCTTTTTTTGCTTTGGTCTGTGGTTAGTTCAGAACGCCTCCCTCACCACAATGGTTAACTCGACTCAAAAGCTCATCCTGTCCATATTCATGCACATGCACTGTGCCCAAACCTCAGCCTCTCCCCTTTTTTTTCAAAAGAGGCCAGTCTGTAATCTTTTTGTAGAAAGGCTCATTCTTTCTGCTTAGGCGCACACTGGTATTTCCCTAGCATGTCTCTCAGCCACAGGCCTCGGGTTGTGCTAAACCATGTCAACATAAGAAACAATGCAGCACGAGCTCTAATAGAAACTATAACTTGGATACGCACAACGTAACTCTGTTATCTGCTTTTAAGTGGCTGATCAGAACTGAGACGGTAGTGAACGTTGTTTAGATACATGGAGATTTAAGCTTTTGTAGCTAACGACCTACCTGTGCTGCGTTGTGCAGCCTGACAAGCGGCCTATTTAGCCTGGTTATAAATAGAACAGCTCCTCAGCGCTCACAGTGATGGGGCCTGTGGACACTCATGAACAGAAGCATATTTCAGGAAGAATATGCCGGTTACTGCCAGATGTCCATACCTAAGCAGTCAGTGTCCCAAATACAGAGTTGGCTTACTCCTTGCTTATTCCATCCACAGGATTCCACGAACAGGATAAAGGAGGTGAAACTCAGGATATAACTTAGCATAATAATATTGGCTCTTTATTTATCTCTTTTTTTTCCCCCCTAGTGCCACTGAAACCTATATTATATTATATTTCTTCTATTCAAATAACTTAGCCTTGTTTATCTGTGTTTTTCTGCAAGATGTGGCTTAAGATGAGCATCTGAAAGTAGGCCATCATGCTGGAACTAGTCAAGCACTTTACTACCCCACAGGAATAAATACACAGCTAATGACCTCACACAGTGTGAACGTGTGGTACTTCAGGCTATATCTGTTGCAGGATTTACGCTTGGGTGCTATGACGTCATACTGGCGTACCACAGCATGAAGAAATACCGGCGATATGACTTTTCATACCTGTGTCACACAGATTTAAATTTTTTTTTTAAAGCATTCATCTAGCAATACCGCTGTGGTTCCGATGTCATCCTGCATCCAAGTACCAAATCATGCTTTTCAGAGAAACCCTCCATTAGAAAACCATCAGCAAGGAAATTTGAAATTCTTCGTTAAAAAATAAATTGCCCCTGTCAAAACAAAACTCCCTTCAAACAAGGGCGAAAAAACGTCCCTAACTGTCAACATGAGGTAAGATGGAGTGTGTGTGTGTTGTGGTTTTTTTTTAATTTTTTATCCTTTTGAACCAATTTTTTAGTCCATTCTTTACTAAATGCTGACATGAAAACGCAAGGCTGTGCTCCAACACCAACAATATACAATGTGTAGAAATGACTACAATCATTGAACTTCGTTATTGTAGGACTTGAATGTGTCTCATCAGTGGGCAAGTTGGCAACTTGCCATCTCTGATTCATTACGAACCATGTAATGTAGTTCATTTGATTGATGGTGACAGCCCCAGAAATAATGATCATTAAGCTTTTACTGAGCTGTGTTTTGCTTGTTAAAGTCTCAGCGTTGCTGGACAATAGCTGGGGCTCATTGCACAGACTGGCTTCGCCTGCAGTGTCACAGACTCATAGAGGAGTCTCTGATGAGCACTAACAAGGCTGCCAGTGTGTTTGGCACCAGTACACAGCCCCCAGCCTTTGATGTGTGGAAGATAAGCGCAGAAAAGATAGCGACACAAAATAAAGCTGCTGTAATTACGCTTTCCTCAGGACATTCGCTGATAAGTATTTCTCCACTGTTGCCATTGATGCAGCAAGTTTATGCCTAATTGGGCTTGTCTGTTTTTGTGCCGTGATTGTGTGGCGGTTTTTTTTGTAATTTTGTGTTTATGCTTTGGCAGTGCCTTCTATAGATGGCTGATGGGATGCTTAGTGTTTTGTGCAATAAGGTTTCCCTTTTCGACTCGTTGCTAAGCGTCTTTGTGCCGTATATGCTTTTTTTTTCCAGTCTCGCAGTGTGGACAAACAGCATGCTGTGGTCAATTATGACCCCGCCACGGATGAACACCTCGTCAAAGACCTGGGCAGCCTTAATGGGGTGAGTTGAGGGTAGACTGTCTCATTTAAATGTATTCAAAGGATGAAATGATCATTTAAAATAGTCTGAAGTCTTCCATTGAAGTCCGAGGAGAATAATTGTGGAAAAAACACATTTTTGGTAATAATTGTTCATAATTTACCCCCTCATTCGTGGATGCACATTCTGCTGCACTCTGCATTCAAATGAACGCATTTCTAAAGCAAATCACAATGTCCGACGACTTATACGTAGCCACTTATTCCAGCATCTTTTTTTCATTTTTGCCCTCTTTTAATTTCCATTACTTACAGCAAACGTTAGAGCAACTTTGAATGTGTACGTTCTATGAGGATGCATTTGAAAATTGCATAGTGGCCAAAACATGCTCCCACACCTGAAAAACACAGGATAGTACAGGTTTAATCATCATGACTGATTTATT
>JBBPDA010000001.1:44732505-44754155 GCA_037974385.1 Arnoldichthys spilopterus
TTTTTTTTACTCCCCCCCCCCCCCCCCCCCTCAAGGTTGTAAAAGGAAAGACTAAAAGAAAAGCTGGTGGAAGCATGGACTGAGCACAGTCATCTGAGACGTGCACAGGCAGGCAGAGCCGACGGGTACAGTGATGAGCAGGAAGTATATATATGTCAAAGAAATGACTCATATAAGTCATATAAGTGTAGCCTCCAGATGTACATTCAATATTATGTCTCTACAGACAGTGGAGAAAGGGGCCTTCAGTCATTTATGAGCAAAAAAAAGATGTCAGTGACAATTTTTTTTTCTGTAAAGTGAACATTTTCAGGTGTTAAAACTACAGGTTTTAAACAGCCATATTACTTTACAAATATTTCAAGAGAAGTAGTTAAAGTGACTATTCGTCATTGTGAACACACACAAGCACCACAACGAAATGTGATGTCTTAACCCAGCACATAGAGAGCAGTATGGCAGGACGGTACCTTGCTCAAGATAACCTTAGTGGTGCCCGACTTCAACATGGGACTTTCAGGTCCCAAGGGGAATGTCCTACCACTAGGCCACTACTGCCCACCATTCAAACATTAAACTACATACCACAAGGTTTATACAGACCTTTTAATTCAGCATTTCTCCTGAAATCAAGGGTACAACAGGGAATTCCCACCTTTTTTGCAGTAACAGCCTCTACTCATATGTGAAGACTTTACACTAGATGTTGAAATATTGTTCTAAGGATGTGATGGCATTCATTGACAAGAGCATTTGTCAGGTCAGGTGCAGATGTTGGATGAAAAAGTCCTCTCCTACCAGTCCTAAATGGAGCTCCACCACTCCAGAGAACAGTTTCACTGATCCACAGCCCAATATTGGGACACTTGGCGTTGGCCATAATGACCTTAGGCTCATGCAAGACTACTCTAGGGTCTCCCATTCTATTGGTAGTGCTTTTCTAAGAGATTATACAAAGGTGTGTGCTCAACACCTGCGTTACACCTTGCAGTAGTAAACAAAACGTTAAATACGATAAATGTTACTTCAAACAGCTTAAAATAGGAACAGCAATTAAGGATCAGTTCCCCTCTGTCCAAGTAAGTTTACAAATAAAGATGAGGACATTTTTAAGCTTAATGTGATAAATACAGTGCCTCAAGTCCTATCTACCAACCCTCTTGCATAATAACTAAATGTGTCTTACTACCTTCACGCTAACAATGCAAACGGCATGATATCTGCAGCCTTCCTCTGATGCCCTTTAAACATACGGGCCACGAGTTCTTCCTGGTAGATAAGGCGTCAAGGGGGGCTGGAGTTAACTAACTAACTAACTTACTAACTAACTAAATAAATAAATAATAATTAACTTAAGCCAAGGTGAGTGTAGTATTTAGAATGTGCTATGGAGAACAGTACATAAACACACTGACATTCAGCATTACCTAACAAATCTAACCACACATTTCACACCATGGAAAAATATCTCGCAAATTATTATACCATTTTAACCTCTCCTTTCTAAGGTAAAAATTTCAATACATTCTTTGAAAATACCAAAAAAAAAAAAAAACCCAAACACGGACGTGTCATTTAAACATGCATTTTTTATATGCCCCTAAGAAATGCAGCTTGAATTTCTAGAGATTATTTTGGTAGAGAGCTGATACAGCCAAACCAATCAGAATTAAGCAAAATGGTGTAAACTGGAATTGGTGCTCAGTAGAATGAAGAGAATTTAAAAAAATTTTTGAAAATCAAATTGCATATTGACCTTAAAAAAGCACACCAGCACACTGAGAGGTCATGTGGTAAAATGTGTATTTCACTACAAAGAAATATGCAATATGATAAACCTGACAATTAACTATATCTCACTATGTTGGACTGGTAAAGAAGAATATTTACAAGAGAACAGAAATACATGTAACTACAAAAATACGTAAATACAGGACATACGTAAAATATGTAAAGTGGCATTGTGTGTACTAGATAGTTGTCCAAATAGAATGCCATTATAAAATGACTGTAAAATGTCTAGCAGAAAAATATGTAAACATGTGACAGCAGCGTTTAGACATAGATGACTACATGTGATGCAGAGAACATGAATGAGACTAAAATGTGCAGTGTTGCATCACACAGAGCTGTATAAAGCTTTGTAGGTTTTAAAGAAGGGAGATCAGATTGGTAATGGCTTATACTCAAAGCAATATTGGCATCAGAAAAGTGGTACTTTGCCATCTCTAGATAGACCCCAACTCATTTTTATCTAGAATACTTTAAGGCTCACAGGCTTGATACTCGAAATTCCTCAAAAATCCTCCTGTGGCCCCTCGTTCAAGCTAATGCTTGAAAGAATTTTATCCAGAAATGTTACCCCAAAGCCCTGCATTCATTTTCAGCAAGTTTAGCGTTTTGTTGGACAATGCCTTCTTTTAAAAGTCCCTTTAACCTTCAAGCACTGCACAATCCAAGTTCCACAGCACTGGTTCCAAAACCTGGCCCCGTTGACCCCCTTGCCACAAGCACGCAAACATCAAACCAGGAAAGATTTGATAAAAGAGCTGATTAGTTGGATCAGGTGTGTTTAGAGCATGAAAAGCAGTAAAAGTCTGCAGAGCAGGGGGGATTCCAAGACCATAGTGATGTGATGGGTCATTATTATAAATAAAATCATTTTGCCCACCACTACTCAAAGCTGATTTTTTTTGTGATTAAATCCCTCATTTGCATATTGTACCCTTCTGCAATATCAGTACTGCAAAGGTCAATACTGTGATAAACCTGTGCTGGGCTTAGTACCCGATTTACTCACTAGCCATGGTCAATTTACGTAACTGACAAAATTGCGCAGTGTGGACTGGAAAACTAATACAGACATCGCATGCTGGTGGATGGACAGACAGCTCCAACTCAACCCATCAAAGACTGAGCTTCTCATCCTACACGCCAGACCAACTGTACATCACGACATCTCCATCCAGCTCAGCTCATCTGTCATCACTCTGACCAGAGCTGCAAAGAGTCTCAGAGTGATCATCGACGACCAGCTGACCTTCAAGGACTTCATTGCATAAACCTCACTGTTGTGCAGATTTACACTGCACAACATCCGCAAGATCAGACCATACCTTCCAGAATATGCCATGCAACTGCTAGTGGCATGGTGATGTCTCACCTTGACTACTGCAACTCACTGCTGGCCGGTCTACCTGCAGCCTCAATTAAGCCACTATAGAGGATTCAGAATGCATCAGCTCGGCTGATCTTCAACCAGCTGAAACGTGCTCAGTTGAGGCTGCTACTTCACTCCCTGCATCAATGGATTAGCTTCCGGCTACATGGAAACACTGCTCCAGACCTACACACCCACTAGATCACTCAGATCAGCGGGGGACCGGCGCTTGGAGATTCCATTCTTACATGGGACCAGACACCACTCCAGACTCTTCTCCTTCATTGTTTCTCAACGGTGGAATGAGCTGCCCAGTGACACTGGATCTGTAGAGACTCTTCACATTCAAGAAGCGTCTCAAAACTCAACTGTTCCGCACCCACCTCAGCAAATAGGCCTATCGTTCACGTACAAACTATTGGTACCAGATAACTGTCTGAATGTCCCTCAGATAGTAATGTTCCACTTAGTTTTATTGTAGCACTTGTCATATTTATTGTAGTAGTTGCTGTCTGTAGTCATTGTAAGCAATTGGCATATGTATTTTTTGTAGTAGTTGCTATCTGTTGCTATTTAACACTTGTTTTCAATATTTATTGTAGTACCTACCATCTGTATTTTACAATTATGAGAAATGCGATCCTTGTGAACTTCCTTGTAGCACTCACTTCAGTGTTGCCCTGTGCAGCTATAATGCTTGATTGTTTCTGTATGTCTTGGAGTCGCTCTGGATAAAAGCATCAACCAAATGAATAAATGTAACGTAAATGTAAATGCACACACACCACTTCAGTTTTGGTCACATTTCCTATCTGGTTGCCAAGTGACAAGTAAAAACAGAAGTAAATTTCCATCAACCTCACACTCTTCTGCAGACTACATGATCATGAACAATACACTACCTAAAAGTTCCTGAAAATGCAAAACAAAGAAACAGCTGTAAATAGTGGTCAATGGAAGCACTGACGGGACGATATATTGGGACAATGTTTTCCCTTACATTTAGTATTATTATTATTATTATTATTATTATTATTATTATACTACCAATGTAATCCATCAGTGAAAATAGACATCTAAAAAGCTCTTCATAGACCACAAGCTATTAAAATGCAGAGATCGCTGCCATCCATTTAGTCCCTGTTCAACTGAGCCTTCAGTCAGCAGCTACAGCAGAATGGGTCACTGCCAAACTTGCACATGCTTTAGAAATACTAAAAACTACTAAGAATCTTAAATTGTTTTTCTAGTCCTGATGCTTAAATTAGACTGCAGTAGTATTTGCATGACGTGTTAAACAATAATAAAAGTAGTTAAAAGTAAAAAAAGTTGTAAACAGTAGTAAACAATAGATTTTATTATCCTACATAGATGCCAAAGTCTGTTTATCATGATCTATATTACACGTTTATTACATATCATGTATGTAACAGATTATATTTAATGATATTTTTATGAAAATAATAGAGGTTATCATTATCAGCCACTTCTTTAACATAAGCAAGTGCAATACAAGTAAAATAGTTAAATGTTAAGCCTGACCAATGTAGCAGTTTACTCTAACACCTTTACTATTGTACAAAAAATTCATTCACATTACAAGCCTTTTTCCATTTGTTTGCTCAGATTTCTGCCATGATGGTTCACATTCGTGTAGGCCCTGAAGTGACCTGCATCGGCCTATTCTAATCTGAATGATCCATGTGCGTAATAAACATCATCAAATAAATGATCTTGCAATGGTCATCAACTCAGGTCCTCTCTCAGCTGGAGAGGGAAGTGTGAAAAGGTCAGATTATTTAACGCGACAGTCTTTACTGTTAAAACCTCAGCTGGTGACAATGCATTATGCGCATACAAAGTGGAAAAAAAACCCAAACAAACACAACACAGGAATTCTCACCTAGCTGTCTCATTATGGAGGTACAGCCACTAACTGGATGTGTATCTGAAGTAGGGTCGCGTATGAAAGACAAATACTGACAAAAACACTTCAAAACCCATACCAGTCAAGCACGTAAATGTCAAACACAGACCCGGATATCTTCCTTTCAGTTAGCTGAATACGCTTTAAAAATACTGTAAACAGCATCTGATGCAAATTCAGCTGGAAATGAGGGCCACACTTTTCCCCTCTCGCCTTCATTTGCCCCATAGTCTAAACAGTTACCATGGAACTTGCACAAGGGCTGAAAAAACCCCAAAGACAGATTAATGGGACTAAAAGCATCCAAAATCAAATTCACTCTTGGAGTAGAGTACTGGAAAATTATTACAATTGTGTTACAAAAGTGTTAGAAGCAGGAAAATCATAAAAACCATTAAAAACATTTGACATAAAAATACAAAACCTAATTTATAGCTAATAATGAATCGAGATATTTGCTATAGCACTGAAAACCTACAATAGTGCAGATGTTAAAAACAATGTTCACGTGTACATATATAAAACATACCTGAACGCTGAGGTGAACTGAAAAGCTCTGGCAGGTGTTGATTTTTAATTTAGATTCCATAAACCAGAAGCACGCAACAGCAAAAATATCTTTGGCAAGAAAAAAAATTCTTGTCTCCAATGAGAATTTCCCAGTCTCACTAAATCGTCTTTACTTCAGGACACAAGCTTCAGTCTAACTCGAGTTCACAGAGGAAACTGTGCCACTCCCCTACAGTGAAGACTCTTTTAGCACACTGTTAATACAGCCCCAATCATGCCATTCATCATCACTGTCTCACTGCAGATTCACCCTCTGCCAGTACACTGAACAATCAGAAAACACACACTCACACACTCACCTTTAAAATCTGAAATAAACTCCTGTTTACCTTAACATTGACTCTGGGGAAGTTAGGCCAGCACTTTAATTCGATGTGCCACCAGAAATGCATTCTCTTGTTTGTTTAAAAATGTAAAACATGGAAGTGTTTTTTTCCCACCCAGAATGTGTTTAGTTTCGTTAGAGGTGTTTGGTTAAGAACAAAACAACGTTAACATGTGTTTACAGGGAAATTTGAGGCCAGGGCTTTGGCTTGAAATGCAAATCTCTTCCTTGTAGAGCAGACAGAGGCAGCACAGAGGCATGAGGGATGAGTCTGTAAGGGAACAGTTGGCAAATAATGTACTCAATGACATCATATGCCAGGCCCTCCTCCTCAAAGCTGGCCTGGAAATGGCTGTTGCCCATACCATCCTAACCTCTGTTGCATGGGAGGAAAGAGAGAAGGTCAGCACTTTGGTCTTGGGCAGTCACTCTGTGGGGAAAACCTCATGACAACTAAATAAACATTAAGAATAATAAGAAGTAACAGGAAGTATAATGTGTATTAAGAAAAATACTATTTCTGATGGCTTAGTGTTTTCCCTTTTAGGGAGACATGCTGCTGCATGTTTAAATGAAAAAGAAAGGTCAAGAGTTTTAGACAATGGACTGGAGCTCAGACTACTCATGCTTAGAAAAAAGGAAAAAAAGATTTAAATTCTACTTATTGATTTCATGGCCTTTATCAAAAATCACCAATAAACCAATTGAAGTCAAAGCCCTAGACAACAAATGAATTAAAGGCACTTACACACAGTGATACATCTGCAGGACCTTAGAATTGATTGGTATATTAATTGGTCCTATTAAAAAGTACCATGGGAACTCATGGAGTGTTGAACATAGGAAAACATACCAATGCAAAAGACTGAATAGTGGATAGGTCTGCTTTACAAAGAAATGTCAAGCCTACAGAGGATTTAATGTTTCCATTGCTGTCTACATTCCTCTCCCATCCAGTTACATAGAACAATCATATCATGT
This sequence comes from Arnoldichthys spilopterus, assembly GCA_037974385.1. NCBI lineage: Eukaryota > Metazoa > Chordata > Actinopteri > Characiformes > Lepidarchidae > Arnoldichthys > Arnoldichthys spilopterus. The sequence continues at coordinate 44,739,469 of JBBPDA010000001.1, forward strand.
TCCAAAGAAAAATCAAGTCACTCCAAAATGGCAACTTTACAGAAAACCATACTTCTAATGTAGTCATGTAAAAGCATACACCCCAATGATTTATTGCTTTCCTCAACATATTAGAACAAGCAAACATTCCTTCCACTCCAATCAATGACACTTAGGCTTATATAATTTAAATAAACAAAGAATGGATCAGTCTCACAGAAGAGACAAGCACACCCTTACATTTAGCAGATCTTAAAGTCTATAAAAGTAGAAGAAGGTGTTCCAGATTAGCTGCCATTCATTATGAACTTTTTACAGGTGGAACTTGGCTTATTTGAACTCAGCATCGAAGGTCTGGTATTCTTTGCTACTGAAAATTGCTATGAAAATCACGCCAATGATCCAAAGAGCTTTCTAATGCCTTCAGAAAAAGGTTTTGGATGCCCATGAGTCTGGCAAGGCATGTAAAAAGATTTTTAAATTATTTCAGATAACTCATTCCACTGTAGGAAAAAAGCATCTACGAGGTAGAGTTCAAATGACTGACAATTTGGGGCACTGCCAACAAATCTATGCATGAGATAAAAATAATAATCTTTGCTCTTTAAAAAGAACATCAGAGAGCAAGATTACGGCTTGTCAAACAACAGAAGAAAAAACCAGGCCTTTTGGAATATTGAAGATAAAGTTGTTTTGTCACAGTAACAGTACACATATGGCTTACACAAAAGACATTTAAGGTGAAAACCTTTATACCAGTTGTAAAGCATGGTGGTTGAAATCTTACGGATTGGGGTGCCTTTGTGCTGGACAGCTTGCAGCCATTGATTTAGCTATGAATTCTGCATCACATTAAAAAGAGTGAAGATAATATGAAGCCATTTGCCCAAAAGTGGAAGTTGAAGCAGAGGTGGACTGTTCAACAGGATAATGATCTTAAGTACACTGCCAAATCCACCAAGGAATGGCTCAAAACGAAGAAAAGAGGTTTTATTGAGACCCTAAAAAATGTTGTATGGAATTTGAAAAGGGCCGAACATGAAAGAAAACCCTCACACATATCTCTTGAACTCATTCGACGGAATTTTGCAAGGAACAATGATAAAAAAATTCAGCAAACCGGTAAGACTAGTGGACGTTTATGCAAAATGCCAACAAGAAGTTATTTCCGCTAAAGGGGGTATAATACTGGCTTCTGGGACAAACGGGGTACTTAATTTCGTCACAGAAAAATATTACACCTGTTGATATTTCTGTTCTGTTTGAAAAGCTATTTTTTCTTGTGGTTTGGTTAATTACATCATGTTTACCTGAAGGCACTGTATCAAAGAGGGTTAAATGTTTGCTTGTTTAAATATGTTGGGGAAAATGTGGCATGTACTTTTTTCACATGATTATGTAGAAAGATTTCTGTTGGTTCATTTATCATGAAAATTCTCACACAATGTAAAGGACAGCTGCTGTGTTCAAATGACATGGAAATATAAAAATGAAAACAACAAAAAACATTATGGAGATAAAGGATTTTTTTGACAGTGGCAGTAAGTGAAGCAAGGTTCCAAAAGGTCTACAGGGTCTGGAACTTTCCAGAATGTTTGTGTGGAGACATTACACATACAAGTGGAATCACGGTCACTTTTACATAGATAATTACTCTGCTTCTTTATTGCTGTAAGCGCTCACTAAAATAGGGAATACCCCATGAACAGCCCACACAGACTGGAAGCCGACAGACTGTAGCAACCCTCTAATTTAGCAATTTGAACATTTTGCGTGCTCTTACTTTCATAGCCTTAATCACGTGCAGGCGCCTCTAGGATGTGCCAAGATGTGACAAAATTCATTAGGTTAGACAAAGACTAACTAATGCAGCCCATCTAGAACCCCCCCCCCCCATCATTTCTCAATAAAAAGAGACCACACTAGGCCTACTGGTGGTGGTGAGCATGATAATGTGTGGAACGAGTGCAAAAGGCACAGCAGCAGGGAGTGAATATGCAGCAACAGGTGTGCTACTGCTAACTTACCAAATGCAATATTGTAGGTAGCAATGATTATTCATCTTCATTCTATATGGTAGGAAGCCATGTCTATCCTTTATACAGAATATAGCTCTATGAATATAAAAATGTAGCCTTATCCTCAGCCATTTTGTTACATTTTGAGCCAGACTTTAGGGACAGCAGTAGGGACAGTAGTGGGCAGTGGTGGTGTAACAGTTAGGGAGTTGCCCCTGTGACCTGAAGGTCGTTGATTCAAATCCCAGACTGGTACAAGTTCCACTGAGTTTCCTGTGAGCAAGAACTGCTACCTGGGAACCGTTCACGTCAGCTGCCCACTACTCCTACAGAGATGGGTTAAATGCAGTGGTCACATTTTCTTGTGGTGCACTGTGTGCTGTGCTATGGTGTGTTCACAATGACAAAAACAATCCCTTTCACAAGAGTAGGTTTCAAGGTACGCCAATTCTTTGTGTGGGCCCAGGCCTCTTCTCCTTCTCTCTCCCCTCGTTAACACAACCAAAAGCACAAATGGGCTGTTCAAGTTTAGATGTAACAACTAACAGTTGTGAGAGATTTTTTAAAAAAGGACAGAATACACTCGCTTGGCAAACATCACTACTATGTCACTGCACGTCATGAACCAAGAGGGAATGCTGTAAATGCTGCAGCCAGTTTCTTCCAGAAAAGGCGGTCAGTCACTTCCCAGGTGTAGCCGCACCTCCTTAGAATGTAGTAGAACAACGTTTTAGAATGTAATTTCTGATTTACCACTATTATACATTTTTTATGGTTATTATTCAGAACTATATATAAAAACAAACCTGTTAGTCCAGTTGTCTTTTTTGAATCATAAATTAAACAGCACTATTGCTCCAGGGGACATCTGACCCCTGGTTTTTCTCACCAACACTGCAAACGATCAGGAAGTTTCTCTATAATTAAACCTTTGATCACTTTTTTTCTGATTTGCTTTGTTCTTAAGTCAGTTACTGATTTAGGTACAACTAAAAAAACATTTTTCTTTTAAATTCACATTCTGATAATTATTTTTCTTAGTTAAATGATATGTTTAAACAAATTTTCAACCATTAGTCCAGAGTAAATATGAATTTTTTCTGTCTTTCAGTATGGACTAAATAAACAATTCAGACCAGGCAAATTCAGCACGCATTCAGGGTCATTTAGGTCAAGGTCAATCACTGAACAGTTATTGCAGACTTTTAAGGGCTTAAAAGTGAACAAAACTGGTTTGAGCATTCAACTGCTGTTACCTACCATATGTTCCCCATAAGTACAGCTGAGTCTCACTCCCCTTAAGCACCCGGAGCCAGTTGACTTTGCAGACCATCATAAGTCATTAGGTAGGGTTGCGCTGATTCTATTTTTATACACGTTCCGTGCAACCAACTTCCACATACACAGACAAAACTGAAACGTCATATCACAGTTATCGTCATCATTGTCATAGCCATCTAAACCCTATCATTTAAAACCATTTAGCTTTTGCATTTCTCCACATCTGCCTTATAATTTGGAGAGATTACAGGGCTCAGTGTGGAACATGGTGTCTGCGATGCACCAAATATGCAGATAGCCACAGGCGGAAGACTTTGCTGCTAAGTATTATTTAACTTCTGAAAAACATCCATCTGACAGTCTTTGGGTGTTTAGCTCCCTATCCCACTTGATTTGATTAAACTCCCTCATAAAATAATGTCTTATATTGGTTTTACTTGACTTGGAGGCCAAAGATAAGCTTGCAATACAAAAGAGAGATTCTACTCAAGAAAGCTTTGTGAACACTGTAGGGCCTCCTTTAGAACACGAGGGAGACGCTGTCTATGCAATCAACAGTGTAAACAATAGGAAAATAAAAAAGTATGCAGAAGTAGAATTCCGAAAATTTCGCATAATACAACTCCCTCAAAAAGGTTCAAAGTGGAACACTACCACAGTCAATCCTGGCTTTCTGTAGGAACAGCAGGAGCCAATAGAGCCAATTAACCCCAGTCACATTACATAGACCCCCCCTAACCCCATTCTGAAGTGCTTCTTTTCAAACTTGCATTTCCTCACAACACCGGCCATCTGTCTGGAGGGATGTCAGAGGTGTAAGCCCATTGTAAACGTTACCACCAAGGCTGAAAATCCACAGCAGAGCCTGTGACCTTCTTAGCATGTTGGCGTGGGGTGCAGTCCGGGTGACGGCACACCCTGCATACAGAGGCGGGGTATGGTAGAGCTGAATGAGGAAGCCTTAAAAAGGGGGTGGGCCCAAAATGGAATTTAATGTTATTTTAGAGACTTCTGCACAACTTGGCATGAGGATGGCCACTGTTCCTCATGTGACTTTCTCCCCCAGTTAAAAAGAAACGGCTGGAGCAAATCTCCATGGCTACAGGGAATGCCTCATTTAGCTAATGTTAACAATAAGCGCTACCCCTCCAGTCCCCCCCCCACCCCCAAGATGGCTCTTTCACTGCATAAAAACTAGAAGATTTAAACAAAACGTGCAACAGGGCACAGACAGTCGCAAGCTATTCTGTCTAATCCAGTGAAAGGGGTTTGGAAAAGGAAACTATTGTGACGTGGCGAAATCACAAAGAAAATAATGAGTTCTCCAAGAGAGGGGTGGGATTTGCAACAGTGCAATAAAAAGACAGTAAATTCCAGCCCTAAACCTGCTTTCAATGCTTCACAAGAGACAGATGAGGCAAAACACCATTAGTCTTTTGCTAGGCTGCAGCATTCATGCATGGGAGATGCTATTCTTCCCTGTTTGCGGTTGAATAGAGGAGATTATCGGCTACCCTAAGCACTGACCCTGCAGATGTCCTGAGGCAGAGAAGAGCCATGAAGGTCCAGGGTCTTTATCGTTCTGTTAACGACATCATTTTGAGCTGGGTCTTTCAGTCAAGTCCGATGGTGCCTACACGTCTGAGGAAGCTCCTCTACTTAAGGAGATCCCTAAGCTTTTTCCACTTGTTGGGGTCATTCCATTCTGCAAGCATCAACAAGAATCCTAAAGAGGTGAATGGGAGTCGCGTCCTTTGAAGAGCCCAGATGACAAAAAACAAATTTCTCTGTTCTTTTCTTTAATGAAATGATGCAGCATTTAAACATTTTTAGCGTTTCAAAACACAACGCTCACTGCTCAAGTCCATTCTGTCAGTATATGGAAACTAAGCTGCAAAACAGTTCACTCTTTATGATGGTGTGACCACCAACCCGCTTACATTGGTCTGACTACTTGGCCTACAGGTTAAGCAAGCCAGCAAAATGATTTCGCTCGCCTTAAAAAGAAGAATACCTGGAATTATTAAATGGCTCATTTAAAAACACTTATTTGACTTGAATAAAATCGGTTCAATTGCTTATTCACATGTAGTATATTTTTTATTTCAGTGGAGTGCTGTGCAATAGTAAAAATTTTCCTGCACAGACAGCGTTTACTTTCTCAGGATACAAATTGAATAAGCAAACATTTACACATATTATATATTTACACTTAAGTCTGAAACTAAACAAAGGGACTAAAGAGCATCAGTCAAGAATTAATTTTTCATTCTGTTCAGCTAACCCCTTAAACATCGTCAATTATAAAATCATTCTGCATTACTTTGGCAGCCTTCCACTGGTCGCTGTTAGCTGTTTCGAGTCGAGAGCAGCTAGGCAGCAAGTGTGACTGGACTGCATAGATACAAACTACATTATTAAAAGGATTGGGAACCAGCATTTTGCCAACCTGTTCTATATTTATACATTAACAACTTAAACAACTGAATGTGGACACTAAATTCACATATAAGCTCTTTTGCAGTCATTTCTTACAATATGTACTCCAACTCACCAGAATTCCTGAGAAAACTAAACATTTCACTTTAAATGACAATTTTGACATGTATCTGTCTCAAGAAATAATTCTACAATTTTATTTTATCTATACATACATTGTCAGCAGTGTGCAGTCCAACATGCATACAGCTTCAGTTATCAAAAATTCAAACAAAAGGCTTTAAGATGAATAACTGAATAATACGCCTACAGGGTTCAAGGGGTTAACCTGAGGAATGGAAAACACCTGAAAACATTTGCTTTACTCCCTTAGGGTTTCTTTGGCCATCGCCCACATCCTTCAGAAACCCAGTAATGTCGTTTTTCCCTCAACCAATCAGTTTTGCATCCCAGCAACACCGATGGTGTTGAATGAAGCTTTCAGTGCATGCAGGTTCAGGACTGAAAACAATAAAAGACAAGCTTCTAGTCTTCAGCTTCAGAGACTGCAAAAGCAGCAGACACAAATGCAGACAGAGGGCACTGCATAGTAGAGGATGTGGATGGACAGAAGTGGGTAAAACTCCACTCTCCCCAGCTCAAGCCCCAGCCTCTTCTTGGCCCTTGTTGACTATGCAACAGGAGGAGGCAGGGAAAGGGAGCCAGTGACATACTGGCATTCCTCAGCCACAGGCTAGATCAGTGCCAAGTACATTCACTAGCTAAACAATAAAGACCAAGAAGAAACCCCCAAAACATATATGGAGTGTTATAGAGGGTTGTCAAATTACATTCTATATACAAAGGCTGAGTGTACTCACACTGGTTCCACTGGTTCACACTGTTTCCACACTGGTTGTAGAGTTACAGCAGGCCAAGCTAAATCAAACTAATTGGACTTGATTTTCAGACATTCCTGCACTTGTTTTGGCTGAGCAGACGAATCAGCGCAGCAGGGTCATCTCAAAGTGTATCCTCATAACCACAGATGTGGAGCTGATAAAAGTTCTATAAACTGTACAGTTTTATATATTATGAATACAGGGTTTTGTCCCAATATCAATAGCATGCATCTCCTAAATGGTGGGGTTACAGAAGAAGGAAAAATCTAAACTCTAACTAAAAGGTAGTGGGACAAGACTCCCCACACCCCCTCCAAGTAAGTCTTGACTATTGGTCCAGTAATCATTCAATTTAAACACAATGTAAAGGGCAACTGACATCTGCAAAATCTGTTAAAAGAAAGATAGAAATATAAGGCTTCGTCCCGACAGCAACAAAACACACATGCTGCATTTTCAATATATTTTAAGTATTCTGCCCAGTCAACAAACAAAATAAGCTTTCTTACCTTCACCCATCGAGCCCTGATGATGACGACTGCGGAGGGACTCCTCTGGCATGTCACTCAAGCTTCAGAGACTGCAAAAGCAACACACACAAGCAACTTAGAAAATGCTTCCATAATCTGAATACTGCTGAAATACTCTGAAGTAGTTTATGCTCATTGACAACAACTTTATTTGTTAATCTTTTTTATAAATGACATGTTAAAATGTGCATGCTTTTCATACACTGCTGAGGAGAGCCCTGTTCTAACCATGGAGATCAAATCACTTGGAGGTAAAGTGCTAGCACTGGAATCCTGAGGATAAACACTCTGGAGGTTCTGTTTAAATTCAAAGTATAATTTACTTACAGTGGCTATTTAGTGATGATGCATTATCATTATGTGATTACCTTCTTGTGATCTACCTTCTGCTCTCGATTTTGTTAAGACAGGCTCTTAATAAAAATGATTATGATTATTATTGTCATTAATATTTTTGCTCCTACTACTACTACTACTACAACAACAAGAAAATCAGAATTAGCTGTTCTGATAAACTGAATAAACTGCTGATTAAAAATGATCAGGCAGATGTTTAGATCATTCTATACTGAAATTTAATTATACTTCAGACTGTTCACAAGACAATTATTATTCATTTAATCCAGTCAAGTTTATAAAGCATATAAAGTTTTAAATTTGTCCGCACTGCTGATTTGATTGGATCCAGTCTCAATGTATACATTAATTAAAGGTTTACATATCTGCACTGGCAAAAAAATCAGATTTCAGCATAAGCTATGACTGGCACAGGGGTGTAGTTATAGTATTTATAATGCCCAGAGTTTAGAAACTGTACGTACCAGACATTGTTTGCAAACTTTAACCGGATGCGATACATGTAGCTCTTTATCTGTTCACGGGTGTGATAAAGAAGCTGGAAAACATTTTCTGTAGTTGAGTGAGACCAGGATGTGTTTTAGTAAGTCACATTACCTTTAAGATAGAGATCTTCCCTGCAGCCCTAGCCCTAGCCCTCACCACACACCACCAATGAAAATGTACCACAGGCAAACGTTTTCCTCCCTTCACATATCTGATATATTTGATGCAATAAAACGGTCACTCACTAGTGTCTCAATAATGTTTTGGCAAGACTTTGTCTGCCTGTTTTGATTTCATTTCATACATGCAAGTGATCAAGGCCCTTGCATTCCAGCTGCCCCCTGCTTTGCCCTCTGCGCTGAGGGAAATGGCTGTGGAGCGTTATCAGCCTCAGAGAGGAAAATTCTTGCCATTCCACTGCACAGAGTAAATCAGTGTTCTGCGCTAGCTCGTGCCAGCCACTCGCCACCTCACTGTGGGTCTGTAGGCAGAGGAAACCCTGAGGCCACTGGGGCACCACTCTGCATTTACTAAAGATGGGCAGAGGGAGGAAAAAATTGCTTAGGCCAAAGTCTAAGCCTAGAATTGTGCTGTAGCACTGCACTACACACTATTCACAATCCAGTCTTTAATATAGATTTATTGTGGACCATGATTGTCAGGTCATCGAAAAAACACATGCCAACAATGAACAAAGATACAAACCTGGATTAGTGGTCAACCAGATCTCTGAGATCACCATCAAACAATGTTTACAAACTCAAGAATCTATTCATTCTATATCACACAATGTTGAACCTCCCTATCTAATCAGCTTTTGCCTGCAGAAAAGCTCCAAAACAAAAGTCAAGTAGCTACAGAAGGGTCACACTTTAGAAAGTGAAAGAAAATGAAGAAGTTTCCTTCTTCAGTGTGGGACAAGAGGGGAAAACCTCAAGGACTCGGAAGCTGCATGGCTTTCTTCTGGTTGCACAGTCAGTCATGATCTTGCAGCGGACTCTAATAGGGTGGGGCGACTTGTTGCATTTTCCCACATCAATAACGGAGCCTCAAAACCATGAATTAGTTCCCCATTCCTTAATTAAATTAAATTAATCCAGAAGACTGAGCTTGTGAACTCCTCTACTGGTATTCCAGTGGAGCCTCTGCTTTTGAAAGGGGAATGTGCTTCAGTGCAGCAGGATCAAAGATCACAGCAGCTGAAATTCTTCAGGGATTAAGGTCCACATTGTTCCTGAGTATGATCACTGACCACTGCAATGAGCTGACAGCATGTTCAGCCGAACCCACTGGCACGGGAGGTTTGTCAATTATCTCGCAGCGAACAAGCAGCTCTTGCTGGGTCTTACACTAGCTTACTAACTGTTTTCAGATCACCAGTTCATTGTAGTGGGCCTTCACTAATTGTATAAAATACACACAACAAAAGTTGGGACAGAGTTAAATTGAGATTGAAAAGTGCACATATTCAAGTTACACCAATTTGGAATAAAGCAGGTTAACTGGTAGCGGATGAGGTACCATGATTGGGTATAAAATCGATTGGGTGTTTACACCACACGCATTGTGGATGACCCAATACACCCCTCACTGTTCTCTCTTCTGCCGTCTGGAAGAAGGTACAGAAGCATTTGGGCCTTCACTACCAGAAAGTGCAATAGTTTCATTCCTCAGGCAATAACACTTTTAAACACACACACCTCATCTTTATATTTATTACTGATATTTAACATTATGTTGCTACATTTTTTCTACTCCCTGTGTAAATGTTTACATCACATTATTGCATCTTTGCACAACCTGCTACTTCGGACCTGGTAGAACCATAACTGTGCTCTAGTTGCTGTACATACCTGTCTGTCTTTGCACTGTCCTGCAATGTTTGCACACAATGCAATTTATGTTTTCATTAGTGTAGTTTTTGTAGTCCCATGTTTCATGTAGCAACGTGGTCCTGGAGGAATGCTGTTTCGTTGCAATGTGTACAGTATATATGGTCATGACGAGAGAATTGCTAGTTCAAAAGGAAACATTGATCAATAAAAGATGGCAGAGAATTAAGGTATTTTAACATCTGCAATACATAACATTGTGAAAGGATTCAGAGAATTCAGAGACATCTCAGTGCGTAAAGGACAAGGTAGAAAACCACTGTAACATGCACAGGATATTGAAGCCTTCAGGCAGCACTGCCCATGAAATGGTCATGCTGCTGTGACAAATATAACCACCTGGGTTCTAGAGCATTTTGGAAAACCATTGTCACTTCACACTTCACACAGACGAGGCCGGAGTTATTCTCAGATTGACAGAAAGACAGTGGGACCATGTGCTGTGTTCAGATGAGTACACATTTCATCTTGTTCTCTGAAAATTACGACTGTCAAGTTCTCCGTGCCAAAAATGAAAATGACTATCCATTGTTGGTCCATTGTTTTTTAGTGCAAAAGCAAACATGAGTGTTAGCATTGAGGTGCATCAGTGTATGCGCTGCATGTATTTTTAGGTACCATTGAGACTGAGGTGTATATCTGAATTTGAGAGAGACATATGTTGCCATCAAAGTGACCTCTTCACAGGACATCAAGGCTCATTTCAGCAGGACAATGCCAGACCAAAAACTGCATTGGCTACAACAACATGGCTTCATAGACACAGAGTGTGTGCTTGACTGGACTGCTGCCAGTCCATCTGCATCTCCTATTAAAAATGTTTAGTGCATTATCAAGAGGCAAATCAAACAACAGTGACCACAGACTGTTGTGGACCTAAAGTCTTTTTATCAAGCAACAACGGACAAAAACAAATCCCATTGCACTACTACAATTAGTTCCAAAATTATTTAAAAATGTCATTAAAAATTGAATATGATTTAACACACTGGTAAACATGACTCGGTCTTGACTTGGGTGTTGCAGCCATTAAAATCTAAATTTGTGTATATTTACAAAATACACAAAACTACTTAACATTTTTCTTTGTAATATTTGTCAGTTAAATTGGGGTTCACATAGAGTTAACATATCAAATATCTTTGTTTTTATGGCATTTTGGAATATTATTTCTGGAAATGGGGTTTGTAATCACCATTAACAATTTCACTGGAATTTTGAAAGACAATTTAATTGTATTAAAGTACAAATCTACAGTTGCTAAATTTATAAACATTAATTTGCCTCAACCCAACTCAAACACACCCAATTCAATTCTGCATGTTGCAATGTAAACATAACTGCAAAATCTATAAAGAATTGAATGCAGTGAGCTAAACTAACTTCAATCATGTATGCTGCAATCAGAAACAGTCAGAACAAGGGATTAATTACATTTCATCAGATTAGACTGTGCATCACTATTACATAGCAATCTGTCCAATACATGAGATTTAGTGATCACCTCGAACAATACATTTTCCCTGCCATCTTCAGCAACAAAGAACCAGATATATCTGGAATATTAAGTGCCTCATGATTCAATCTGACAAGAAGGCATTAAAAAATAAAACATAATTGACTGACATTCTGTCTGGATACTTCCAAAGCAATGTCTGACTGTCAGCTTTTCCAGTTCTGCCAAAAACACATCTTTTCATGTCTTTCACTGTTATTCCTGCCACAAGAGGATAAGACTAAGAAAATACCAACTACTCTAGCACAGATGTGTAATTTCCCACCATACAAAGACTCAAACATGACCCAAGAGCATTTGTTCCCACAGCTGATAAAACGCACTAACCGAAATCTGACCCGTGAAATGACTGGTACCCCCCCACCCCCTACCCCAACATCACCACCAACACATGGGATATTTAGGTCTTACACTCTAATTGGAGACAGATGGAATGGGTAATCATCTCTTCTATTTACAATTTTACACATGCTTCCCTGTAGGCGGTAACATTTTCTGGAATCTCTCAGCAGGTCCAAGGGGAACAGGCACTCGTCAAGACCATGTTAACCAAATGTCCTCAGTAAAACCATGAGCACTCTTGATTGAAATATGACAGGATCAATCATTAGACTCGGCTGAGGTAAAGGGCTGGACTACTAGCCAGAACTTTGATGAGTTGTGCTACATTCTTTTCCTGGATCAATACACATCACCTGAAGATCACGGTGCGCTTTCGAAAAATAATTAATTATTTGGAAAAGACAGCTTCTATGAGAGCACTGTATTTGCCATGCAGTGCAATAAACCCATCGTATGATGATTGTGAGGAACATTTATCCCCAGACACGAAGTCCAAGTGCACTGTGAAGGAAATGGGAGTTACTCAATAAGTATGTTGCAATATTTTGTTGTGGTTTAAGAAGCCTGTGGAGGAAGGAAGTGACATCACCATAAATGCATGAGAATTTATTCTTGGCCAACACATTTGATGGAAATTTCTGCCAGGGAATGCAATATAATGTGTGTTCTAGAGGCAATGTGGTTTGTTTAACAGATATGAAACTCTGAGACTTGAATCAAAATAAAGTGAGTCATTGAGAAATATTTCCAGACTTACCCTAAGGGAATACTTTATTTTTCCAGATTCTTAATGGAAGTCTTAAATTCTTCCATCCACATGATCGAAAGTCAAAACGTTCCAGCATAAACACCAAAGATCATGAATTATGAACTACAAAGGCAACAAAGACAGTGCCATGTTTATTGGTTCTTTACCTCAAGCTTGCACATTGCAGGCTAAATGAGAGTGGTGATATGAAACACACCGGCTGTGAGCATTAAAAACAATATAAAACCAATAAAAAAATAAATAAGCTGACTGTTGATTGCATGTTAAGATTGAATACTGGCCTTCTCCATTCCTGGCTGATTCTTGCTATGCATTCTGAACACTAAGGCTGTTCAACTGAAGAAATGCTGGAGTCAACTCAGATTCTAAGTGACTAGAATCAATAGAGTTGATTCCAAGAGTCGATTCTAGGGCTGGCCCAAAAAGCATTTTACAGGCTTTGGATACTTGAGAAGTTAAAGTGCTCCCACATGCATGCTCTCATATCTGCTCTTTTAGCTTCTGGTTGCATAAAAAGAGGTGCAGTTGAACGGCTAAGAGGCCAGTGTTTTTTTATTTTTTAATTTTGTTCACATAATCAGTGTGTTAACATGGGGGGAAAAAAGACAAAGCTTTAAAATACTAAATACAGATAATCTAAAAATCTGAAAGTATAAAGATAAATATTAAACACACAAAACTACAATCCATACATATATGCATACTTTTATATATTCTTAGCAAGGAAATTTGGAGAATTTGGAGTTAATTCTAGCTAAAGTAACTGAGCCAACTTAAGGGGCTAGCTAAACTGCATAAAAAACGTTGATTTAGTGTGTAGCATGTAAATAAGATATTAAATAATTAAATAAATAGTTTAATTGGAGTCAAATTAGTCAATGGAATATAATTTATAATTATAATATAATTTATTGAATAAGTGGAGGGATGGGAAATAATTTTGCAAAATAGACCTCTCACTGCACACATAAACAAATGCTGGATTATCATTAAACATTCAATATACCCAAAGAAGATTCCAGCAGCCTAAGCAGATGCATATTTAACCATTGAGCACTCTAGGTGTTTTTTTACTCTGTGAGAAAGAGTGACAACTACTTCCTTAATTAAGCACTTCAGACTGACCTGGTGCTTAAGCTCTAAAATTAGCCTCTACAACCAGACTCTTCATTCTTACGGCCACAGCAAGGCCACGCTTGACCCCAACGCCGCAAACCCTATCCACACAAGTGGACCCATGGGAGCTGTGGATTACTCCATAGGCCCCTGAGGACCACGGTCAGTGAGAAACCTCTAAAAAAGTGCTGCAGCTAGGCATGCTACACAGTAATACTGATGAAGTAGTGACCAGACAGCTCAGAGGTGCCCTGCCTAAGACAGAGGCCTTATTATTTCAGCAGCATGGTGCATGTTTGTCTTGGCTGACCTCGTTCTTACCCTCTTGTGCCCTCCTCCCCCTTTAAAGAGAAACCTCCCCTCTCCACATACACATTAACGCATACACAAAGTAAAAGGAGTGCCCATTTTCCCACATTTTTCCTGTGGAAGAGCGCCATTTATCCCAGCACAGCAGGGAGACGACAAAACGCCATCACTCACACAAAACAACGAGCACATAGACACACTCTCAAATACTCAGAGAACAGCCCCCACAGTGCTAGTGTTATGTAGCTCACAAACCACACTTGGGTTTTTGCGGCTTTTGGACCGGTACAAAACAAATAGCAAACACTAACACACACACTAACACTTATTACTCCTGAAGGACCTAAATTCAGAAAGAACTGACTAAACTGGAGCTGAACTGAGCTGAACCTGGCGATGAACTTGTACCACCATGCTATGGAAGGACAACAAGAACTTACGTTTCCTGGGTGATATTGCAAAACCATGACACTTGAAGACTTTTGCAAAACATGGTGTGCATCATATTAATTTTTTTCCTGAGGTTTAAAACATGTTGGAATGATCAAAATGCAATAAGCAAACAGCAGTTTGAAAAAGGCTATGAAAGACTATGAGAACGATTTACCAAAAGAGGAAAAAAAAAAAAAAAAGTGTAAAAATTAGTCCATGAGTCCAAGAGAGCATAACTAACCTTTCTCTCTTGGATTATCCTGCCTAATGAGTGGAACTGGACATACATTAATTGAGAAAACACACACACACACATATATATATATATATATATACACAT
>JBBPDA010000001.1:44754255-44767121 GCA_037974385.1 Arnoldichthys spilopterus
TGCCCGGGCCGGGACTCAAACCTGAGACCTTCAGGTCTCAAAGGCAGTGTCCTAACCACTAGGCCACCACTGCCCATAAAATGCTTATTTTAAAAACTTTACTATTTTAATTATTTATTAATTACTGACATACATACTTATTTAATATCATCACTCCTCATCCTCCATAATATGGCTGTCATTAAAGATTTTTCTTTCAGAGTATCGATTATATTAACTTTTAATCTAAACAATGAATTTTCCTCCAATCAAATTACCTTTAGTTGTATTTTTTATTTTGACAACAAACTAGCAATGTGTAATGCTGCATAAAAATGTAAACAAATGATTATGTATTTAAGTGTAAAACTATGTTTAAACTGGCATCTCCAATATTATAAAAAACAAAGTTTGACAAAAAAAGACAAATTAAAACATCAGTAGTGCAACTGCAAAAGAAATCAATGTTTTTACTAGTAAGTAAAAATACGATTGCATCATATATAGAGTGGCAATGGGGTCCAGCTCAAAGTCCAACTCAAATATAAAACAAAATCAAACACCTGTTAATCATGCGTTCACAGTTTCAACTTTTAAGATTGTACTATTATGCTTAATTATTTATTTTGCGTAATTTGGGCCAAAGGATTGGCATAAAAAAGTCATTATAGATACTCATAGTTTTTATAAATCATAGATGAAAAAAAAACAATGTTGAAATTAACATCCTTTGCACTGGTCAGCATCAGCCTACATGATCAGCACTGGTTAACATCAGCTTATATGATCAGCACTGGTTCACATAAGCCTACATGATCAGCACTGGTTAACATCAGCTTATATGATCAGCACTGGTTCACATAAGCCTACATGATCAGCACTGGTTAACATCAGCCTACATGATCAGCACTGGTCAACATAAGCCTACATGATAAGCACTGGTTAACATAAACCTACATGATCAGCACTGGTCAACATAAGCCTACATGATTAGCACTGGTCAACATACATGATCAAATTATTAATTGTCTGGTAGGTGGTTGCCAGTAACCCATCAAAACAACATCATGTTGTACTGATTCCCAGTAGATGTAATGAATGATGAGGTTGCGGGCGGCAAGCACAGATGGATCTGGAGTTAAATAAACATGTTTATTTAAACAAAGATGATAATCATGAACACTAAACACGAAACACAAGCTATGGGAACCACGAACACAGACTATGGGTTTCTAGGGGTATAACAACGGACTAACACAACAGTTGAACGACAGGGACAGATCGGAGACACTGGGTTTTAAAGACAACATAACGGCTCCCAGCTGACAGGGTAACGAGGACCAGCTGAGAGAGGGGCGGGGCTAGGAAACACAGGAACAGTCGTCACAGTAGACGAATTATCTAAGGGGACGCTCATTCCTTATTTATCGTTTAATCCTGTGTTATGCAGCCCAGTATTATGCACGGACACAGAAATATAAAGACTTTAACAACACTCAGTCTCAGTGAAGTTCACTTTTCAAATGATAGAAGAATTATAAATTACCTCTAATGCACCCAAATATAGGCATAGGCAATAGGCATGAAGGATTTACATTGACTGTTGATTGGACAAACAATGTGATTGGCTTAATTTGTGCTGTTGTGCAAATAAGTAAAGAAAATCACCTCTTCAGGTCACGGAGGACCTGTATGATTACAAAGCGCATCAATTATAGTTACATCTGTGACAGACAGAACTGAGGCAGCTCAGTTAAATTAATCCAGTAAGTTAATTCATTTTTAAATTAAAAATGTGAGAAATAAAATGTTTTGGAGACTAAAATGGCTTTGTGAGTTATACTTCATTCAATAAAGTGAGTGATGGGGTTAATAGTACTGTATAGTCTACTCTCATTATCTTCAGTGTGTGGCTGACCTGTTCAGCAGGAGGAATCTGGAAGTGCTTGACTGTGTGTTTGAGTGCTTGACCAACACAGCCGCAAGTAGCCATGAAGTAGCACTAAAACAAAACTATCAATGGTTTAGCTGTAGAGTGTTGCATGTATATTTATATCCAGTGATAAAACTGCACACTCTGCTCATATCCTGTTTACGTCATATGTATTTGTATGGACTCTGACTTACAGTAGCCTCCTGTTCTCTTCTACTACGTTCTGCCATGTATTCTAACCAACAAAATGGTTATCCCACTGTGCAGTCGTCTTTTACTGTTTGTCGTATTTCATGAAGGGACAGATAGAGGTGGGATTTTTTTGATAATAATAAAGGGGGTGTGGATCAGGGTCCCTAGGAAACTGAGGCGGGCATGTCCCCCTCTTCAGTAGTACCAGGCCTGGCTAGCTTACCATCATAGAATCCACTATAAATTCTTTATTGTATCAGAGGGTGCTCAAGGATAATGCGAGACCATCTGTCCCAAAATTGAAGCTAAAGCAAGGATGGACTATGCAACATGACTAAATATCTAATAAGTGATTTTTTGGTTATTTTTGCATAGGTGAAGTAATTACTTCTCTTTTACCTATAGATATAATTTGAGAGTAGATGTAATATTGATATGCTGATATTTTCAATAAAGAGCTGAATATTTTATTAGGTGCCCTAATTTTTTCACACGACTGTATGCTGATAAATAAAACAATGTACTTAGTATGCTGTACAATCAGTCAAGTAACAATACTGTAACAAGAGCACTCAGCAGAATACTGTCAGTAAAAATGAACTCAAAATGTAGGGGGAAAGGTTCACTGAGATGCATTTTAGCCCACTGTGTTCTACATAGAAACACAACACTCACATTTCCATGTTCTAGAATGGCAGCTGTATGGGATCTGTATGTGACCAGTCCCATACCCATGATGCAACACTGGGACACTTTACCTGACCAACAAAGTCAATATATGTTGGATGTTCCAGTTTAATTATTACGTAATTTGAGTTTAAAAATCCACACATGCCTCATCAGATTTTCGAAAAAACAAACATTTTAAATGACTCATATATTTATATGCACATGTATTTACACATTTCAGGGCCTTATGATAATACTTATATAATAATACATATTATATTAATGCATGTTGTTTTTGAGATATGCCTAGCAATGCATTAAATTGCACTAGAGAATCTATACACTAGTGGATTCATTTGCCACAGACTGGCCTGCATTGTTACCTCGATTAATACAAACACCCACACAAATCCTCAGCTGGAAGTGAGATTGGTCAGCATGCTCACAACGCACAGTAAAGAAGCATTGTGGTTTGTTAGAGGTTGGTATTATCTGTGATGATGCGAAGGCCAATATGATTATGTGGTGTACTGTGCAACTCTAATGAACATCTGTGGATGTAAGCATAGTGTATAGAGAATAAATGTAGATAACTAGTTTCATCATACATCTTTTCAGAAGGAAGTAACCCTGAAGTTGTACTCTGCTCCGGGTGGTGGAGCTGCTGGGGCAATACCTAGAGCAGAGAGCTGGAATGAATGAATTTGTTGGCTGTGAAAGCTGAGCTGCCACAGTGCTCAATAATTCAGGCTTTGTAACAGACGGCGCATCAGCGGGTGAACCGGTGGACTGATATGCCCTGCCAAAACAAAAGAAAAATGAGGTATCCATTGTTGTTATCGTAATAGGATCTTTGTGAGCTGGATGGTCTCGTTGTGGGGCTTGTCCAGCACCGTGTTCCTTATTGTAAAGCGACTGGCATGTGGGTGCAGCACAACTCTGTTTATACAGCTTGACGTAATGTGCAATCCTATGAGGGCAGCACAGTGCACTTCAGGCCTACAAAGCATGTCCAAGGTTTGAGGACAGCAATTGTTTTGAGTGGTCTAAAATGATGACATTTTATTTACATATTTATATCTTGGATTAAAATCTAGCAGCTGAAACCCACCTAGTACCAAATGCAGTTGTTGCTGCAGGCACTCAAAAAACACAGGACTTCCCTATAAATTAAGTTGACTTTGTTATTAAATTTGCCTATTTTTATGATGTACTTATAGTATTAGTGCTGAAAGATTGCAACTTTCCCGAGAAATAATTCCACCAAGCCGAAAAAAATTTAAAATTATTATTATCTACCTTGTTCAGTAAATCACACATCATTTCCATTGGCTTTTTGCTTTATTAGCATATTGGGCCTGCTTTTCCCCTGTATATTAATTACTTTCTCATTGCTATCTTTTTGCCTAGGCTAACATTCCTTGAGTGTATGTATGTATGTTCTCTTTATTATCAACTATCAGAGTAAGTTTCCATACAGAGTGGGTTGTGAACTGATTGGCCATTAGAGTGACCATCTCTAGGTGGAAAAGAGACTCTTATTTTGAAAGAAAGTCCAAGTTCAATATTGTGGAAATCCAATAAGGAAAAAGACCAGAACTTTAGGCTACATGTGAACAGGCTGAATAGTGGGAGCACACAATGGTCATATTTAAATCATTCTAAAAATGTTTTAATATCAATTTAAATACATTTTAATATATTCCACTTATTTTCTCTAATATTTTGTAGGGGTGCACAAATTTGGAAACAGGCCAGTGCCAGTACCCATATTATTATAAACAAATTTGCTGATGCCATTACTGATACATACATTATTCATTTCTAAAATGTTTATGTATGTCTTTCAGGGTACATAATAAATAACAAATAAATACATAATCAAATCTCATTTTCAAATATCATTCAGATTTTAACATTTTTCCAATACTTTCAATACTTTGATTTCAATATTTTATACTGCATATTGAAATATATTAAATTTTCGTCAACTTTGCCTGTGGTTGTTACTGCCAACGGTTTGCAGGTGTTTTATGTAGATGATGACTGACAGGTCAGCTAACCGCATCCTGTAAGTGGGGTTGATTCGGCGGTGTGGTGCAGGGCTCTTTTCCCTTCACTATTTAATCAAAGCAAGGCAAGGCCTGATCCATTACTCACTATTGCTTCCCGGCACAGGATATTAAACCTGTATAAAAACACCATTAGCTCTGAAAACTCGACAGAGCCTCTAAGCTAATATTGAATCCCAGATGCTTTGTGGGCATGCAGAGTAAGCAGATATTACTGCAACATGCAATGTTTTCACCTCTATGAGGTCTTTTACAGTTTTACTATGGGACTTCAGGGTCTGTAGAGGTGGGATAGGTCCTGGTTGAAACAAAATACCACAAACCAATCTGAAACAAAGTTTCCAATGTAATAATTCTAATAACTGTGATTAATCACCATTTTAAAGTCAGCATGTTGTTCATTGTTTATATTGTTTATTGTGTATACTGTTTATTGTTTATAAGGTCCACATTAGCTGAGCTGCATAGTCCCACTATTCTCCCTGGGGTCTCCCTGCTAAACAGGAAACATTTTTTAAAGCTATTTTTAAGAAATAAAAGAGGCTCAGTAAATCTTTTTTAATACAGTGGAATAATCACACAAGTGTAGAATTCTCTTTCAGTTCTGGTCAAGACATTTTCACAGTCTGTAATATAGTAGGGTATGGCATAAAGTGAGTTAATTGGAAAAAACAGCACTCTGTCAATCATCTTAAACCTCTCACCTTATCAGTCTCTGCCTGACCTATGCTCAATGGCCCTACTGAAACACCCTGGGAAAGAAGCCACACACACACACGCACACCCGCACAAAAAGCCATCTTTTATTACAGTCCTCCACAGGGAGCAGGCGGTGAGCGAGAGAGGGAGAGAGAGAGAGGGAGAGAGAGAGAGACAGAGAGAGACAGAGAGAGAGAGAGAGAAGGAAAGAGAGAGGGAGGAGAAGAGGAGCTGTAATAAAGAGCAAGCTAGAGGAACTGTTGGAAGAACAGTGAGGAGCTATTGGAGGAGGACACAGAGGGAGAGAGAGAGAAAGAGAGAGAGAGACGGCTCCCCGACTTCTCTCGGCGGTGTGTGCGTGGCAGGTGTGTGTGTGGCCGTGGCAGGCATGGCGTCGGAACCAGGCACCCAGTCCAGGGTGATGTTTCAAACCAAAGAGGAGGAGCCCCCCCATCGCAAACTGGGTAAACTGACCGTTAAATACAACCGCAAAGACCTGCAGAGGAGACTGGACATTGAGGAGTGGATCGATGGTCAGCTGCATCTGCTGTACGACTGTGAGGTGAGAGAGAGAGAGAGAGAGAGAGAGAGAGAGAGAGAGAGAGAGACTCTAGTAGTTGATGTTAGTGCTTGCTGTTGGTCACTGGATTTAAAGATGATTAAAATATTGTTATTATGGCTTTTGAGGGAGCTGTGCATGAGTCAGCTCTGTAAATGATCTAACAGGACAAAGTGGAGCAGTGCACACCCACAGAAACACAGCAGTGAGTTTATTACTGAGCTCTGTTCTTCACAAATAAGTGACTAACTGCCAGCTTTCAGTTTTTGCCAGTTTAACAATTGTTCAGAATCCAGAAATAGGCCAATTATAAGCGGTTTGGACTAATTCTGTCCTGTAATGCTGATGCCCAAGTTTATGTGGAAAGTCTGTAAGACCAGTGGCTACTGTTGCTGTTTGGCCTGCCATTTTCGTCACTTGACTCTTCGGTACAATGTTATGGTTATTTTATTGACGAGAAGCAAATAAGCTCATATTATATGATCTCATTAATCTTCAAATGCATGTTATCATGTTGCCTGCCTTCTGAGGATCAGTGTTTCATTTCCCCAATACACACTAGCTGACCACTTTATAAAAAACACTTGTAGGTCCACCTTGCTGGTGTACAGAGACTGTGGCCCAGACTGGTGCCATGCACATTTATGTTGGCCATTCTCTAGTTTTTAATCAGTGGTCAGTTTTTGAACATAAACACTATTTCTAAATTGTGGTCTCCCAATGCACTCATAGATGTTTCTAATAAAGTAGCTGTCACTTTTAAACTTCTAAACTTCTGAATCTACACATCCAAATTATTAGTGCCTCTTTGTGGAACTCATTTTACTGGTCATTGAAAACAAGCTCATTCTCACTGCCAGAGATGAGCACTTCCCTCCTGGGGTGACAAAAGCTCAGACGCAGCCAGAGTCTCTCCTCCTGCTGGAGTTTGCAGTCTGAGCACATCTAAGAACTTGAGAGGTTTACTGGCATCATCTCAGCAGGGTATGCCATCTGGGTGATCATTTATGCACAAAACTAAAGCAGTAGATATGGACAAAACAGATTTGCATTCAACCTCCAGAGTGCACTACAGAGAACACATGTAAAGGTGAATGCAGTATACTGTAACTCATAGAAAAATGCCAAAAAATCAAAGTTATAGTTTTTTTTTACTATAACACACATTTTAATATAACATATTTTAGAGAACAGTACACTATACCATGTAAGCATGTTTAAGATGCAGTGTGATGGATCAGGCAGTTCAGTTTGCACAGTCCTAATTCCATTGCTTTTTAGCTACATTTGTTCTGGTATGTTACAGTGTGGGGCGGCACGGTGGTGCAGTAGTTAGCACTGTCACCTCACAGTGAGAAGGTCCTGGGTTCGATCCCTGGGTGGGCCAGAGGTGCCTTTCTGTGCAGAGTTAGCAAGCTCTCCCCGTGTTAGCGTGGGTTTCCTCCGGGTGCTCCGGTTTCCTCCCACTGTCCAAAGGCTTGCAGTAGGTTAATTGGATTGGAAAAAAAATCCATAGGTGTGAATGTGTGTATGAATGGTTGTCTGTCTGTGTGTTGCCCTGCGATGGGTTGGCCTCCTGTCCTGGGTGAACCTCGCCTTAGGCCCGCAGTCAGCTGGGATTGGCTCCAGCTTCCCCATGACCCGGAAACGGAAGAAGCGATTGGAAAATGGATGGATGGATGTTACAGTGTAAGACTAACAAAGTGAACATGCTTTAGCTGATGGACTCAATCTGAGCAAAGAGGAAACCTGTTACTTAGATTTTTGGCTGGTTAAAGGGTTTTTAAACTCTTAGGACATCTAGAGGCCATGGCATCACCCACGCTTCGATTTGGAGAGGTGAAAAAAAGCTAGTCCTAATCATGAGGGCTGTGTGAAGGCGCTCAACTGTCTCCGGGGATGCCATGGCAACAAGGCCCCGGGCAACATGAGAGATGGGAAAAGACAGATGAGAGAGGACACAGGGAGCATGAGAGAGGAAAAAGATTATAATAATGATGATCATGGTGACAATGATGAAGAAAATGCCCTTTTTTCCCCAAAGCATAGAAACAACAAGGAAGAAGAAAATCATGCAAATTTTCCAAATCCCAAATCCCTAATAAAAATATATGATCTGTGCTGATGCTAAATACAGGGACCATGGAAGGAGTGAGAAAGCCTGCTCTAAAGCTTGTAAACAGCAGCTCTGTCTCTTCACCTCCCACTTCCGCTGATTACCAGTGTGTTCTCTGTAAACTGACAGCGCCATGTAGGCGGGCCAGCGCCAACGCCATGCAACTGCCTGACCACTGTAGGTGGCCAGGCAATGAGTGTGAGCTTCAGCTCCAAGAGGATGAGCTAGAGAAGTCCTTTCCCCCCAGAAAACTGACACTTAATGTTTCTGAACTGTTTAAGCATATATGTCCTGTCCGGACAACAGTCATTTATTTCTTTTTAAAATTGTGCATCCTGCTCCTAAATGTTATATATTTTAATGTTTAACATTTATGAATGTTTTCAAATGCATGTCTGTCTTAAAAGACATTGTTGTGCACCACACCCCATATGATTAGTATTTTACAACAATATTACTAAAATGTCATAACACTTTATCAGGCCCTTTTTGGTGAGCTCTTTTATTTAAGGCGAGCAAGCTAAAAGTGCCCATAAACACAATTACAACTTCTTAGTAAAAATGAAATTTACACAAATTCCCACCCAAGTCCAATGCAGTGGATTAGCTGAGGCATGTTTGGCCTGGGAATTTTGCTTCTTTAGTGTTGCACTGGCAAAGAAGTAATAAAAACATATATCCTGCCAGTTGGCACTGTGCCTGCAGCATGCCTATTATCAGATGTTGAGTTGGTTAAAAAGCCTCTTGCCTGCGGTAGGCCATTCACCTTATACTTCAGCTTGCACTGTAGTTGTCAGTGAGAGGACAGTAGCATGATGAGTGCGGGGTGGTACGGATCGCCCAGCTGCTGTGGCTGCAGGCAGCCCACATATCTCCAGCTTGGACCAGCTTAGCTCGCTCAGCTTTACACATCTGACACGTAGTTGGCTGATTTCTGATAAATCGTCTGACATTTCATAGGAACTAGCTTTGCATAGCACTTTCCTCTGCAGTGGTGGCATTTAAGGAAATAGGTGAATCCTACTTAACCTCAAAAGCAGATTATATTCAAGAGAATTATTTTGAGGTCCACATATAATGTAAGTCAATTTATGCAGAGCACTTTGCTATGAGACAGGACTGATCTTTTTGTATTTATAACTAGTGCTATAGAGACAGAGGGCATGCAGTGCACAGCATTTCACACTTCTCTTTATTGTCTTAACACTAAACTCACAGCCATGCCATTTTTTTATTTTGTGTGTTGTACAACAAATAACATAACTAACTCTGATTTAAGCTTTTACATTATTCCAAAATGCAAAATGTAGCTAAATAGGCATCATAGTTGTCTTAAAGCTATTGACAGACACCAGGGCTCCTTATCCACAGGGATAAGTCTATATGTGCAGCAAGCGTTTTGTGTCAGTAAGGTCAAAAAGTTAATTCATTCTCTATCTGAGTGTGGACATTTTATGTTAAAACTTTGTCAAGATATGCTATCCTGCAATTGCTGAATATCTTCCCCTGCGAGGGGTATGGTTTTCCCTCCAATGACAAGTTGCGCTCTGTCTCTATGAAAAAGATGCATAAAATACTTCAAATCTTCAAATTCCTTCAAGGACTTTAATTAGGCCATGACCCCTCTCTCTAAAATGCCTGTTCAGCTGAACACACTGACGTTGGGTATTATATTACTGAGTTCCTTCTATTGTTGCTGTACTGTATCACATTATCAATATGTTCCTTCAGCTCGTGCTCATAAGGAATATCTCCTGGCATTGTTAAATGTCCATATTTTTAATGCATTGCTGAATAAACTCCTTCTAACCCTTTCAGAGGGAGTTCATGTGAACTAAAGCAAGCTATTCTTCACACAGACATAACAAAAGTAAATTTGACTAAGAAAGGCCCAGAAAAATCCCACTCACACACAGAAGCTGTAATAATAACAGCTGTAATTATAACAGCAATTAGATATGGAGTTAATGTCAGTTTTTTTCCATCAGCAGCACACTGCTAGATGTTAAAGTGATGGTTAGATCAATTAAACATAGTTTTTCTCTTACTGATTGTTAAGGCTAATGTTGCTAACAAACAATAGAAGTTTATAGCCAATAATTAGCACCATACTAACCATACACTCTCATCATACAGCCAAACTGCAACAAGTAATTAGACTTGCTTTTTTTGCTTCTGACTGTGTATGCTATGCTATTATCTGGAATAGCCAAAAATACAGTCAAGCTTCAGGCTGCTGCTACTATTTAGCAATATCTTTGCCCATTTATATTTTAGGTAGCATAGTCATACAGTGTCAGAAACCTCAGAAGCAAGTCCATTTCATATTACTAAGCAGCTTGAGGGAAAAACTGTGTAAATTTGCCTTTTGGTCATTTTAACTGCTATAACAGGAGTGGCTACAAATTTGTCCACATATCTGCTAAAGGTGCTGAATTTTGCATGGCCTGGCTGAAAGGTTACGCTGTGGGTATGCCGATTCTTCCGTGTGGAAGCATTTACAGTCAGCCCCCTGTGTCATCCACTTAATAATTCATGCTCATTTCTAATGTATGCGGCCACTCATAGGATCCTGCAGCAGCTGTTTGCATCCCTGACATCACCGCCATGCCTTCAGTTCATTGAATCACAGGCCTACTTCTCTGAGTAAAACCACAGTAAACAAAAATGGAGCATCCCGTGTTAGAAGTGGTATTGCTGTTTGTGTTCTAGTTGTGTGTTAAATGCCTCTGTGGCCAAAGGGCCACTCTCATGATTCTCATATCAGAGATTCTAACATTGTAAGTTGAACGCAGCTATATAACCTTTGTGCCTTGCCAACGCCCTCCCATTCTCAGCATGGCCACGTGATCAGTAATGGATCCACTTAAGCAAACCACTCTTGTTTGATTTCACATGCACTGTCATTCAGATTCAGTCAGACAGAGAGCTAGTGATTAGCCTTGCTCGCTTGCTCTTCCTATCAAATGAAAGCAAACACACCCTTGAGTGCAGCCTTACGTGTCAAAAGAGAAGTGTTAGCATTAAGAGCTTTCCACAAAATACATTTTCAACTGGGTTTGCTGGGGCGTTGCCACGGAAGAACCACTTTTGTGAATGAGAGGTCTATTTGAAAGTATAATGATATTCTCATTACAATAGCAAGGAATATGATATATTGCGCAGCAGTATCAGTTTTGTTGAAAGCAGGAAAAATGGGCAACCATAAGGATCTGTGCAAAGGCCCAAATTGTGATATCCAGAGGACTGGGTTAGAGCATCAAAACAGCAGGTTACTACCAAAAATGGCCCAAGGAAGGATAATAGGCACCCAAGGCTCATTGATGGAGGCCAGCCTGTCTTTTCTGATCCCACTGAACTACTGCAGCACAAAAAAGTGTATGCTGACTATGATAAAAAGATGTTAGAACACACTGAGCTGCCTGGGGGAGGCCTGCAGCAGGGGGTGTTAATATTATGGCTGATCAATGACACCTTTAGTTTTAAGGGTGTAATACACAGGCAATCATCTAGAAAAACACATGAGCTTGTCTCAGAGTTAATTATGCTCTCACTGGAACTTCTCTACCCGAAAATCCTTCCTAGAACAGTAGCAGGTTAATCTGTGTCACGCACAGGAAAAACATTCCACATTCCGAGAATGGATTTTAGGCAAACATGTTTTTGGCATTGTTAGCAGTTAAAACATATTGTCATTGTCTAGAGAAAACCCTTATCTCCATTTTTTATTTTTAAGATTTTTATTTTTCTGTATCAACAAAGTATGTGTGAAACTTTTATGATGAACAGACCAATAGAAATGCTCCAAAATGACTTTGAAATGTTATTGCACTACTTACATTAAAAGTAAAATGTGTGATAATTACTTCAAGCATTAAAAAGTAAAGGTTGAATGAAATTAAGACTTCAGCACTTTAGGTCATGATGGGATAAAGAGTTAGACTCAAAGAGAAAATATTACCTGGTGAAACAGCCATGAATACAGAATCCCTTTAGTAGAGGAACCATGCTTCAGAAACAACCAAGTGACATTATTTTGCAAAATAATATGACCATAAAGGCATGAAAATGTGGGGCGACCTTCTTATTCTCACATTTTGTCTTCACAATTAATCAGTGTTACTCAGCTTTTCCAACCATTCCAAACACCTTTTCCATCAGAACCAGCACAATTTCATAGTCTCATAGGGTGGAGTGTCGCTCGAACAACTTATCTCTCCACACTTATAGAAAATAACAAAAATAACCCAAGATTTCTATTTAACACCATAGCAACATTAACCAGGAATAAGGTCAATACAGGAACAGACGTAGCATCAACACATTGTGGCAATGACTTCATGATCTTTTTTAATGATAAAATCCAAAATATTAGACACAAAATTGAGTCCAAAAATCCAAAAGTCCAGACAGTTTGATACTTAACTCTTCAGAAAATTCAATTATATCAGATCAACGATTAGAGTGTTTTTCTCCTCTTCAAGAAAAAGAACTCATCTCACTAATTTCTTCCTCAAATTCATCAACTTGCATCCCAGACCCCCTACCTACGCACTTTTTAAACAAATTCTACCAACAGTAATGAAACCTCTTATGAGAATAATAAATTCCTCCCTCAGTATCGGCTATGTACCTGAAACCTTTAAG
>JBBPDA010000001.1:44767221-44787810 GCA_037974385.1 Arnoldichthys spilopterus
GAGAGAGAGGGAGAGAAGGAGAGAGAGAGAGAGAGAGAGAGAGAGAGAGAGAGAGAGAGAGAGAGAGAGAGAGAGAGGGAAAGAGAATGAGAGAGAGAGAGAGAGTGGTTGCTCTAAGATCATGTAAGTGCCTCACTGGTACTTACACATTGATTATGTGATCGCTGTGCAACAAAGGTATCTTCAAAATAGAAACATTAAAGACAAAGGCAAAAACATTATTTTTGGATCATTTTTGTTTATTGTAGAAGTTATACTGCTGTGTATATAGTCTTCTTCGAACAGTGACACTTTTCAAAAGATTCTGTGGACAGTGAGGTACACCTACCTGGTAGCTACACTCACTGGTCATTTTACAAGGTAAACCTTCTATAGAAATACATTTTGTAGGTGTACAGTTACTGACTATACCTTTCATCAATGCATAGGACTACCAATGGCCAAATACTATTTGGGTGGTATTTTCAGGACAGCAGTGATATTTGCATGGTCATGGCATTGTGCTAGTATGAGCGTATTAGGCACAGCAGAAGTGCTGGGTTTTTAGAAACCACATTATTACTGGGTTGGGCTGAGAACAGGCCACCAAAAATATGCAGCCAGTAGTCCTGATGTCAAAAACTGACCACTGGTGAAGGGCTATATGATGATTTAGGCAAATTGTGAGGAAAACAGATGAAGTTTAGTCTATAACTGTACACTTACAAGTTGTACTTAAGTGCCCAGTCTGTTTTAAAACCCCAGCAATGCTGCTGTGCCTGATACACTCGTACCAGCGCCACACAGACTACCATGCTGGTGTCACTGCTGAGCTGTATTAGTTGTATACAAAATTTTGGGCATCTCTACATGTGATCTTCTGAAGTATGGACTCTCCAGAGACCTTATCATCACAAAAATTAACTGGAGCGTCCAGACTTTTGAAAGAAACTGTAATTGGCAACTTAAAAACTCTCCTGCACATGCTGTCTTAAGCCAAATAAAGGAAGTCTGGGTGGAAATAAATAATCTTAATTTTACTGGGGAAATCTATCATGCAGGACTTAATCAACTAATGCTTCTGAAAGCAGCATGTTTCACTTTCAGGTATTTCCAACGATAATCCTTTTACTAAGTAGCAAATAATACTTACCACATCTAGTGAAAGTGATTGAAGCAAAGAAGGCTATTTTATGTTTCCTAACAAATCAACTGCTTTTGGTTTATTCATTTTATTTAGTTTTCATTCTTATCATTTTAACCCACAAACCAACATAAAGTTGCTTTATCAGCAATTGTTGAGCTGAATTAGACATAGAACTAGACACAGTAAACATTACTGTTGACAATATTACTCCAGGCATCAATATATCAGTTGTTAATAAATATATGTAGCTGTGGCAGTTGCTAGGTGATTATGAAGCCATTTTTAGATATTTAAATAAGTTAGCTACCTAACTGGCCAGTCTTGGTCAATGAGAAACAGTATTCACCTCTAGATGAGTTGGCTACCTATACATGTGCAGTACCAGTGTTAATCACAGACAACACTTCTACAATCACGTCTTTTTCTTGGCTTTCTTAGGCGCAGTGTAACTGGATGTATGGTGTTCTTTTCGATCGTATTTGTCATGGCCTTCCCTGTGGAAATAAAAAGAAAAATAATTGTGCTGTAATTAATATAAGAAAATATTCAAATAATTTATAAAAGTTACAACGTCGTAGTGAATCAGTTTGAATTCTCATCCACTAAGGCCAAACACAAGCAAGATTACACTCGAGTACTCCAGGAAGGCTTGAGTGTTTGAATGAAGTAAACAAAACTGCCACCAATGTTTACTTCCTGCACATCATTTAACCAAAACCAATCCAATTGTTTAGGGCTTTGCATATCTGTTAATAGGTTTACTGGCATTTAAATTGTGCTCTCTAGTCCAATCTATTTTATTCCCTTGGTTTGTCTGAAGAGAATGTGGTAAAACACACTCTAATAGTCAATGCCTCTTGAATCAATAAAGGTAGTCAAAATCTGGGATCAGGAATACTGCAATGATAATGTTAGTATTGGATTATAATGACATGACGTACTTAGAATGACAAAGTATTTACT
The DNA here is from genome assembly GCA_037974385.1 of Arnoldichthys spilopterus. Lineage (NCBI taxonomy): Eukaryota > Metazoa > Chordata > Actinopteri > Characiformes > Lepidarchidae > Arnoldichthys > Arnoldichthys spilopterus. The sequence goes on from JBBPDA010000001.1 coordinate 44,769,311, forward strand.
TATCAACTAACAATGATGAATTAAATCCATATCCAACATTTTTCTTGCATTTTTTTCTTGAGATCCATTTACAATATTGCTGTGTCAGTACCTCTTTTCAAGCCTCTTTTTACTGTTTGTTCATGACTGAGATTTTAAAAATGATCTCTGTTCTGATTGGCTATCCTGCATTCCAAACTTAACCACTGTAGGCTGAAGATGAAAATGAAACTGTATTGTTTTTTGTGACATGACAAAAAGAGTCGATTCAAAAGTGGCTGTTTTTGTAGATTAGTTACCATGTATAGGCTATACGAAATTGAAACTGTAGATGTACCACATAAACCTGTAGTTGACTTGAAAAAAGCTTCAAGTTTTGTGCCCTTTATTCCACTTGACAAAGTGTCTAAACAGAATGAGAAAATATACATGAAACAACCTGTGCATTACACCTTTGCAACAACAAATACTGTTTAATACTGAAGTCCCCTTTATGTTTGGTGAAGATTATCACTTTGATTTGTTAAAAAAAAAAAAAACAGATCAACCTTCACCATAAAAACATAGTGGGCTTTTCTAAATCTCTGTGAATGCACTACAAAGGTGTAGTCCATTTCTCTTTTAGTGAGAGAAGCTAGGCAGCCATACTTCAAATCTATCTATTAGTGCCTTCACACTGTAAATAGGACAAATATGCTATTTGTGAAATTATGTGTAATGACTGTGGGAAAATAGTTTTAATAAATAGTATCTTTATCTATTAACTTCATTAGCAAGGGCTCTTACCTAAAACACCGGTTGCAATACAGGTCCTGGTCACATGTGTGGCATCGAATGGTGGCATCCTGATTACAGATGCAACACCATGGCAGCTCTTCATCATCATCCTCACTGTCTGAGCATTGGCTCACAGAGGCAGTGGCTGGAGGTCTGGATTTAGACAACTGATCTGGGACCTGACACAAAATCAGTGAGCAATTGAGAAGACTGATGAATTCATTAACATTCAGATATTCTCTCATTAATATGCAGATTTGCTTATAGTTCAACATACAAGGAGGAAGACACACTGGTTTTACTTATTAATATGTGCCTTCTCTTAACATTAGCTGCTCAAAGGCAGTAAATCTATTTTTATGAAGGTGTTGTAGCTGAAGTCAGTGCCCCCCCATGGCATGAACATGAATTTCAAACTAGGTCATTCATAAGGCAAGTGTTACTGTTTCAGATCACTCTACTTTGCGCTGATGGTACCAAGAATGCCTTGTCGGCCTTAAAATTACATGCAATTTGAGGTAGATACAATGACCACAGTCGACCAAGCAACTGTTGTCAAATTTTATTCATTTGATAATAATGATAATAATAATAATAATAATAATAATTTAACACAAAGTAAGAAACTGCTCTTTTGAATGGACAAAATATAAATAAAGAACAAGCAGGATAAGAAAGACAAAAAGGATCCTTATGGAGCCTATTTCATAAAGCACACTACGGTGATATGCATATTATAATAGGAACATAGGAAGGGAAAAAAAAAACAGTAACCATGATGATAAAATGCAAATACAGATGGTTAAAGTGTTATTTTCTGTCAGTGATGAATTTATTTTCTGTCATTTTGAATACATGTTTAGAATAGCTCATTATTTATATACACAATTCACTTTTTAAACATCAGGACATCCAATGTAGAAACCCCCACCTACACAAATAATCATGCTTCAGAAAAACTAAGCCATGCTCCATCTATTAGGAGTGAGAATTATAGCAAGGCTCACATGAACACACAGAATATAAATAAATATGGATGATATGCTTAACATCTAGTTCATAACAATATAAAAACAGAAATTTTAAAAATCTGCTGCAAACAGCATTAGATCATATAGCATACAAGAACAGGTAAGTGTTTAGTCAGACTTTCCCATCTGAAACACTGCTGGCTTAGCCAATTACCTGTGCTTTACAGCAAATGTGTGTTTCATCAGTTGCAATGGTAGCTAATATGCACAAAATATATGGTGCTGAATCAACATTGCTGTCTGCTGATGAATTGGTGCATTCTGGGCTGGATCAAATAAAGCACCTGTTGTGTAATGAGAGTTTGTTACCTGTTTCTTCTTCTTAGATTTGGATTTGGACGGTTCCTTATTTTCAGGACCATTGCGCTCTGGAGGAATATTGTAACCAGTGGCCTCATCTAAAGCAGCCTCTTCTGACAGCTGCAAAATCAAATTAAATTAAACGCAAAGCATGCAACGTTAAACTGGTGAATACACTGATAAGCCACTTCATTAGGCACACCTGCCTTGTATCTACACGTTTATTTAATCAGATCCACGTACTATATAGGTGCACTTTGTATTTACCAGTTACAGACTGTATTCCAGCTGTTTCTCTACAGCATCTGTTACCCCCTTTAAAATGTTCATCACTGATCAGACACAATACCACAGGTAAATAGGTATTACTTTGGTAGTGGATCATTCTCAGAACAGCAGTGACACTGACACGGTACACAGAGTGAATCATATACAGCAGTGCTGCTGGAGTTAAGTTAAATACTGTATCCACTTACTGTCCATTTTATTACACACATCTTACCCATTGATCCACCTTGCAGATATAAAATTATTGATGATAGTTCATCTGATGATGCGGTTTGTTTTAGTCAGTCTATAGTGCTTTATCAATGGTTAGCTTCTGTGCCAAGGAAAGTGCTGGCTGGATATTTTTGGTTGGTAGACTATTCTCAAATCCACAATGGTGTTTAAAAAGAGAACCATGCTGTGCAACACACACACACATACACACACACACCCCTAATCACTAGTGGTATATGGAACTAGTAAATGATGCAGAGAAACAAATGGACACTAACAATGTACTAGTATAGGTTTCCATCAGTGCATGTGGTCAGATGTCTAAAATAAAATATCTAAAATAAACTGTAAAGACATTTACTTTAGTATAACTGTTCCAAGGTTTTTGTGTACACACCCTTTTCAGAACTCTGTTGATTGCTTCCTCCTCCGTCTCTTCATCACTGTCTGGTTGCTGGAGGTCTGACATGGTGACTGAAAAACACAAAGACAGCAATACGCTCACATGTAAAATTGCATTTTTTAAAAATTCCACCCACTGACAATATCTGATGCATATTTTTTGCTATGATCCAAAATATGGATATAAAAAAATAAACGACTGAACTGACAGACTGTGTTGCATCCTAAATACTAACACACTAGCTCTCAACTAAAAACAGAAATCAGAAAACCAATGATATGTTTCTAAAAATGTGTTTCACTACAAATACATCCACAAGTCCATGGATGACAGCGCACCCAATCCACATCTGGTTTTTGCGACACAGAAATAGAATTGTGATGCAAACAACTGTGGAAAATAGTTGTGACTTCATCGAAATAATTTAACTTGCTTCACCTAAACTACACTAATACTAAATAGTCTTTCTTTCTAAATGGATTCATCTAAATAAAATAAGTGAATGTTGTAACCTTAAGCTGAAATGTATATACAGAGCTGAGCATGGAGTTATGTGTTTTCACTGAGATTGGATTAAGGAGAGCTGGGCCCTGACTAGCATAGGACAACATTTATATGCAGGCTAAAAAACTCTTTGGCAGCAAAGCAAACTCTTATATAACAATTCATCTGGAGACAAGGGCGTAGCACAAAATTCTGGGCCCTAAACACAAGCAGTCTCGATGGGCCCTCCTACACATATATTCAAAGAAAAATAACAGGGGCCCTGTTAAGGCAGTACCACTTTTCACCCCACTACGATGCCCATGTCTGGAGAGTAACTGTGCTATATGAATAAAAAGACAAATACAACTAAATACAGTAGAATAAAAATAATAATTTTCTTTTCAGAAATGATAAAACATCTTATTAGAAAAACACAGGTTTGACTATGGTCGTCTCCTTGTGCGCCTCCATTCTTTCTACTGATTTCTTTAATTCCACCATCAGTACTCCTGAATGTAAATTTGATGGCTACTACGCACACTGAGCTGCCGCAATGAGAGGTCTGGAAATGTTTAAACTAAAACACTGACAAACATAAAAAGTACAGTAACATATTATACATTTAATCTAGTATTACTGTTGTTTTTATCCCACACATCTTTTTAGGTGGCCAAGGCCTTTTGGACATTACTGCCAGTCCCCGGGAGCATGACATTACCCTTGTCTGGATCTTGTCCCTGCAGCATGGCCAGCCTCTTGGCCATCAGAAGAAGCTGCTCCTGGCTGTGCTCATCACGCTTCAGCTCCTCCATAGCTTCAGCCAACAGTCGACTCTTCTCCTCCTCCATTTGCTTGACTGACAGCTGCTCATCATCCAGATTTTCATCCACTGTTCCAGTCTCTAGCTTGTTGAGATCATTCAGGGGATTGACTGGACCCTCTGAGTTATCAGCTGAAGAGATTGTGTAAAAACGAGGCAAGGTAAATTTGTATATGCCATATCATACACAGGTGTTAACTTGCTTTACAGATATAAAATAATTGTAAAAAGCAAAGTAAAGTAAGGAATAAAGAGATTAGATTTTTGTTGTGTTTTTGGGGAGGTCAATAGGAAGAAGACAAAAATTTCAAAACAATTCAGCTATGATTTACCTACACTTATTATGCAGGACTTGGATTGCTCACTCAGACTGGAGTAAGAAACTCCTGAGCCAGAGCCTAGTTCACAGTAATGTTTACTTGCATTACACACCCAAATGAACTCACAAAGAGCTTCCCAGTTAGCTTATGAAATCAATCGGGTGTGTAAAAACTAGACTGGAGTTTGACACCCTTGCTCTAAATAAGGCAGTGTAACAAATACCCTCTGGAGACTGTTGGTTGTCAATGGCAACTTCCTCTGTCATCTGCGTGAGCAAGTCATTGGCCTGTTCAGTTTGAGTCCTGGTATCAGGTGGCTGGTGAACCTGCACAAAGTACTATTCTCAGAGCATACATACATATCCCACATGAAATTAAAACTTTACTAAACACACAAATGAAAATATGAAGACACTGGTTATTATAATGATAATGTAATTTTGTGATTCTAAAAGATGCTAAAAAGAATGAGTACACATACTGATATTTTTATTTAGTATAATCAAGTATGTTTCTGAGATATGTAATCCGAAATTGTGACACCACTAGTTGCTGGTAACAGACTCTCTACAACTGACCTAAATCTCTATTATCGTGGCACATTCAGGTAGCCGGTGTTCTAGAAATACTAAAGATTTCCACAATGTCCACATGAAAGCACACCTGACACAGGGCCTGAAGCAACCTAGTAGTTGCTGGCATGATCATTATTTATTTGCCTTACACTTACTGGAGGTGGAGCTTGTGAAGGAGGTGGTCTTCCTTGTAAGGCAGCTAGACGGTCTTCCATTTCTTTGGCTGAAGGTACTGGCTGGTCTGCTGCTTTTAAAGCAGCAAGACGAGACTCAATCTCCTTCTCAGATGGTATAGACTCTGCATATAACGATACAAAAAAATTCTTACAGCTATAGTATGATGTAGTTCATCTTAATTTTTCACCATGTCACATTCTTACTTGGCTTTGTTTCATCCTTTAGCTTCTTGAGTCTTTCTGCAATAACCTTGTCCTCCTTACTTAAACTTTTGGTTGAAATTACAGTTGATGTGTTGCTTTTTGCACTTCCATGTCTGGAAGGATGATTTTGTGCTTGTTTGGCATCAAGAGCAGCCATTCGCCTGCAAAAAGGACATCATGGTGGGTGACTTCCACATGCCACAAGCTCTTCATGTGTGTCATATTAGTATTGAGACATGGGATACATTTAGAGTGGTTTACACCCTGATCTTAAGGCTTTTAAAGTGATTTGAACTGCTGAAGCCATTTGGATGAGTGTTTGATATCTGCAAGGTTATACCACAAGTCAGGCCAACTTTATTTACTACTGCTAGACAATTCAATGGTGTGTGTGACAGAGAAATTGTAAGGCTTATCAGATACTACTGATGAAGCTTCCTCCCATGGTGGAGCTTTACAAGTCTTGCTGAGTATAGCAAGATAGCAATATAATTGCCTAAGTGCAGTGTTGTTCAATTGAGTTTGTCTCGAGTTCTAACACTCCCCATAACTGAGAGCTTTGCGCAGCTTACTTTTTGTAGTTTTCAGGTGGGGACCATCTCGCAGCATCATTCTGATTTCCACTACTGCAAGAATAAAATTATCATTAACACAGTTCACGCATGTGGCAAAGACATGAGCCTTAATCAGTGCACTATAAATCAGACTCAGACTGAAAAAAAAGTGGACACCTTGTGAGGTTCCCATGGCACTGCTTGCACACCTTCTGCTGAGTGTTGCCAAAACGTGGCACCAACGCACTATACGTCAGGCAGCCAGAACAGAAGGAACGCCCACAGTTTTTACAGCCCAACTGCAACACAAATGCTCAGATCACAACTATATAACAATAAGCCTTGAAACAGGTTTAAGCAATGAATACTTAATAAAACAAACCTCTTTTTTGAATAGAGTGAACTTTGAAGCACACCCATAACACCGGTTATTCATTACGAGTCTCTGTCAGTTTCTGATCCAACTTCACTCTGCAATTTTCAGAGCAAAAAACAATAAAGCTGTTTTAACACGATAATGAACGAAAACAAAAATTATTACCCTATCTGTAAGTATTAGGATACACAGCGCGTTTCTTTTCAAATTTCATATTTTAACGGACAACGAAAACAGTAAGCTCGGCCTCAGTTAATGCTCCTGTGTCGAGGAAGGAAAACACAGGAAACGTGTTTAACAAGGTCGCGGTATATGTAGTCCGCGTAAAAGCAATAACAGATAGTATAAGCTTCAGAAATCACTCGTTCTAACCAAACGTTTTTGAAATATCACCCAACAATAAACATATTCCTTTAATTCCATTTACGCTTGTCAACAGTGGACTACATTAGTGGAAATTGGATGTGTAACTGTATTTTGAACTTCATTACCCAGCATACTTTGTGAAAAGCACGCAGTTGGAGTCATAAAAAATTAAAACAGAAAAAGATTCATAATAAAGTTATTTAGACTGTGGCACAACGGATAAAATTTTATAAACGTAACAAAAAAAAACCCAAAATAAACCAATATTTTGTGAAAGCAAAATCGTTTTTGCAGCAGTTTTTCTCTGACGCATTGGATTTGATCACGTGTACATGATTGACCAATGAGCTTAGTCTCTGACTCCTCCCGGTTTTCATTCAAATGGTCTGAGCTACGAGACAAACGGTCACGCACAGTGCGAATACAGCAAGAGAGAGGAGAATTGTTTTGGGTTATTTATATTTCAGCTACTCAAACTAGACTAACCGTAAAAAAAGAGAAGAACATTCACGTCGCCCGAAGAAACTACGTAAGAAGATAATTTAGTTTACTTTTTTCCGTGTTTTTAGTTTGTTAATGGTTGCTTCGTTCAATGTGCCTTGTTTTCTCTGTAATTCCTTCCAGTTCAGTATTTATCACGTTGTTTTCTCTGTTGAATACATTGTCAGAATTTACGTATGTATATGTATATATTTGGGACTATTAAGGGATTGTTTCGCTTTTCTTCGTTAAATTGTTGCTTTCCTACTATTCATGCTATGTTGAAGCGAACATAATCCACCATGTTGACGGTTTAACCTAACCTTACCCCGACTCCGTGAAAAAGATGAACTACATCGCAGTGACTTGTGCATTACTGTAACGTATGGGTTTTGAACCGGAAATGACATTGAACATGAAATACATTTGGTTCTGACTTAACAGTTCTCTGTAAAGGGGTGAAGAGGTGGCCATGTGCAACCTCTGCTGTGTCTCTTTTTGCATAGTGGCTAGGGCTGCACATTATACAGCTTTTTATTCGTTCATCCCAACAGTGCCCTTGGATCCTGCAATATGCAGATGAACGTCAAAGCAAATCAGTGTGATGTAATGTGTGTGGCGTATTGGCCAGTCACAGATGAGGGTTTTTAGGTGCATAAATACATCCCTGTCATTTTAAGATTTTCTCTTCTGGGGCAATAAACAGCTACTAACTAAAAAAGGTAAGTCATTTTGGTGAAATCAATGCAGTCCACAGAAAGTTTCCATTCATGTGTTCTTTATATTGGAAGGCACATTGCAGTCATTATGTGGCAGTGTAAGCACATTGTGGTGTTTTCTACATAGTGTGCAGCTGTAACAGCTGCTCCATAGCGAGTCATGCCAGAGAGACTTTAGGCTCCACTATTATATTGATTCTTGAACCCTAAACTATATGTATTGTATATACGTATGTATGCATGTATTTTATTTAAAGCTGTTTAGTCAAGGTGTAAACTATGATTACACAGAATTCCTGGTTTATTTTATCTGATTGTCATAGATGCAATGCATCTCTTTTTTATTTACTGTATCTTAGGGCTGAATGATTTGACAAAAATATGTAATTGTGATTTTTTTTAAACCAGTGTTTTGATTTAAAGATTTAAATTAAGTTACTTTCTTCAAATTATGTTTTCCACTCTGGCCCTTTTTTCACCAAAAGAGTCTGTTTTTTGGACTTGAGTGCTATATGTAATGTGCCAGATCCTCAGTTCACAAGCTCTGCATTATTATTCAACAATTAATATTAACACCACCACCCCTCCCCCTCTCATTAAAACAGGTGCTATAATATCCAATATTATACACCAAACTAAAATTACAGTCCATGGGATTCTAAAATTGCACTCAAATTGCACTTGTTCAGTCCGTCTATATAGCCACACATTACAGTAATGCAAGACTGTGTCACTGACTTAATGATTGGAAATGGTTTTGGAAGCCTAATTCAGCTCATGTTCAAGAAACGTGCCCCATAATTAAAAGCATGATTTGTAGCTATGACTGGCACTTAGTTAGGATGAAGTGTCGTCGGCCTGGTGTACACAGACAAGAGAAAGTGAAGCATTTACGGAAGCTTTCATTGAATTTTAAACAGCCAGTAGCTGAAAGTGGCCTGACTTGAACTGTGAGATTGCCTTACTTGCTCAGTTTTTCACCTTTCTTCTAACAACTCTTTCTGCTAGCCTGGCTTGTTCAGCTGGTCTTGTTAGAAAGCTCTGTGAAACTCAAATAAGGGGTTGTTGTGTCTGCTTCTTAGCAGGCCACTAGTAGAGCAGCGAGCTGCGATCAGCTAACCATGGCAGAGTGTGAGGCAGAGTGGGAGCTGTGTAAAGAGAACATACAGCCACTGAGACGCGGTCGAGCCATCTCGGCTCTGCATCAAGCACTGCAGCAGCAAGAGGGATTCAGTGCTTTTTTTTACCAACAAAAGCAGTAAGTAACTATACTCCAATTCATTATGATCAACAATGAGGGCATTAACATACTTTATAAGTCTAGTTCTACCAGTACTTAAATGTTTAGAGGTGTTTTTGCATCCTCAGGGCATATGAGACAGAGCTGCGTATGTATGATGGAGATGACCCCCTTGATGTCTGGGATAGGTGAGCTAGATGACATTTACTTGTTCAAAGGGGTATCTGCAGAGTATCTATTTCCATGAGAACAGGACCCTTTTCAGGAAAGCCCTTTTACATTTAATAAGAAACATATTTAACAACAGAAGTACATATGAAATATGATAGTTAACTGATCAGCATATGTATAAAGCAATGACACATATGAATAAGCCCACATCAGCTTCTCTGGGCAGGTCAAAACAGTGATAAATGTTGTTTGAAGTAATTTCTCACAAAAGCTTCATACGTCTGGGCTTAATTTTTCCACTGTCAGAAACTGGTATGTGTTAATTATTAGTCATTCACACTGTCCGTAATAGCTGGGAAAGGGATTATTCAGTGACTGCTATTTTACACATTTTCTCAACTAACACAGATATAATTGATTGTTCAAAACCTGTTCACATAATTATTGGAACTAAAAGCCTAACATTGCTAACGAACTAAAAGTCAATGGTTACACACATCTTCCCATAAATACATCCTCAAAACCTCTCAACCAAAAATGGCTGCCTGTAGTGGTGAAGTGTTATTTATTTTTATGGCTCGCAGTAAGTCACACTGAGTCCTAGGCTAAAAGGCACTGTCACCTCAGGGGACTGGCTGTTCTCTTGATATATCTCTTTAATGTTTGTTCCCGCAATAACAACCTGGTCTAACATTATCTCAGACTGCAACTGACTACACCATGGAAGATGAAGACTGCTGAAAGATGCCTGCCTCGGTCTGCTAAAGGGCCTAGTGTAACGATTTTATTTTTATGTTTTTTGTAGTGAACATTTCTTACTACTGCTGGCTCAAACAGGAAATAATCCTACACCAGGCCAATGTTGCTTGCTTCAGTTAGGGTTTATCATTTGGCACACACACATGCATCGACTCATGGTATCTGTATTCTCTGTTGTTGCTGCAGATACTGTAATTAGGTGCCAGTATCTATGTAGACCCTGGTAATAGTATTGATATTAATGCAGCACTGGTGTTTAGCATTGTCACTCTTGGATTTATTTTATTTTAAAGGAACATCCTTTGTTTTGCAGATACATAAAGTGGACTGAACAGAACTATCCACAGGGAGGAAAAGAGAGCAGCTTAAGTGTGCTTCTGGAAAGTGCAGTTATGAAGTTCACTGAAGAAAAGAAATACCACAATGATGCCCGTTATGTTGAGCTTTGGATTAAATATGTAAGTTCTGTCGTATGCCTTTCTTTCCCCCAGCTGCTGATCTGAGCAACAATTCAGTGTTTTTTTGGGGCTGTTGTATTCATAAATTTGTTTTTTAAACTACAGGCAGAAAGCTGCTCTGACCCTCTTGATGTCTACCGGTACATGCAAGCACAGGGAATAGGGACAATGCAGTCAACTTTCTACATTGCCTGGTCTGAAGAGTACGAGAAAAGGGGAAACTCTCGCATGGCTGACACCATATTTCAAGATGGTTTAAAGTGTGGAGCAGAACCTCTAGATAAGCTCCATCAATTTCACAAGTATGAAGTCTTGATGATATGATTTTTAATAAGATCTCATGATTTGTTTTGTAAAATTCAGTGCTTGTTACTGGTTAATATTAATTACAATTTTTAAAAATTTATGTCAATTATATAAGTCTGAACCAAAACTGACGGTTAAGTGCCATGACTCAAATGATCTCGCTCACAGGGCTTTGCAGGCACGTGTGTGCAGGCAGATGATGACAAAAGTAGTTGATCAGGAGAAGGCAGCTGATGAGCCTCCAGAACCTCAGAGGGTTTCCTTGGTGGAGCTTAAAGCCAAGGGAAAGAAAAAAGCAGTTGTTCCCATCAATAGGGCGACTGGCTCCATTGGATGTGGGTAATACCTTTTTTTCCCCCCAATATATATTTTCAAAAGGATGTATGTAAGACTTGACTTTTCATGGTTGGAGGGATCACCCAATAGTAGGCACAGTCTTCTGTAGGATTGACCAATAGGCTTATCTTACGTCTTGCAGGTAAAAGAAGAGAAGTTGCTGTAAACAAGTGTCATACTAAGTTAGTCACTTTGTTTTTGTACAGATGCACGGGGCCTGCAGTTTACACAACCTCTTGGGCCTAAAAAGAACAGCCAGCTCATCATATATGATGAAAATAAGGAACATTTTGATCCTCAGGAGCCCAAACTAGAAAATTGGATGGCTCCCCCAACTGCTAAGGCCAAGGAGAATGAACAGAAACCTGATAAATGGACCAATGCTAAGGTAGAAGGCACATAATGTATTTGTTTATTTATTTCAAGCAATATACTTGGGACTATTGATTTTAAATATTAATTTACCATATGTACCATTTCTCTCATAAACAGTTACCCCAGAAGTCCAGATTCGGTCATACAGTGGTGGTTCCACCACCAAAGCCAAATTTCCAGCCTTTTGTAGAGGAGAGTGATCAGCCTCCTGCAGTGTGAGTGCACTCTGAGATAAAGCTATGTGCTGGCCTCATCACGCTAATACATGCCAATTAGACCCTGAGCCTTTGGCTTTTAATGTGCATGTTAATCACTGAATGATTTATCTCCTTCTTATCTCCTCCATCACTTTTTATTCTCTTGAGGGTGTGTAGTGGACAAATTTAAACAGCTTCAAATTCTGTATAATAAATGTAACTTGGTCATGTAACATTATTTCTTTTTGCCAATTGCATGTCACAGTGACTTACATTTGTTGATGAAAGTTCTTTCACATTATTCCAAAAACCTTGCATCTCCAAATCTTTACAGTAGCAGGAAACATTATTAAATGTTTAATGCAAAGGCATTAATAGAATTTAGTTTCTTATAGATTGACACGTCTTTATGCTATTTTGTCCCTCAGAACTCCGTGCAAGATCAACCCAGCTGTGAACACTGTGCTGTCAGCAAGAAAGCCACGACAGGAGGAGCAGACTCCACTGAGGAAGTTACAGGAGAGGCAGCAGCATATGCAGCTCCAACAAGAGGATGAGGGCAAATGTGGAGAGAAAAGCATGTACTGCAAGGAATTGCTCTTTAGTGGCATCATGGAGTTCTCTTTTGAAGAGCTGCGTGCAGAGCGGTACCGCCAGAAATGCAGCCGGAGCCGGGAAGCAGACAGCAGTGACCACAACACCCAAGAGCAGGCACAGTCAAGTTAAAATTACTGACACGTGAATAGGCTGAAAGGATAGAAGACTGCCTTAGAGCAGGGGTCCTGGAAGCCTCCCTTTTCTGTATATATTAATGATAACCCTGCTCTAAAACACTTCTACTCATCAGTTAACAAGCCATTTCTGAGTCAAAGTGGGTGTGATTGAGCAGGGAAAATGTGCATAGAGGGCCTCCACAGCTACGTTAGAGAACTACTGTGTTGGGGAACCTAGACTCTGAATAGCTTAAATGGACCTCTTAAGCCAGCATGTGTGTGTTTGTCCTGTGGTTGTACCAAAAGAAATGCAATTAGGTTTGAGTCTTGCTCTGACAAAGGTTGTACTGAAAGTTAAGTCCAGTGTTCATATATTGTTAGCCTTTACTGTAGTAGTACAGAGCTTTATTGTGCGCTATGCTACATGTTCCCGTATTACCAGGGATACTTCAGCTAATCTAAATACAAAGCCTATTGATATCACAAATATTTGCTAAAGTAATCAGTAGTGTAATACAATTGCAACAGTATCCACAATGTCCCTAAAATACTGCCTCTGGATTAACTTTGGCTCTTGTAGGATTGTGTTTCTTTGGTTGTACCTATGTCTGTGCTTTTGTATATATTTTTTCATTGCTTAAAACAGTGCCCTGAGTGTTTGTTGATAAAATGTCACACTGTTTATTTTTATTTTGTGCTATAGCAATGGAAATTATGTTCAGAGATGGTGTAGGAACACTTACCATTGTGAAGCTTTTTTTTTTTTTTTTAAACCTTGTACATCTTGGCACATCCGTACCAAATGGTCAAACATTGCAAGAACAATTGTTTGCAATAAACAATATAATTTTTTTTAAACCATGTTCTTTCAAAATGAAAGTAGTGCTTAAAAATGCAAAATGAAGAATTTCTATTGGTAATATTTGGCTTCCTCCTTTGCATGGTGTTCTCATCATATGGTGGTCAGTAGAGGGCACTGTGGTGAGTCTAAGGGAAACCCCCTTTGTATTTCCACAGTAATGCAAGGTTTTAGTGTATTAAGAACCTAATACTAAAAACAGATTCACCACTAGCCCATATTTCTTAAGGTTGCTAATGATATTCTAGCAGTTTTGACTGTTATACCTACTGATATAGCACTTGCTAAGGTGCAGATCATTCTTCATTCCATGGAAGCTACTACTAACTGATCCAGATAAATACATTCTCAGACAGAAAATCCATAGCTCTCCTGCTCAGAGCAAGTCATTGACAAGGCCCTGGTCTGTGTGCTTAATAAGCTGCTGTGATACTCAGGCTACAGAGCATTTCTCCTTTCATTTATGTTTTTTTCACCTTCAAAAAATATTATAATATTGTGATTCTTGTCATATCCATAGGGACTAGTTACCACTGCTAAACTGAGTTTGTGCCATCTTTTTTTAAATATTGCTCCAGTGTTGTAGGATCATGCCACCCTGAAAATGGCATTTATAGAGTCTAGCCCCACCAGACAGCATTTTACTGAATGGTCATTAACATTTTGCTTCAGTTTCCAGACCAACATTCACTGGGATCCATTGCATCTTATAATGGGAGGGCTCAAATTAGTCACTACATGTTAGTGGTGTGTGATATGAAAAAAAACACACACTTGAATTATATTGTTTAATATCGCAAATGCAAATGGAACATACACTGTATGTCCGTGGGTTTCTAGACACCTGTTTATCTAACATTTCTCAAATTAAGGGTACCAATCGAGAGTTTGCCTCTTTGCAGCAGTGACAGTGACTCTTTTTGGAGAATGTGTTACATTAGGTGTTGGAACTTTGGTGTAAGGATTTGATTGCACCCTGCATTTGATCGCATTCAGCCACAAAAGCACACAGTTGAAGCCATGAACAAGGGATTACACGCAAACTGTCACCCCAGCACCCCAAAATATGCCAAGACTATCACAGCAAAACTCCTGTATTTAAACACCAATCAGATACTGAATATGGTTAGTTTCATTTCTGTACCACATCCATCTAGTAAATGACCAAATAAACACGTTTCACCTATTTGCATATGTAGGGATTAGTGGTGTGGCAGTTCATGCATGGTGCTAAGAAAAAGAGGCAAATGTCTGTCCCCCTGAAACTGATGTTTGGCATTGGGCATGGTGACTGTAGGCTCATGTCAGGTTGCTTCAGAGTGTCCCATTCTATGACTGTCTTTTTATGGTGATTGCACAATTGTGTGTGAAAAAAAACGTTTAACAACTGATGCAGCTTAAAGTAGATGAATGTAAGTAGAGGGGGTGTCTGGATTCTTGACATAGTCAACAATCGGGCTGAGTAATTTATTCACCAATGTGATTTGTGCTTGTTGGATCATGTACATGCTTTGATTTGTCCAAAACACTTAAAGAATACCTGTGATTGGTCAGAATGTCTAAAGCACACAATAAAACGTTGTGACTGTTTAGAGGCTCATTTGCAAATTGCAACTTTCAGTGATGTCAGCAGTGTAAAGCCTGATCTCACAGTAACCTAAAATACTGTGTGTCAATCATTTCTGCTAACAAAGGTTTACAACACCTTCAGATATATGGTTGTGGTTTGAGAAAGGAGTAGAAAGCTGGATCCTCACTTAGGAGGTAGGAGGTAGGTCTGGCCATTTAATATCTGATGGGTAAAACTGGAATGGGGAGAAACACTGGATGTGATTGTACTGCTGTCATTGAAATGCACTTTTTTTGGGTCAGTCATTTACATACTGAAACAGCAACAAGTTCATGAGTATTTGTGGAACTCAAATGCCTGTAATAAAACCCACATAATCTTAAACTCTTAAAGCCACACCCCGGAACCCTCACACAGCACAAAATTGCTAAATGATGTGCAGTAAATCAAACCTTTTGAACACAGATGTTCCGTTTTATGATAGTCTGCAGTATATACAGCAGGGCTTACCTCTCGGATTGCCTCTCCATCAGCACAGGTGCCTCACATGTCTGTGTGCATTTTCCTGATGGAGTCCACACCAGGGAGTTTGCCTTCAGTGACCCTATGGTCAGGATACAAAAATTTACTGGGGTTACAGCTCTCATGGGTCTAATTACATACAGCAACGTGGCAATGCACATAAGGGAAGCAGACATTACATTCTGCAGCAGCTGAAAAAAAATCTCTCCCTGCTCCTGGCAAATTACAACATGTCATCGGGTCTGCTGAGAAAGTCATCATCTGCTCTTCAACATGCCAAGTAGTCATGTCAAGAGCAAGGCTCTTCTCCAGCTGAAATCAGGCTACATCAGGCTGAACTTTAACAAACCAACATACCTTAATAATATGTCTTTTTGATTAGACATCTTTTAAGTTAATCCATGTTGTTCTTATTCCAGTAATATTGTGCTATATGAATAAATGTAGCATTCACTCCATGGTTCATACACTCCATATGTGAAAACTAAGCATGCTCATTTTTAATTCACTGTTTCTAAGATGTCACAAAACCCATAACTTTACATACAGTAGGTCACCTTATTTAGCATATGGCAACCACCTATCCATGTTGAAAATATAAGCAGTGTTTCAGTGAAAACTGCTTTTTAAAGGGGGGAACAGCACGTGGCAGAATAGAACAGAGCAGAAGCCATTTGAATATATCAGTCTTATGCATAAAAGGTGCTAAACATACTAATAAAAACAGAGACATAAACAAATAAACAACATTATTAAGTGTTGTTATTTTATTATTATTATTATTATTAGTAGTAGTAGTAGTAGTAGTAGCAGAAGTATTAGTATTAGTAGTAGTAGTAGTAGTGGTAATAGCAGTAATTTTACTACTACTACTAGAAGCAATAGTAGTAGCAGTAGTAATAGTATGAATATTACTAGTAGAAGTAGTAGTAGAAGTAGTAGCAGTAGAAACTGTAGTCATATTACTAGTAGTGGTAGTAGTAGAAATAGAAGTAGTAATAGTTGTAGTAGTAAAAGTAGTAGTAGTAGAAATAGTAATATTTGTAGTAGTAGTAGCGGTAGTTATAGTAGGAATATTACTACTACTACTAGTAGTAGCCGCAGAAGTAGTAGCAGAAGTAATAGAAGTTGTTGTGTTAGTAGTAGTAGCAGTACCAGTAGAATTATTAGTCATATTACTACTAGTAGTAGTAGTAGTAGCAGTGGTAGCAGTAGTAGCATTAGTAATAGTAGTAATAATAGTAGTAGTAATATAACTAGTAGTAGTAGTTATTGTAGGAATATTACTTATACTACTACTAGAAGCAATAGTAGTAGCAGTAGTAATAGTATGAATATTACTAGTACTAATAGTAGTAGTAGTAGAAGTAGTAGCAGCAGTAGAACCTGTAGTCATATTACTAGTCGTGGTAGTAGTAGAAATAGAAGTAGTAATATTTGTAGTAGTAAAAGTAGTAGTAGTAGTAAAAATAGTAATATTTGTAGTAGTAGTAGCGGTAGTTATAGTAGGGATATTACAACTACTAGTGGTAGTAGAAGCAATAGTAGTAGCAGTAGTAATAGTAGGAATATTATTAGTACTACTACTAGTAGTAGCAGCAGTAGTAGTAGCTGAAGTAATAGAAGTTGTTGTGTTAGTAGTAGTAGCAGTAGAAATAGTAGTCATATTACTACTAGTAATAGTAGTAGCAGTGGTAGCAGTAGTAATAGTAGTAATAATAATAGTAGTAGTAATAGTAGTAGCAGGAGTAGCAGTAGAACTACTGGTATTATTATTATTATTAGTAGTAGCAGTAGCAATAGTAATAATATTAGTTGTAGTAGTACTAGTAGTAGCAGGTGTAGCAGTAGCACTAGTAGTTTTAGTAGTAGAAGTAGTAGCAGTAATAATATTAGTAGTTGTAGGTATAGTAGTAGCAGGAGTAGCAGTAGCACTACTACTAGTAGTAGTAGTAGCAGTTGTAATAGTGTTATTGTTATTAGTAGTAGTAATAGTAGTAGTAGGAGTAGCAGTAGCACTAGTAGTAGTAGTAATAGCAGTAGTAATAGTAATATTATTATTAGTAGTAATAGTAGTATCAGGAGTAGCAGTAGCACTACTACTACTACTACTAGGAGAGGATTGCAGTGTTAGAAGCGCACATCCAGACTCTAATGAGGCATAGCAACAGTGAGAGCAGCATAGTAGGTGAAAGTTTGGACGCCTCAGGCGAAGTTAGCGACAGTTAATCGATGACAGTCCAGAGCCAAGGCCAGGGAGCAGAGAGACAGGCTATTCCGACCATCTGCTAGCTGCATAGAGTTGTCATCAAGGTTAGAATTGTTGCGTTCGGCCTAAATTCGGACACTCAGGCCCAAAGTCCCTTAAAACTTTAGGTCATTTTGACCGATTTCAAACTGAGATGATTTCAAAATACACTTCTTTTCTGCGCATAATCATCAATCAAGGCCAGACTAAATGGCTTTTCTGACACACAAAGCTGCCTGAAATGATTAGCACACACACATCCGGTCTCCAGATAGATGTCTCTCTCTCTTTGTTAAATAAAACTTTAAAAAATACTTTACGGTGTAATTCTGACCTCTCCTTGAAGACACGTCGACACTCGCCAACATCAGAATATATTTAGACCGTGTCTGTCCCCCGAGCTAAACAAATCATAGACATACTCAAAGAGTCTGTTTTAGTAACCTAATCAACATAAAATTTGATCAGACAGAATGTAAAACCAGCACCTTTAAGCTTTAATTATCAGAGACTTTAATATTCACCTCGATAACCTCGATGACCCTCTGAGAAAAGCGTTCATGTCTATTCTAGATTCAGTAGGGGTTAAACAGAACCTCACGGAACCCACTCACAATGGTGGCCACACGCTAGATTTAATACTAACTCTCGGTTTAAATATAAAAAACATAGTTGTAGT
>JBBPDA010000001.1:44787910-44799167 GCA_037974385.1 Arnoldichthys spilopterus
TAGGTATGTATGTGCATATGTATATAAAACTTTTCATAAAAGTGTTGTCTAAGCTACTTGCTTGTCTTTTCTGCTTTAAAAACATGGAGCTTTTGTAAAAGGCACTTTTCAGAGTCTTAAATTGTAGGTTTTTCCTTCAATGTTAGAGCAGTTTTTATTTTAGAATGTACAAAAACAAACATACACCCACTCAGACACACAAACACACTCACACACACACACACTGCAGTCTCATTACACTCAAAGGGCAAACCGGTCACAATAATGAATGTGATGGAGGAGTACTCTTGTTGCCTCACACCACTGCAGAGACATACACACACTCACACACACAAGCATTTCTCAGTTGCTTCCACACTATAGAACAACTCTACTTGCATAATTGGGCCCAGATTATGCTTATTCTAAGAGAGGATAAACTAGAGTCACCCACTCACACCTAACAATGTGACACCGTTCTTTTTTTTTTGCATGAACGATTGAGTGGTAGTCCCAAAATTTAATTAGTCCCAATAATCCCACCATGCTACACTACCTGCCTACAAACATCCAGAGCTACATCAGTGCAAAGTCTACAAAAATGAAAACCTTTTTTATTAGCTCATTTTCTGTCTACCATGGAGGACTGTCGTGCTAGTATCTTCCTACCCCTCCTACACACATTCTCTCATGTGTACACACACGCACACACATACATATACCGACACACACAGGTTTGTATGTTTAGGTAACTACAGAAAACTACACAGTTTAAATGTTCAATATTTTATAGTATATTATGTATTAAATGTGTAAGTTATTAAGCACTAAATGTATTGATTTATTGCTAATTCTTTTTTTTTAATTCTTAGAGGTATATTGGGGGGAAAATCCTACAGATCTTGAGCTAAAGATTTATTGAATCACTTGTAAATAGACCTGAGTAAAACAAATTAGACCTTATTGGCATTAAGCAGTACAGCCTGGCTATGATCAAATGATCGCCAGTAGACTATGGATTTTAGTGGTTTAAGCTAGCACCATAAACAAAACACAATGAACTCTGTATAATAAGTACATGCTTTATTGTCTTAGTTGCTCATCTTACAGTATGTTAGTCTCAAAAGTCCTATAACTTATGGGTCCATCTGTTATAGACGCCTTTTACGAAGAAATGTTTTAGTAAATGATGTATTATTTATTTGATATTGGTGGGCTGTTCATATATTCATGAGATGGGGAGAAAAGTTGATCTAAATAATTAATACATGACTTAATATTGAGTTCAGAGCTGTGCTCTTAGGATATCAAGAGGAGTATGACCACTTGTGCCCTGTATGCTTTATATTGCTGGGACAATCAATGGTATAACCTTCAGGCATCCAAATGTTCATTCATCATCTTGGTTTAGACACACTGCTCTAGTAAAAAAAAACACTTCAATTGGCATAAAATCTTTATATTATGTGGAGTTTAAGGGTGTATTTTAATAACAGTTCAATAAATGAATGTACTAAGAATGAGTTCAAGTCATTTATATGGAAGAGTGTGTCAGATCAGTACTAAAGGTTGTTCAAAATGACTCTTTATAAACTGTCTCTCAGTCAAGCAAGAGTTAAACCAATTTGGGTGGTATCAGCCTGATACACTTCTGCAGACCCAGTAAGAGTATCTTGTGGTCAATAGTGTCAGAGGCTGCAGTCTAGTACAGTGACCATTGACACTTTTTTGGAATAAGCATTTGATTTTAGCTCATTTACAGCTTTCATTACTGTGATCCCTCTGCTACCTGCTGTCAGGGCACAATCCTGATTGAATTTTTCCTGTTACTTTATTTCAGATCAATTAAAGAATTTAAAAGGCTCTTACATTAAAATGTAAGTACAGTTATGCTTGAACGTTTGTGAATTTTTTTAGAATGCACTACATTTCTGCATTTATAAACCTAAAACCTTTTAACCTAAAATGTTAAGAGAACCCAATTAAACAAATAAGACAGACACGTTATACTTGGCCAGTTATTTATTGAGAAGAATGATCCAAAATTAGCAAAAGTGTGTGAACCATTGCTTTCTGCTATGACGTCCTTGTTCAGCAAAAAATTGAATGTTTGAGTAACTTTTAAACCATTCCAACATTTTCAACTCTGGGAGGTTGTTAGGTTTCCACTTCCACAACATTTAAAGGTAAAGGTCAAGCTTTTACTTGACCATTTCAAAAAATGTGCTTTATTTTCCTTTAACTAGTCCTTGGTATTTTGGCTTTTTTGCTTAGGGTTATTGTCTTGTTGCATTTTCAATTTTTTAAATCAATGACGGTAAGCCATCCTGGCCAAGATGCATTAAAATAGGTTCAAACAATGATCATCATGTTTCACAAATACAATAATGTTCATATGCTGGAATACAGTGTTTTTCCTTTCCCCAAACATTATCATTCTCATTTAAACCAAAAGGATTTATTTTTGTTTATGTCCTCAAAACATTTTCTTCTTTCTGGCTTGTCCACATGATCTTTAGCAAATTGTAAATGAGCAGAAATGTTATTTTCATTAACATTTGCCAATTGAGAGGCCTTTAGTTTACCCTGAGTTCCTTTGTGACCTCACAGATTATTAAACACGTGCTCTTAGGGTGCAAGAAATTTCCTCAATAAATAAATGACCAAGTATCTCGTTTATTTAACTGGGTTCTCTTGATCAAATTTTAGGACTTAAAGCAAAAAAATCTGGTGGTTTTAAGCTTCATTTATTCAAAAATATAGAAAATTCTAAAAGTTTCACAAACTGTAAAGCAACACTGTATATCAGTTTCAAATAAAAGATCACAGTTAAGCCTTCAGGCCTGGCAGCTTGCGTGTGCTGGGCTGCAGTTTTTTGATGGGGTACAGTCTGTACAAGGTCAGATCTCAGAGGAATAGATGTAAGCCTTTGTCGGCTATAAATTCTTAATACAGCAAGAAAAAGTGAAGATTAATACAGATATTTTTTCCATATGCACTCAGTGAAATCAATGATTCACTGCTTTGGAGACAGTCACAAACTTGGTCAGCTCTGTGTGGCTAATAACAGGACTTGTGATTAAGATTAAGGCGTGTAAATCGATAATGCTATTTAATTTGCAATCGTTTCCAGAGGACTTCAGACACTTTTCGAAATCCGATTATGACTCTGCAGTGTTCTGTCATTGAGAAGACCTTCAAACCGCTTTAACACAAAGTTTTTTGTGTTTTTTGAGTGTATTGAGAGTTGTTGGTTTTCTGATGCTTTGCAGTGCATTTTATTTTATTAAATTTTTTTGCAAATGCTGACCATGTATACCGATACTGGGTTGTGAATTTGGCCTAAATGTGTCAAGGTCTTTGCTAAACAGCCCCCAAAACAATGTTGGCCTGTCAAAAGTGCGAGAACCCTCACTAAGAAATTGTTCAATAGGGTACATCCTGTTAAATCTCAGAACAAACCAGGCCACACTGTACACTCATATTGTATGGATGGAGGGAATGAGGCATCCAAGGCGTTAGCTCCGGTTGTGGTTGGGTGGTCATGCTTCAAAAAATCAATAGCAGTAAAATCCAAACCACAGCCCATTTGGAGAACACAGATTCTGTTCCCGGTCGTTTCACGTCTGGGCTGTTATCACTTGCAGCCAGAGAGCAAACTGGCTTAGATTTCATCCTCCAGTAAATACACATTGATCTGCTTGTACAGGTAAAACAAACCAAGGCAAAATATTTGGTCTGGCAGTGTTGACATATGTGGAGTTAAGACAAAAATTGTTCACCATTCTGTCATCTCCTAGAGAAATGTAATCTGTGTCCAGCATGGGTCATTCAGAGGTTGCAGTCTGTATCGTACAGCTTTAGCTGACAGATGAATTTCCTTGGGTGAAATTATCTGGTTAAACACGTGGCTAAATCAGTTATGGACTGAGCCTGTGAAAAACTCTGTGGAAAAGTACTGTCTACTACTATCTCTGCTGAGAACAGTTTTCTTCTGAAGCTCAGTTGCTCCAAGAAAACTTATTATTTTTCTGTTATTATTTTGAGTGCTGATCTGTTTGAATGCTGCCTTTCTAGTATAAGTACAGTGCAATTTTCTTGCTCAGTCTATTAGATATTAGCACAAAAAATACTTTCTGTCATCCCTTATCAAGTAAGTGTACCCTTTGCTTTTTACTGAACAAGCTCCATGGCAGTAAAAAGCATTTTCATGTTTTAGAGTGAGGGAAAAAAATGTCTTTGTTCGTTTGCTCTCTCTCCCTATCTCTCTCTCTCTCTCTCTCTCTCTCTCTCTCTCTCTCTCTCTCACTCTCTCTCTCCTCATCCCACCCAGCCCCCCACTTCCTCCATGCGAGTAACCTCACGCCATAGTGTCCCTGTCAGATGCAATTAAAATTTCCCCCTGCTCCACATCATGGACACACAGAGAGCACAGAGAGTGATATGCTTATGCAACACTTAGCATATTAGTTCTTGATTGAATTATGCTTGCTCTTGAAAGTGTGTGTGTGTGTGTGCATGTGTGTATAGGTAAGAAAAAAAGACAGATGTCAGCCCTTGCCTGCTGATCAGATTCCCGGTTCATCCTGTCACTTGACTATTATAGTTGGGGTCCGTCTATCAGAAACTGGTTCCTTGACCCACCCAAGGGCAACTTCCATGCAGCACATGACCAATGAGTCACATCTGGATGCAGCATCACCAGCAGGCCTGACCCCTTCTCTGCTCTGCAGTGGCAGCACAGATAGCCATAATAATTTGCTTACTCATCGACCTGGCTCATTATCTGATGGTCATTAATACTGGCTAGTCTCTAGCAAGAGCTACTAGCATCAGCTCGCATTAGGAAGAGTGAACATGAGGCATAGGTTTGTCATGTAGATGACACTGAGTCTCACTAGCGGGCATGCAGGCAGAACGTGCGGCCAGATATCCTTGGGGTACCTGCAGGCCAAATGCGGCATTTTTTTTTTGTCATCAAAGACTCAGTCACAGTAGTACTATGGTGTGCTGCACAGTGAAACACTTTCAGCATTTTCCTTTCAAGGGAAGCTTTGTGGTAGCCTCTAGCCTGTCTTGAAGGCAATCAGATATTTCATGTCGTAACTAGCACAAATGCGGGGATGTTAAAGGCAAATACTTGCTTCACTGTTTACCTTTGTGGAGGAAATTTGCCCATGCCTCTAGCCTTTTTTAGGGCTATTTAATGCTACACATTAAAACCAGCACTAAATCCTGATATGCTACAAATTTAAGACTTCAAGAATTCAGAAGGACTGTCACATTGTAAAAAATGAAGAAAATGAGTGATGAAAAATGGATAAAGTAAATTTTAAGTATAAACTTATAATAATAATAATAATAAATATATAACAGGTTTTTAATTTTTTTATATTTAAAAAATGCAGTACAAACAAAAATCTGTGATATGTCACTTCACATAAACCTTTATTTAACTGGCAAAAGTATAAAGATTTTCAAAGGTTTTTCTAAATTATATTTTGTAAATATACACAAATTTAGAATTTGATGGCTGCAACACACTCAACAAAACTAGAGACAGAGTTGAAATAAGATTGAAAAGTGCCCAGAATATTCAAGTAACAACAGTTTGGAAGACTCTACATTAAACATGGTAATTGCTAGCAGGTGAAGTATCAGTTGGGTTTAAAAGTAGCATCAAAGGCTCAGTCTTTGCAATCAAGGATGAGCCATAGTCAAAATGTGCCAAAATTCATTATAGACTTATTAAGACATTTCAAAAGAAACATTTCTTAATGCAAGATTGCAGAGAATTTAGATCTTTCAATATCTACAGTACCTTATATTGTGAATAAAGTAAGTTCAGAGACATTTCAGTGTGTAAAGGGTAAGGTCAGAAGCCCTTGTTGAACATGAATGATCTTTGAATCCTCAGACGGGACTGCCTAAGAAACTGTCATGTTATACACAGATATAGCCACCTGGGCTCAGGAGTTCTTTGGAAAACCATTGTCACTTAACACAGTCTGTCACTGCATTAAGAAATGCAACTTAAAACTGTGTTACACAAGGAGTAAGCCAAACATCAAAAACTCTATGACTGTTGAGTACTCTGTGCCAAAAATGAAAACCACCATCCAGATTGTTATCAGCTAAAGGTGCAAATGCCAGCATTTGTGATGGTATGGGGGTGCATCAGTGCCTCCGGCATGGGGGAGTTGCATATATGTGAAGGTACCATTGACTCTGAGATGTATAATAGGATTTTAGAGAATCATATGTTTCCATTAAGATGATGTCTCTCCCAAATGTCCATGCTTATTTCCGCAGGATAATGCAAGACCGCATTCTGCTCAGGCTATCAAGTCTTGGATCAAGCCTTCAGCAGTTGATTCTTACTCTAAATTTCCAGTTGCAAAATTATCACTGTTGGTATCACCAGCGACTAAAGTGTTATAAGAAGGAAAGTGTTGTAACACAATGGTAAACATTCCTCTTTCCCAATACTTGTTTAGTGTTGCATCAGTTTGATTATTCTAGTAGTCCCTGCAACATTCTGGACAATCTTAAACTTATGGAAAAAGGGGAAATGTGTGCAAAAAGGGGGAAATCACAAATAGTTGAACACAAAGGTATTTATTCAAGCCAGGTAATTGCACACACAGGCTACTAACATCATAATGGCTTAAAGAAATTATGTGACAAATTGTACTTGGTATAGTTACTTACTTCATCAAATGTAGAATAAGCCACTATACATGGAATATATTTATTATATCACAAATTCAATATTAAATCTGTATAATTCTAAAGAAACTTAAGTTAGTTTTGGTATACGAACACAGACACACACACATATGCTTAAACACACATACCATAAGTGGACCTTAGAAAAAAATAGAAGAAGACAAGAAAAATGCAAGAGATATGTTACGTATCGAGACTCGTCTAGCAGTTGAGGTATTCTTGACAAATCTTCTCCACATTAAAACAGCAGCAATATGAAAAGACACATTGATAAAGGTCACTGAATGTCCTTAGCTTTCAGAAAGTTTAATGAAAAAAATGACCTAATTGCCCTGAACAGACAGTTTCCTTGGATGGTGGAGCGAGAACGGCTCTTCTGCAATCACTAACCGGTGTTCAGGGTGAGAGAAGGTTGCCTCCTTTGTGATTCTTTTCATCCTGCTAATGCACTCTTAACCCTGAGGCAGCACCCACAGGCCCTTTGTGCACTCTCCGTCTGTCACTTAAAGGGTAGGAACAATGAGTAAGCCTTAATTGAGCAGCTATCCTTCATTTCACATATGAACACAAATGTATCTGTCTCCCTGCCAATAGCAGCACTCTCAAACATGGAAAAAAACAAGAACAGCAACACAACAGCCTAGACTAGACAAAGGTGGATGTGTGTTTCAGACGCAAATAGCATTTCCAGCATTATAGAAAGCCTCTAGCGGAGAGTGCTTACACTTCATTACAGCCAGGAGAAATGTCTGTATTGGATTTTCTGTCTCAAGAACAAAGAGAGTGAGGGCTTGACATCCATTTTATTTGTCTGTGCAGTGAATTGAATATTGGCTAGCTGTGGCAGAATGTGACCCTACCGAATATGACAATATGAAGCCCCCTGAAACCAAAAACTATGTGTTGCCCAAAGAGCAACATCTGGATTCCTAAAAAGTTTCAAATTCATAGAAAGATGGCTATTGCTATGCTTATGATACACAGTTGTATGTAGCAAGGGAACCTGAGGTCCATCAGCTATAATTGAGTGGATGTGCAATAACATTTAAAAGGTCAATGAAGAAAAAGCAGAGAGGATTACTAAAGGCCCTCAGGCAATGCATAAGAAGGTGAAATCATGGCTGGGCAGTTCAGGGACCCAAACCTAATAGAAATTTTTGTATAATCGTGGATTAAAAATTGAATTTTTAAAAGCCATATGCGATATGTTACCAAGATATGGAAGATTGGTTTGGTTTTCTTGATATTATCTTATATGTATAGCAGTTTGAGCTGCATTTTATGTATAAAAAGTGCTATATTTAAAAAAAATTAATTTGTTCAGTTACATCACTTTCTTAGCTGATCGCAGCAGTAGGAATAGCTTTCATTAGTGTACAGCTAGGGTCTACTGACAACATTACTGACTAAAGAAAATTTTTAAATGTACTTCAAAGTCAACACAAAAAAAATCACAGACCTTTAGCACTGTAATACTGCTTTTGTAATAAACAACGTCTGTCTTTTTTAACAGGTTGCCAGTGTAGGACCAGACAATGTTCCGCAAAAAGAAAAAGAAGAGGCCAGAAATTTCTGCACCAAAGAACTTTGAGCACCGAGTCCATACCTCATTCGACGCAAAGCGTGGAGTGTTTGTGGGGCTACCAACACAATGGCAGAGTCTAATAGAAAACCTGCGAAGACCCAAACCCATGGTGGACCCTTCCAGAATAACACCAGTAGAACTGAAACCAAAGAAGGTAGGAATCTTACAAGACTTGACGGCTAAACGTTTGGAAAATATTTCTGGTAGATTTTCTGATCAGTACAACAACATGGTAAACTACTACTGGCTTAATGTACCTGAACTGAACATAAGAGATAAACCCTATCTGCATTCATTTGACCATGTTTTACACACATTCATACATTTCATCTTACTACACTACACTACTCTTAAAAATGTAAAATTACTCTAATTTATTAAGTGATAAACAATGTAAGATTTGGTAAATTTGAATGCACTCCCCAGGCCATATCCATATGGAAACTAAGTTGTAAAGACCACCCATTTTAAATTTATCATTGTAATCATTGACTGCCTATTCAGTCTATAGCAGTTTGCCTGCCCATTCACTTTGAAGTTATACTGCAGAGTCTGTTGCAGAATAATTAGACTAGGAGTCCCGGTTCCAAACTTTAGGCCAGAGCTTTCAGTATGAGCCTAGATCTTAGCCCTATTTTGAGCCACTGTTTTGCATACTGTTAATTCTACTGTTCAAAGCTGTGACAGCATTTCTTTCCCTTAAGAGAGTTACTTGAATCAGGTAAAAGCACTGAGAACACATGCTTTTTTACCCTACTGTCATATTGCCTCCTTATCTATCATGGGTCTCAGCTAACAACCCTGCTATGTACACCAACTCAAGGATGGGAATCCTTGGAGGGCACCAAGATTTATTACTCCATGTCGGCAATTAATAACGAGCCATGCTGCCTAGCCACCAGTGTCAGACTCAGGGATAAAAACTGCAGTTCCAAGCAAAGGGAACGCTGCAGAGCACTAGAGCTCGACCATCCCACATTTCTCCCCAGTCATAGTGCATGATGAGGCCTCATCATACATACAGTTTAACCACATTCTTTTAAAATGATACAGTGGAAAAGTTTGTTCCTGCCTGCTGAAGGCGCTGTTCAAATCAGTGCCTTCAGTATCTTTCAGTGGCTTTAGGCAAAACATAGTAGTGTAATTTCAGGGTTCTGACAAGCAGGTTTGTGGTAAGAACACCCTGTACCTATGACATACAGTATTAATTTTAAGAAATGTAAATTTTTAGAAAAGATTTATATTCTAGTTCCAATTCATTCTTCATCAGTCATATTGGTCCATTACTCTATATTAGTCATGAAGTGTTGACCCAATAAAAAGGCTTTGATATGACAATGACAATATGCAATAAAAATGATAATCTGAGCTGTTATACACATATTTCTAACTCTAGATATTTTAGAATGTTATACAGTGAATGGCTATAGACATGGTTGTGCCTTACCTGGCTGCTGGTACATTCACAGCACATACCCTGTGTTTATCCCCCCCTTCGCTCCCCTTGCACCCCCAAAAGAAAGAGTGCCCTCACTTGAAATCAAGCATGACTTCACTTCAAGATTGAGTAAGAGACCGCTGGGCTTTCATCTAATAGGTTAACCAAGTCTGTGCTCCTGAGCCACACTGGTGCTGTGCGTCACTGCTTCATTCTGGGCACATTTATACCTCCTGTCAAGGACAGAGTGATGGAAGCACATGGCAGTTGACAGAACACGTGTAACAGTAATATGTACAAGAGCAATTGTTTTTGATGGTCATTTACATTTATTTTGTTTATTATTATTTTTATCCAGTAATCATATTTTTAGGTGTTGCTTACCTGGGGAGGAGACATCACCAGGGTGCACCATGGGAAGAAAGCTGGCCAACAGAGGCAGTGTGATGCCCTGAGCTTTGTTCTACTGGGAAACCATGTGTCCTGGCATTCATGTGGATGTTACTTTGCAATCGTATAACTGTGGTCGGGTGTAGACAAAACATGAATTTCCAATAGCTGTAACTGCAATACTTACCCAGGCTCACTGATGAGCATAGGGAGCAATGGCTAGACCATCTGGTCTTATCCTACAGAAGAGTAAAGGCTGAAAAAGTTAATGCTGGCTATGACAGAAAGGTATCAAAACAAACAGCACATGGCAGCTTGCTGATTACGGGGCTGTGTAGCCATAGGCTGGTCAGGGTGTCTACACTGACCCCCACACAGTATTTGTTAGGCGATATTAATGTTATGGCTGCTCAGTTTATTTTTCAGTAAATATAAATTATTAGTCCTGCTCTGAATATAATCATTGGTCTAATGAAACACTTGATAAAATCTTGATAAAAATGTAAATGCAATTGTAATGATAAAGCCAGTATTGTGCTGCTTTAGTGTAGCAATAGAAAACACAGTCACTCACCATTCAGCTTCCCTATTAGGACATCTTCCAGCTACTCTGGTAAAGGGGACAAAGCTAAACTTACAGTGGACACATATTAGTTAAGGGTAATATTTTATGGTTTCCAAACCAGAAAGGAAGTTTGTTTACCTTCTAAATTTCTGAGTAATAAAAATCCTAAGGCTTAACTACATAAAAATAAAAAGTGCATTATAAAAAAAGGAAACATGGAAGGTTACATGGAAAACAATAGAACAGTTATTGCATTTTTATGAGGTTACTGTAGGTAGTAACAGATGACTGTAGCAGCTGGCAGATTTAGAGTGTTTAGGGGTTTAAATACATTTCATAAACCAAAGTGTACCCAAATTTCTGTCAGGCAGTGTACGTCTGTGAAGGAATTGTTTGTTCGCTGTACCCCAAAATAGCTTTACTTTAAGGGAGTGTGATTTTGAGCTCATTCCCATGTGAATTTGAACTACTCAGCACACATTAATCATAACACATCTCTCTCTCTCTCTCTCTCTCTCTCTCTTTCTTTCTCTCTCTCTCTCTCTCTCTCTCTCTCTCTTTCTCTCTCTCT
>JBBPDA010000001.1:44803547-44821809 GCA_037974385.1 Arnoldichthys spilopterus
TCTCTCTCTCTCTCTCTCTCTCTCTCTCTCTCTTTCTTTCTCTCTCTCTCTCTCTCTCTCTCTCTCTCTCTCTTTCTCTCTCTCTCTCTCTCTTTCACTTTCTACTTTTTAGACGATCGTTCGAGGCAGTTTTGTGGGCCATGGCGACTACATCTCAGCCATGCTGTCAGATATGAGCCGTCTGTCAGTTACCAGCTCCAACTCACTGCGCAAGAGCAGCCCATCAACCCGCAAGAGGGCACAATCATTAGGCCGCCTGGGTGAGGTGACTGAGGGGGACACTTACCAGTACGAGGATTTGGATCAGGGAGACCCTGAGGCTGATGCTCAGGCCCAGTGGAGGGACCAGTCACGAAACATCCACAGTGAGAGTGGGACGCCCTACATGGGAGTGAAGAAGAGTATCACCCTGCAGCCCAATGGTGTTCTGCCCAGGGCAAAGTCCACCTATGAGGTCAGCATCAGCTCCCTTGAGAGCCGTCCGGGTCCACCTGCACTGCCCGCGCCCCCGCCCCCACCCATTCCTGTGCCCCCAAGACCTGTATATGTAGGTGGAGATTTGGGGAGCCCTAATGAGAGACTGATGATGAGGAGGGAGTTTCCCATAGTGCTGTCTCACAACCCAAGGCCCATCTCCTGCTTTTACAGTCCCACTATGCCCATGCAGCACATTCAAGGAGACAGCGGGGGTCTCACGCCAGACCTGCGGACCACTGACAGGCTGCTGGTTCACCCTCAAAACAGCCCTGGCAGACCATATTCTTCATATGATCTGAAGGTAAGCCACTTTAGACTGTTCAGTGTTTACACTGTTCAAGAATATGTTGTCCCATGTTCACACCCTTCTAGAATACTCCCTCCCCTGATCACCCAGTTATAGAATAGTCTATGTCATTTGGGGTAAGTACAGAGGAAAATGGTGTCCATTGTTACTTAATCAGTTCAGTTCATGCATCAGTGAGGCTTCAAGCAGATAATATACTGTAAACAACATTGAGGTTTCTCTGCATTTTGGTAACATAAATTGGCAAGGTAACTATAGCAATAGTAGGTCTATTCATTTTATGTATTTATTGTTAAATTGATGTAATTTTGGTTAACCATACTTTTTAAAAGTACTCTCTGAACATTAGTTTTTTTTAAAAGGGGCTTATTTAAGAATGATTAAAAACTAAAGATACTAGCTACAAGCCTTAGTAGTGCATAGAGTAAAATATTTACCTAAATGTAAAGGTATCAACAGATATGTACATGAGAAATATTGCATATTTGCATTGCGCTACAACTTTCACATCAGCGATGAGACGATTCAGATCAGCGCAACAATCTTTAATCCATAAAACAGAGTCAAAAACACAAGCAGGGGTCAAGATACCAAAATAGTCAGTTAAAGAATATGTATAAATGCTCAGTATGTTAGTGCTGGGCAAAACAGTTTTTTGCACTGAGCAATACTAGATTCCTGGTTAAGGGTTAGGTGAAATTGATCTTTGGGATTGCCATTGAGTCTATACCTTGGACTGGATTTATGGATCTGAAGTCACCCATTCATGGCCTCTAGACTCCTGACCCCAGTTCCAGGGCTTCACAGGCTCATTCTTAGTTTTGACGTTTATCACACTATTACACTGGTGTATGAAATAAAAATGTTTCCTGCCTACTGAATGATTCTGTAAGATTCTTTACAAGGTCTGAAGGACATTTTGAAGGACGAAGTCAGCCCTGTGAGGGCAGCCGTAATACTTAATGTATTCAGGAAAGCTTCAGTATGAAACAGAGTGATAACATGATTGGTGTCTGTAACATCAGCATTAAAGGTTTAAATCTTTGCCTACTGAAAGAGAATGTCCAGAGTGCAGAAGATACAAGCAGATTGACCTAAAACATGGCCTAAATGTGGTTCAAGTGAAAAAAGCAAAGACACTTAAACATGTATTCATGTTTATGGGTTGTAGCTCCACGTTTAGCTGTCGGCAGGTTTTAGAACATGTACTTCAGTTGCAAAGCTACATTTGGCAGCAGTGGAGATATGCAAATATGTCAGCGTTAGCCCAGGGAAGAGAGTATAAGACACAGTCACATAAGTGTAACAACTATAAGCAAACAAGTTAGCAATACCCAAGGCCAGATAGCTGACACCACACCTTTTACCATATTGCTGCCTGAGGACGTTTTTCTTAAAAAAGTGTGGCTCACACTGCAAATATCTTAGCACTCTATAAAGCATGAAATAAATGAAAAGCCTGCTGCAAGATATGCTGCAACATCCTTTTACAGTTTTTTAACAGTCACATATTAGAAAGTTGAAGGTTCTGTTAAAGCACACAATAAAATGTCACAAAACGTGAGATTTCTGTTGTGAGAAACTGCCAAATACAGAATCTGCTGATGTAGTTTTAGCAGCTAAAAGATGTACCAATAGGAACAAGCTGATATAATGCAATATACTGAAACAAATATGTAACAGACTTGGAAATTGCATATAATACTACATTGCCATACTCAATTGCATGCTACAAAACTGACCATAAAAACAATGCAAAAGAACTTGCACATCTAGCATGACTCAAATCAAAGTCAAAATGAACTTTATTGGCATCTCAGCCATATACAAGTATACAGAGAGACGAAATGACAAAGCTCAGGGTCCACAGTGTACACATATGCATAGTGCAAATGCAGGACAGAAGTACAAGATAATACAAAATACAAATACAGAATTAGGTAAAAAAAAATACAAGAAACGGTAGAAAAAAGTGTATAGGCAATAGGTCAGTGAAATTACCCATCATATATTCAAAGACACATTAGATTATTTTTTGACCAAACATGTCTGACTACATGGTAATCAATGTACAGTATATGTTACATATGACATATTGCCAGTGGTGAATTTGACCTGAGTAGCAGCCTGATCGTGAGTAGCAAGTTATAAGTTATGTGTAAAAACAGACCTTTGGATAAAGTTCAAATGTGCAGTAGAACAGTATTGGAATTCTATACTAACAGTTTAGATCTTTATTTTTAGATGCTGCATGGTTGCCCTCATCTGCAGAGTGTTTATATTGCTGGTGTCTCTGAAGATAAAGCATAATTTCTTTAATTAATTTTGATGGTTTCTCAAGGTGGTAAAAACATGACGCAAAGCATTTAGAGCCGCAGTGTCCCTGTGGTGCTAGCAGGCTATTTTTGGAAGCCCTTACACACTTCCTAGGAGTAAGCATTCCAAGTAAGCGCAGCACACTTGCAGAATACATAGGAAGGCAATGAATGGGATGATGGCAGGATTTCTTTAGGAAGCAGCTACATTGCTATTTTTCAGTGAACAGCAACACTGCTACTGCCTAGAGGTCAACAGACAGAATTTCATTGCTGTCATAGTAAAACCTTGTTTTTCAGAAATGGTAGGTCATTTTTATTTACTTAGTTTTTGTCCAGTAAGTTCTATGAACTATTTGGTAGACCTCATGAAGGTAATGTAAAAATTAGGTTTTTATGTAAGCCCTTAAGGTTTTTGGGGTTAACTGCAATCTGTTCAGTATCAAAAAAGGGGATCTAAACTTGATTACAAATTTTTAGAGTTTAACAATTAAGAGTTGCAGTTAATATAAAACTTTTTACATACATAAATACATAAAAGCAGTAGCATTTTCCACTGGTGTACAAAAGAAAGAAAAAAATAACCCTAGAGCTATCATGTTGACTAGGCTTCTTTTTTAAAGCTCCAGGCAGACACCTCGCTGAGGCTGCAGCCAGGTTACTTCCACAGTGGGACCAGCAGTCCTATGGTGAGTGGCACCCGGCCACAAAGAACAGTGCGTTCTTCGTCCAGCTACACCATTGGCCTCTCACCCAACATCAGCTTCCGTCCCACTGGCCCTGACCCCTTTCTCAGGTACTCAGGCTGCCCCAACCCCAGCCTCTACCCAAGACAGGACAGCCCTTCTCAGCCACGCCCTTCACCTACTGGCTCTTTAGCCACCAGCCCACCTGGGACTTGCTCCCCTGCCTTCAGACCCCCTCAGCATCCATCACCCCGTCCGCCCCCTGACCCACCAAAAGTCACCCACGAGCAGTTTAAAGCTGCACTGCAGATGGTGGTGGACAAGGGCGATCCACGCTCATACCTGGAGAACTTTGTGAAGATTGGCGAGGGCTCCACAGGAGTGGTGTGTATCGCCCGCGAGAAACACAGTGGTAGGCTGGTGGCGGTCAAGATGATGGACCTGAGGAGGCAGCAGAGGCGGGAGCTGCTCTTCAATGAAGTAAGAAACCTTTGTATATTGATCCTGAAAAATTGTCATATGTTTTTAGGAGTTTGATATGTCTTGTAATTAACCACTTTAGTTATATCCAAGTTTTAGCTTAAGCAGTTTTTGAATTTGTGTCAGTTAAAGCACCCCATGTGGATGAAATTTAACAAAATTGGGAATGCTTTTATAGAAAAGTATTAGGCAAGAACCTTATAGGCACCTTCTGAGAGTGTGTATTTGTTTCATGGTGCTTACTCAGTCTTTTATAGCAGTTACTGAATAATAATGTTTTTACATTAATAAATGAATAGGAAAGCTGTGCTGTGTTATGGGATTGACGCACACATTACAGTAATTATCCATGTAATTAATGGATTATGTGTAATTTGGAACTGATCTGGCAATCATCCATTTACACGAGTCAAAGCCTATTATCTCTGTTGTCTTTCTGAAATGAATGTGTTTTTGTTCGCAGGTGGTGATCATGCGGGACTACCAACATAAGAACGTGGTGGAGATGTTCAAGAGTGCTCTGGTAGAGGAGGAGCTATGGGTTATTATGGAGTATCTCCAGGGAGGAGCTCTCACTAACATAGTGTCTGAAACCAGGTAAATTGTCATGTAGAAAAGCAGCACCTGCACATGTCTTAACTCATCATTATGTCAGTACAGGCTGTTAGGATATCCCTGACAAGGAGCTACAGTCTTTAAAAGTTTCCCGGATAACTTAGACATATGGTTTTAGAAACAGCATACTGATGTATAAACAAATAAATCATTTTTGGTACTTCAGTGTTAATGTACAATGACACAACTTTTGTACAATGACAGAACAGTTGAATGATAACTAAATGACAGTTGAAAATTTGCTGGTATATTTAGCTCTGAAGAACCATTTCTGTCCCAGTTATTACTTTAATAACATCTGAGTTCATGTCTGCTAAATATTGATGATAGTTTTACTGTTATCTGAAGATGTGACTTAGGTGAATGACTATTCTAGAGGATTTGTGCCTTTCATTCACTGGTCTGTAAACAGGACCTGAGATGTTCTGAGCAATGATGTCATATTGCAGGGTTTATTTAAGGTGTCCCTGTTGGCATTCTGGACTTGAGCTCCTTGGTTGTAGCAGCATATGTCAGCCACAAGGGGGCAGTATACTGTTAACATCTGATGAGGCTGTATGAGAACATAGACAGTGGCTGTTTCTTCTAATACTGCCACATATGTACAACCAAAAAATAGCCGGCTCAACACTATGTGGAGTGACTTCTGCATCCTGTCCTCCACTCTCTTTTCTTTAAGCACTCAACTCCAAACTGAATCCTAATGAGACAAATGCTGACCTAAGTGCCTAGTTGACTTTAGAAGCCCCATTGTGAACTTAGAGTGGTTCATTTTGGGAGGCTGGGTTGTGCCTGATTGAAAACCTTATGTAAAATACAATGTTCCTTTTTTCTGCATGAAATGAACAAAAATTTAACTAATTTTGGGCAAATCCTAATGCTAACCAGTAAAAGGAAAAGCAGAAAATCCACCCTTGGAATATTACACAAGTAAAACTGTCTTACCACTTTATCTAGGACCAGGCTTTAGATGTGATGGCTTGGACAAAAATCAGATTGTACTACACCAAATGTACTTGATCATGTCTGAGGTTTGCACTTGAGCTACAAGGTAAATGTAGCTAAAAGAGATTGGAAGGTTCTAGCCACTGAATTAACATCCCACCTCT
The DNA here is from genome assembly GCA_037974385.1 of Arnoldichthys spilopterus. Taxonomy (NCBI): domain Eukaryota; kingdom Metazoa; phylum Chordata; class Actinopteri; order Characiformes; family Lepidarchidae; genus Arnoldichthys; species Arnoldichthys spilopterus. The sequence continues at coordinate 44,809,537 of JBBPDA010000001.1, forward strand.
CCCAGAAGTTCCAGAGTGTCCCGGATACCTCTAGTGGCCTGACACCCACAAATTGTATATAATATGCTGGATATAGTTTTTTTCTATTAACCTGAAAGTTTCAGTGCAAAAAAGAACTGAAGGGGCAAGATTTGGGTAACAAATTAGCAAACATTTTTAATCTGGTCAAACATCACTTTCACCCTTGAGCATATACTCTGATCATGAAGAGATGTAGATATCACATACTCTAAGTGTCATGATTCTGTGATTGTTAGGAGAAAATGCAAGCTTCAAGAAAATTTTTAAATTTTATTCTAACCGTTTAATTGTGAATCACACTGAATTTTACATCAACAACAGAATCTACAGCAACATAGAGAGATGCAAAGCAACAGTAGACCGACAACACTGAACTGAACAAGGAGTTTAAATACAAAGACTAACACCAAACAGCTGACACAGGTAACACGGAACAGGTGAAAGGCTCGGCTAAAGGAACACGAGGGAAACCACGTGGGGCAGACAAACACGAAAACAAGAGGCGTAGCCCTTACACTAAGATCAGATGCCAAGTTTGGGCTGTGATCTGCTGTGCTAACCGAGCTTTGCTGCTTGCGCAGGCTGAGCGAGGAGCAGATTGCCACAGTATGTGAGGCTGTCCTGCAGGCGCTGGCTTACCTCCACTCACAGGGCGTCATCCACCGTGACATCAAAAGTGACTCCATCCTGCTCTCCTTGGATGGAAGAGTGAGTTCCACTTCCCTCTCACCCCCCCAACCCACACCCCAATCTGTTGAAAATGTATTAAGAGTGTTTGGCAGTGATATGGATCATGTGAGGAATGTAACAATGATGTTAGCCTGAAGCTACAGTAAATAATAACAACGCGCTTCTTCCCATCCAGATCAAGCTGTCAGATTTTGGCTTCTGTGCCCAGATCAGCAAGGATATTCCTAAGAGGAAGTCATTGGTTGGGACTCCATATTGGATGGCCCCTGAAGTTATCTCAAAGTCACCATATGGCACTGAGGTAATGAATCACAACACAGCATGGTACAACAGCAAATACATATATTACCTTTCTTGATTTATGCAGTTGTTGTAACACACAAAAAAATAAACCACAGCTGGAGTCAAAACCACTATTGTCATGTCCAAGACAACTTCAAGATATTAGGACTGTTAGAGTCCAAGTCAAGAGTACAAAGAGGTTTGTGTCAAGATCGAGCCCAAATGAGAGAGAAAGAGATATGACAGAGACAAAGAAGCACATCTAATTGCTAAATCTGTATTATAGTCTTCTTCTTCTTCTTCTTCTTCTTCTTCTTCTACTTCTTCTTATTCGTATTCTTCTTCTTATTATTATTATTATTGTTGTTGTTGTTGTTGTTGTAATTAAATTATTATAAATTATTTTAATAACTTGCCATTTGACTTGAATACCAAAGTTCCTGAACTCCAGATTTACAAGCCTCTTTTCTGGAAAAGTTTTTTTTTAATCAAAAAAAAAAAGTTAAAAGAAAATATTTCCATTGTTTTACTGACTAACTTAAATGTATTTTGTAAATATAAACAAATACAGAATTTGATGTCTGTAACACACTAATTTATGAAAATGTGGCTTTGAATTTAAATGTTTATATTTTATTTTTATTTTAACTGCATTTTTGTTATAACTAACAACTGTAAAACAATTCTATTAAAACTTCTGCAGTACACACGTTTCCGTTTCAAAGTACAAATCAGGTGTGCATCAATGAGACTGGGTTAATGTACATGTGCAGCAGATATTTTGCCCAAAGCCTAAGAGATTTCCTACTAGGAATTGGAGCACATTTGTGTGTCTTTATATTAGTGTAAAGAGCTATCGTATAATTGCAAATAGTCGTGGATCTCAACACAACTTTTCTCTGGACGACTTTGTGCATGCTTATCTTTCACACACAGGTCTGCAAAAAATCTGGAAAGTAATTGCTTATTATTATTTTTGTTAATATGCATATAATTATGACACCTTTGTTATTGCCAGCAATAAGGGCGACATCTAAAGGATTAATTGTGTTTTCCTGAAAAAGAGGAGTATTTTGAAAGACCTGTTGTACACATACAGTTTTAGGCAAACTTTTGAACACCTCTGGTAAAAGTGCATGTTGTGTTAAAGCAAAATATATATATATATATACATCCTCTACAGGGAACAGAATTAAATATTATAAATAGGCATTTTCTGCTATTTTTAATGCACAGTTTCTATTTATTTACTGAGTTAGAAAAACATAAAGAATGAAAAACAGAAAAACCCTAGAAAAACATAAAAAATTAAATATAAATTGTTCCATAACCACTTTACCATATTATTTATATATATGTATATTAAAATTAAATATATATATTTAAAATATTTAGCATATTTATTTTATATATGTTTCCAATATGATTAATTTTGTATATAAATGGCAACTGTGCATTACATTTTGCAGAAGTATGTTCTCTGCAGAGAAGTTATTTTTCCTTAGAAAATCAACAAAATGTGTAATTTGACCAGGTACCCCCAAACATTTGTATACAATGGTATAAACAAATTGATAGCAGTCTGTATTAATATTCACTTTGATTTGTATGGCTTATTACAAATTGCTGTGAAATCTGACACAGGTGGACGTGTGGTCTATGGGCATCATGGTGGTGGAGATGGTGGATGGTGAGCCTCCATACTTCAGTGAAACTCCAGTGGCTGCAATGAAGAGGCTGAGAGATGAGCCAGCACCCACCATCCGTAACATTCAGCAAGTAAGACACACACACACACACACACACACACACAAGTTCACAGCACTAAAAGGTTTATTGCCAGCTGTGTCTGGCTAACAAAAATAAAAGTGACAACACATTCATGTTAATTTGCCAAGGAGCTGTGAAATGCTGTTTTGCCTAATATTTCTGAGACAGTTAGAATAGTAAGGCGCGATATCCTGACTTGTCTTAACACTTATAGCCAATTACTTTTTCCTTACTTATTACACTACTTAATTTGAATTGCATAATTAGATATAATATAATTATTTATACAAATAAAAAAGACAAAAACATGGCAAACAATTTTAAGTTTTTTTTTTTGCAAGACAGTAACTTTACATTAAATTAAATTCTTTATAAAATATATTTTCTACTTATGCTTAAAACCTTGGCTTTCTCTGTTTGTTTTGATTTCTTTATTCCTTTTTGTATTATTACAATGACTACAATAACATCAGGGCATGCCTTACACAATCCCTCACAGCTCAATATATCAATAACCTCCACTATAGCTGCCAACAGTGCTTTTACAATGCTTTTGTCATGTAGGTTTCTCCAGTTCTGAAAGACTTTCTGGACCGCATGTTGACCAGAGACCCAATGGAGCGTGCAAGTGCCACTGACCTCCTGGAGCACCCATTCCTCCTTCAAAGCAGCTCTCCACAGTGCCTGGTCCCCCTTGTGGAGCAGTACCGCAAGCGCATGTCCCGCTGCTGAGTCCCCATTGCCTCACTCCTCTGCACTATGCCCACTGTAGGCTGTCTGTACGTCACTGCAGAGCCCCAGGCTCTCTCGCCCAGAGGCCCTGTTTGCCCCAGACCTACACACACACGTCCTGGGTGTAATGTGACGAGCAAAAGAGGTTGTTAAGCAGCTCTCATGGACTTGAAAAAACAGAAACTACGAGCACTTTTGTCCTTGTGCAAGATAGAAGACAATGATTACGGTTGTCCGCTGGCATCAGTGGAGTGAGAAGAAGCTACGCCATAGGACAATGACAAATGTTCTTTGTCCTGAGGACGTCATGCTGGGGACAAATGCTTAAATGGCAGCCTAGACACTATGAGGGTGTTAATATTCTCAGCAGAAAGTGTGAAGAGTCACTCTTTCATGTTTAGGAGAGAAACATTAGCTATTATTGTGAATTAAGCTGGATGGCCACATTAGGCCGATGTTTCACCAGTGTTCTTAGCACAGAAAGACTATTGCACCTTGTCCAGGATCAACTTGCATGCCTATGCAGTGGCATATGTAGGCTGATTTTAAGTTTTTGTGAAATGACTTGATGAACATCAGAACATTGACGTCGACTGTCATTCTGCTGCTGTGGTGGCAACTGTTTTTAATGAGCCATTGGAAACAACTGAATATATAATAATGATTTAACTATTTATGGTTTTGTTGTTTGTTTAAGTTTTCTTTTTTCAACCAATCGACTCACCTGCTTTTTCCAAAAGCTGTTGTGAATTGTTTGTAATGTGGAAATTGTAAATATTGCATCTCGGCTTCAGAGGTTGGATTTTAAAAAGGGTAACTGAGGGAGGAATACTGTACATACAATCATGTTAGGAGTTGATACTGTATTTGCATACTGGTCATTATTTTTGAATTAACGAGTGAAAAATGGAGCATATGAAATGTCATACTAGCTTCAGTGCATTTGTTTACAGTGTGTGTGTGTGTGTGTGTGTGTGTGTGTGTGTGTGTGCGTGTGGTATGTTTACACTTGAATGTAACGTGTAATGGCGTTTCCACATCCAACCTGTTGTACTGTGACTGACTTACTTTTTAAAGAAGTCATGGATTTTTTTTCAGTAGGTGTGTGTGTGTGTCTGTGTGTGTGTGTGTGTGTGTGTGTGTGTGTTTCTGTGTGTGTTTGTGTGCTGCTAAGGAACGTGAGACTGTGATTTTGCTGACGTATGTGTAGCTAAAGCACACTGTTTTTGTACGGTTTTCGTTTGTGCTGAAGAGTCTGTCACCAGCTGAGTACATTCTGTACATCGTCTTTGAATTCTTTCCATTCTACATGATTCATTGTGGTTGTATTTGTCAGTCATTCAGGAAGAAAGAGAATTTAAACCTAATTTTAATTTTGTAAAATGAATAAAGGATGCATACTAAATATTCAGGTCCAGTGCAGTTCTTTACCTGAATTATCTTTCCTGTCTCCATGTCTCTGTCTCTTTCCTTCTCTCTCTTTCTCTCTCTCTCTCTCTCTCTCTCTCTCTCTCTCTCTCTCTCAAACAGGCATGTGTGCAATAATATACACTGGGCAGACATTTCTTTTTTTTATTTACATAATATAAATGATTGACATTAGCAATATGCATAGTTAAATATGCAAAAAAAGCTTCACAGGTTCACAGTTATGCAGTTTATACTTGCTGCATACAAAGGTTCTGATGTCATTATACATTCTATATCTGTTAACAAATGTTACATATACTATACATACATAAAACAGTAATGTATACATTGTACTATAACAGCAAGTTTGAAGCCTTGATCATACATAACTGCTGTAAAGAGAATTGACTATAAATGGCTGTAAGTTACATTAATTACCTGAACTCAGAAAATTCATTCAATTCAAGACAAATTACACTGATATTATAACTTAATGATTAGAAATAGCAATTTCAGACGTATGGACAGTTTTACAGTCTATAACATAAAACTGTACAAAGTAAAATCTCTTAGACTTCTGAAGAATGAAGCAAATACAGCATATTAGATTGTTTTACATAAGTCTACATCATAATGTTGTAAATAAATAATAAAAAAGAAAATAAGTCTGAAGACCAAAACAAACACTAAGGTTCAGACAAACCTACATAAACCTGTGGCATTAAAGTGCTTTTACAAAAACTTTTAGTCTAACTTTAGAAAACTGAAGAAAACACTAATACATATACATACACTACCAACACATCACATATTTACATGTTACATATACATATGTTCCTGTACACTGGCAATCTAGACCTTTCAACTACATAGCAGGTTTTACCTTGTTCATAGTGCCAAGTGTAGCTTGAAATAAGTGTCTTCAAAAGATGTCCCTGCAAGTGATCCCTGTAGAATTTTTTGCTGGGCTATTGCAGCCCAACGGCCAGTTAAATGGCAGCTGTGTGAACTAAGAGTGACTCACTGGAGGGCTACCCTCAAACTCGCACCTCACACCGCTAATGCTGTCAACACTAGGCTGGCTGTTGACCATCTTGTGGCCATGTGAAAGGGGGAAGGTCTCTGACCGGGCAATCTTCCCCTTGCTCAAACCCGCACCAGATGGACAGTCCCTGACTAACCTCATGAACTCAGGCGCTGTGAACCGTCGCAGCAGCCTAGTGCCGAGTCCGCTGAAGCCCTGAGGCTGAGGAGCTTTAATTCTCTCCGGCACCATTTCCTCTCTGCCCAAGAGCAGTTTGCTGTGCCTTCCTGTCTTGCAGGTGCTGCCTCGTTTTGACTCTTTGTCGTCATCTCCATTTAGAAGTTCTATTGACGTTTGGGGCAGTTTCTCACCATAGGTTGTCTTTGCGCATGTGCTGCTGTGGCAGTGAAACTTGGCAACAAGGGCTTTCTCATCCTGAAGAGAGGCTCGTTTGAGTTTGCTGGCCGATTGGCTTGTGTCATGCATGTCTCCTTGGTAGGACTGTTTTCTGCCCATCCTGAGGTCCAAGTTGAATGACTTTGCTTTCCCCCACATGGGTAAGTTTTCCCTCACTTCATCCTTGTTGTCCACTTTCTGGCAGCGTTCGGAGTTGAAGTTTAGCTTTCTTGTGGTGCCAGTGTCTTTTAGCGCACAGTTTTGAATCTGTTTTGAGGTGAATAGGGCATGTTGTTTGTCCTCTGTGAAATGCCTCTCTGAGAATCTGCTCAAACTTTGGTGGCAGCTTGAGTTAGATCTGTCAGGGGACTGCTGACTGAAACGCCTCTTTTCATTGTTGCCATCCCTAATCCACAGCTGCCTCTGAAACAAAGCTGGCAGTGGTTCTTCATTTTTGCTGTGGAACTGCTTCGAGAACCGTTCCAGGACCTGCTTCGGTAAGCGGTTGGGCCGGGGAATTTCTTCTTGCAGTTCCTTGTCCTTCTCCTCGGTCTGTTCGAAAGGGCTCACCCCTTTCTTCCCTGCAACACTAAGCGCCTGAACACACTGGGTATGTCCTAAGTAGTCAGCTATCTGAATAGCAGTGTGGCCTGCGTGGTTCATGTGGTCCAGCTTCAACCCCAGTCTCTTGAAGGCCCGGATCAAAAACTCCAGGACCTGGCTGTGCCCGCCGTAGGCAGCATACATCAGGGCACTGTTGCCCCAGCTGTCTGTGACTTCAGGGTCAGCGTTAAATTGCACCAAGATCTTAATGGCGTCCAAGTGTCCCAGCTCACAGGCCAGGCTGAGCGCTGTGCGGCCATGCTCGTCTCGACTATTGACATCAGCGCCCTTCTCCAGTAGCAGATGGGTAAACTTGGACCTGGTGCTGTGGTCCTGGAGGCATACGGCGAACATCAGCGGCGTGCGGCTGCTCTCCGTCTTCGAGTTGATGATGCGCCCGTCCAGGGCATCCAGCACGAAGCGGGCCAAGTGCACCTTGCCGCTGTTCATGGCATCCAGGAAGGTCTTGGTGCCAGAGCCCTGGCAGAGATCCTTGGGCCTCAACATGACGGAATGTCACTTATTCCGGGTGAAGCCTCACGGGTGCGAGAGTGTGTCAGCTTCGGTCTTGGCACTGCCTTGGCTTTTGTTGGCAGGCGACTCCCGAGTTACTGAGCCTCAGTCAGGGACCGGTGGTGGTTTTATACCTCCCTCTCTCTGCTTGCCCGCCCCACGTTGCTACGGCAACAGCCATCTGAGGCCCAGCGCTGCTATAGCATCCATTCAGAATCTCCTCCTCTCAAGCAAAAGGCGAAAGATACTGCCTTTTGAAAGGCGTAATTACTCAGAGGTAAAAAAAAAAAACACTGTTCTGTGTTTTAAACTCGTGCAATAAAACAGCCACACTTTCATTTTGAGGACTAATGGACTCCTTGCCTTACATGAGGAGAAAATTAGTCTGCTATGAATTTTTCATTTGTAACCACTCAAGGTTAAAACACCGGCCTTTGAAAGGTTTATATAGGACGGCAAGGACAATGGATATGCAAACGCATGAATCTTGGTTATGGACTTCTCAGAAAGACAAAATGAATGACACTAACCATAGAGTTTCAACCAGACCTGATTGTGAGATTGTTTTTTTTTTTCAAAATCTTAGTAATATACACTGCATGACCACTTATTAGCTATACCTACTTTGCATCTAAACTTGCTGTCCATTTTATGAACTCCACTTTCTGTATATGTGCCCTTTGTAGTTTTGAAGGTACAGACTGAATTGTTATGTCAAATGTCCATCCATCTCTTACAGTTGATATGTTTGGTGCTCATTTATTATTATTACTATTACTATTATTAATATTATTATTATTATTATTATTATTTATTCATTTTAATTGTAATTTGTTTTTGTTTATTTAATCATTAATATTAGTATTATCAGTATTATTTCCACATATCATAGACTCAGTACGACATCAGACCATGCACTTACACAAACACACCACCCACAACAACCCTACTTAACATAATGCAAACCTCTCCTCTGGATCTTGATTTACATATACCATGTACCTGCCCTTATGTCAGCTTTCTGTTCATCTTTTTTTTTTTTTTACCAAATTGTCTTTTATGTTGGTCACATTATTTCACCAATAAGTTTAAAAAATGAGTGAAGGTTCGTTCTTAGTACTGCACTGAAGTGATAGTGGAATGTTTGTGCACGTGTGTGTACTGCAAAGAGTGGATCACACACAGCAGTGCTGCTAGTTTTTAATCACGTTTTTAATCACGATATGTCTATCTTGGTTCACCTTGCTGATGTAAAATGACCGATGATAGTTTATCAGCTACACAGGCTAAGTTAGCCATCCTCTAGTTCTTCATCAGTTTCTGGCCACAGGACTCTCTGTTTGCTGGATATTTGTGGTTGACTATTCTCAGCCCACTAGTGACATATTGATTAAAAATAAAAAGTAATATCTGGTTAGAGTGCAGAGTGGTCCTGTGGGGGATCTGACCATTGATGAATGAAATAAAAGGAGGCTATAAAGTTAAGCAGTTACTGTCTGTAAATGTCAAACTAAAAATTGCTTATATGGTAAGGGGAGCTGATCAAATGAACAGTAATTGTAAAGAAAGGGTAGGTGTACCTAGTAAAATGAGCAATATTTTGGTGCTATTTTGGTGTTGTTGACAAAAAAATCTTCATCATAATTATTGAAAGTCCTACTGTGGGTCTGAAAGCATCTGTTTGTGAGAGTATGTTGTCCATCCTACTGCTTTAGCTGTGGCCAGTAATTCCTGTCATTTTGTACATAGTGACTTTGCACTCTTTCAGTACATCTAGGCCTTCATGGCAAGTTTAATCCCTATGATTTTTGGGCAGCTACTCATTTCAGTGTCAAGGGTATTGTTAACTCACTTGGGCAGAGGCCAAAACTGGCTACTTCAGCCTTTTTAACTTTCTCCCACTCCAGCTGAACCTTTATCCTCAGTAGTGCTGGCAGATGAGTGGGTAAGGGTCATGTTACATAGGTGCTGAAGCTGATACATGTTGATATTTGAGGTTTGAGCAAAGCTGTAACAGACAACACACACAAAATGCTATGACTGCTAAATTTAATAACTTTTTGTTTTAAAGTCAGAGAGCGGATTAAAATAACAATAATCTTGACAACACACAACACTGCAAAGGTTGCTACATTAAGGGCATCTCAAAGGACTGGTCTGGTTCTTTTCACATTAAGAAAAAATAAATAGTATTGTGATGGATGATGCCATTTGGGTCTTTTCAAGCCTAATTTTTTTTGAATGATTACTCTCTACTTCAGCTTCTCTCCTGAAAATGATCAATGAAAGCCATGCTTAATTTAAGGGATATTGGCCACCTACTAAAAACACAGGCCTTTAACTAATTAGAAACACTAGTTAGGAATTAGGAACAAATAAAACGAATTCTCTGGATATAGCTATTAATAATCTTCCTGCAGGTCATCGATATAAATTACACTAAAATTATGGTCAAACATTATTTCTGAGGAACATTCAGTACTTTAGTCTGCTCAAGAAAACACCTAAAACATGTGCAACCTTCAAGAAATAAACTTAACATCTACAAGAAACACCCCATAGTCAGATTTTTAACTAAATGGACAACATATGCAACTACACCAAAGTTTGTATCCCAATAATAAAACATAAAAGAAGAATCATGTAAGAAAAAAGAGCCATATCACATAAACACTACTTTTTTAATAAAAGAGGTTTACATAAATAATGTTAAACACACACACTGCTGAAAAAACAGCCCATTTTTAAATTCACTGTATTCATGATGTCATGAAAAACCAACATAATTACATATATCCACCTATTCAGATTACAGAGTATATAAAAGAATGATAGTAGAAGTAATGGTATGTTAATCCACACAGAAGCTTCACAATCTAATTAGAATATACATTTTTAGTGTTTGGTGTGTCCATCCTTTTCTTTTATTATAGCTTCTGTTTGGGAGATTTGTTTTCAGAGATATATTTCTGGTTTCTTGTGAAGACTTTTGGCTCCCACAACCCAAACAATCTAAATTATCAATGTCTCTCATCAGTCCTTAAAACCTCATTCCACATATCACATGTTCAGTTTCAGTGTTCTGGTGCAAATCTTCTTTTTTTATTTGTTTCCTTTTCTTAGTTACAGCTTCTTGCATAGCTTAATATCCTTTCACCCCTGCAGTACTGAGACATTATTGAGTAGCAGGTTTAAGTAAGGACTGTTTCAGTGAAGTGTAACTGTCAAGTCAAGTTTATTTCTATAGTGCTTTTTACAACTGACGTTGTCACAAAGCAGCTTTACAGAAACAGGGTCCGAGCCCCCTAAGAGCAAGCCAAAAGCGACTGTCATTGTGAACACACTCAAGCACCACAACAAAATGTGATCTCTGCATTTAATCCATCACACGTGCAAATGTGGAGCAGCGGGCAACTATCAACAGCGCCCTAGGAGCAGTGTAGCAGTAGTGCTACACTTGAACCTGCGACCTTCAGGTCCCAAGGGCAAGGTCCTAACCACTAGGCCACCCCTGCCCACATTTATCTGATGTAGACAGTTTTTGTTGGTCTAAGATAAGATAAGATAAGATAAGATAACAACTACCAGGCTCAGTAGTTAGCAGTCCCATTTTCATTTATAATTTGAAATAAATTTAGAAAGAAATTCTAATTTTTCCTATTTTGTTATGAATTTCCTCTTCCTTGTGTTAGCGGATTATGTAATCTCTACTTTATTATCAATTATCACATTTTTTTATATACAACCAAGTTATTGCTTGTGTGTATACTAACCTCTCTTTGATTGCAGAGGTCTACATCAGGACATTCCATTAAAAGTGCAAGCAAAACTGTTAGATTGTTGAATCAGTTGTTAGCAAGTGCAATACTTATCCAAGTGCGCATATGAGGATCATAGTGCAAGCTGATACAGTGGCAGGGTTATTATTCAACAGCTTGACTAAAAAGGGAGAGCCAGAAGGTAGCACAGGCATGAGGGCACCCTGTGAGAGCCCCCCTTCAACAAACCTGTGTGAAAATGAAGGCATGGCACAACACATAATATCTCAGTCCATCAACCTTAACTAAAAAATTATATATATAGAGAGAGAGATTGAGAGAGAGAGAGAGAGAGAGAGAGAGAGAGAGAGAATGTAAAAAAAAACGATAACACTGCTTGCAAAAGTAGCCCCTTTTTCAGTTCTGCTATCACTACTAGTCTTGATGAAGTTTCCTGTGAATGTTTGTTTTTTGACTGTTCCAGACTTTTTCCTGCCATTATTATTTTGCTTTTTTACTGCACCTTTAATATAAAACACAGCAAGTGAGAAGTGAGGCCTAAGTTGGGTGTGGCCAAAGTGAGAAAACACCAGCAGGTTTTTATTGTGTTCATATGTGACCATATGGCACCTGTTATTAAAATCAGTCAGGGGTTTACAGATATCAACAGGATGTGTATTAATGTGTCATCTCTGTCAACTGTCAGATGTTATGAAGACATAATCATAAACATGACATAAACATTTTTGATCTAGTGATCCAGCAGTTGAAATAGTGATCATGAACCCCTCATCCAGGGCTGCAGCTAGATATTTGAGTGCCCTACATTTTTTGTCAGCAGAGGAGGGGAGTTGTGTGAACAAAATATTTTTATTAACAGCTGAGGAAGAATTTACAATATTCCTTCGTCAACTTTGCCAAACAAATCCAAAATGACAACAATGTGGTTTTGGTGCCCACTCCGTCACTTGGTGCCTTCTGCTGTGTGTTGCACATATATGTAGTGGTGGCCCTCAACCCAAATCTAATTAGGCAACCAACACATGCGGGTTATTTAATTTAGTTTTTATTGTT
>JBBPDA010000001.1:44826848-44851252 GCA_037974385.1 Arnoldichthys spilopterus
AGAGATAGGCTGGAGCAATGCCATTGAGTGCTTTAAAAGCAAATAAAAGAATTTTAAAATGAATCCTAAAAGTAATGAGCAGTCAGTGTAATGAAGCTAAAATAGGGGAAATGCGCTCAAACTTTCGAGTGCCAGTTAAAAGACGAACTGCAGCATTTTGCACCCTCTGCAATTGCATAATAGAAGATGCACTAACCCCTATACAAAGTGCATTACAGTAATCCAGCCGAGTGGTCACAAAGGCATGAATTAGTGTATCAAAATGCTCCCGGGAGAGGATTGGCTTTATTTTGGCCAACTGTCTCAACTGAAAAAACTTAATGACTGCCTTGATCTGGCTGTCAAACTTAAGTTCAGCATCTAGTTGGCACCGGCAGTTTTCCAATTGTTCATTAATGAAGTATTTCGGGACATGTTGGGGAAAACTGTTATAACTTATATCGATGACATTCTTTTTTATTCGAAGAATCGCACTGGGCACGTAAGACATGTGCGGGCAGTGCTCCAATGTTTATTAGACAACCAGCTGTATGTCAAGGCGGCGAAATATGAGTTTCACACATCCGTGGTCCCGTTTTTGGGATACATTATCAGCTCAGAGAAAGAAACAGGCGATGTGCAACAGACTTCTGGGGTAGAGTGAGGATGCTGAGAGGGCTTTCTGGGACTTAAAAGAAAAGGTTTACCCAAGCCCCAATTCTCAAGCATCCAGACCCAGAACGACCTTTCATTGTTAAGGTAGATGCATCTAACAGTGGGGTCGGGGCAGTACTGTCGCAGAAAGATGTCACCAATAACAAGATGTTTCCCTGTGCATTTTTATCTAGGAAAATGATGCCTGCAGAGAGAAACTATCATGTCGGGGACAGGGAACTGTTGGCCATGAAGCTGACCTTTGAGGAGTGGCAGCATTGGTTGGAGGGCACTTAATACCCATTCATGGTTTTCACAGACCATAAAAACCTAGAGTACCTCCGTGCTGCCAAGCACCTCAATCCATGCCAAGCCAGGTGGGCGCTGTTCTTCACCCAGTTCAATTTTTCTCTCTCTTATCGACCCGGCAAGAAAAATGGCAATGCAGATGCCCTCTCTCTGCAATTAGAGGAAGACCCGGGAAAGGAAGAACCAGCCTATATCCTGCCAGAAGCCATACTTGCCACTCCCATCAGATGGGAGATATAGGAGGAGATAGAGAAGGAGAACTGTGGGAGGAACACGCCTCCTGAGTGCCCGGCCAGCAAGACCTTTGTCCCCGAACATTTAAAAGTTAAGCTGGTCAAGTGGGCCCACACCAGTAGAGCCACAGGGCACCTCGGAATCAACAGGATGCACAGGTTGCTGGCTGAGAGGTTCTGGAGGCCCAGAATGAAAGCTATGGTGGAACAGGTGGTAAAATCCTGTTCAGTCTGTGCCATTATGAAGTCTCACAAACAGCTACCGGTAGGGAAATTGCTACCCCTGGAGATTCCACAAAGACCGTGGTCCCAATTTTCTGGTAGATCTCCCAGCATCACAGGGTTACACTTCTGCAGAAGTAGTAGTTGATCGGGTTTGAAAGATGTGTCAGCTACTACCCATGTCCAAACTGCCCTCCACCTTTGAATTGGCAGAGTTGTTATTTAACTATGTGTTCTGGTTCACAGGGTTGCCAGAGGACATAGTGTCTGACAAGGGTCCTCAGTTCACCTCCCAGGTCTGGAGATGATTCATGGAGAAACTGGGGTGAGAATAGATTTGACATCCAGTTATCACCCTCAGTCAAACGGCCAGGTGGAGAGACTAAACCAGGAACTGGGTAGATTCTTAAGGAGTTTCTGCTTTAACCAGCAGACCCAGTGGGCTAGATTTCTCCCCTGGGCTGAGTATGCCCAGAATTCTCTCCGGAATACTTCTACTCTCCTTACCCCCTTCCAGTGTGTGCTGGGATACCAGCCTCCTCTGTTCCCCTGGAACAACGCTCCCACAAACATGCCAGCAGTAAACGATTGGTTCCAGCGAGCAGAGGAGGTGTGGGAGGGCACCCATGCCTCATTGCAGGAGGCGGTGAGGAGACAGGATAGGAGCCGATAGGAGGAGGACTGAGGAACCCAGGTATGAACCTGGTGATCTTAAACTTAGGCTTCCCTGCAAAAAGCTGAGCCCAGGTCCGTTTAAGATCCTTCGCAGAATTAACCCTGTGACATATGAATTGTTGTTGCGCAGAACTTACCATATCTCTCCTGTGTTCTCCTAGTCTCCCTGCTGAAGCCCTTAGTGAGGGGACCACTAGCGGACACCAGTTGGAACACGGGAGAGGTGCGAAGACTACTCGTCTGACACGGTATTCTGTGCGTTTGTTGGAAGGATTATTCAGAAGTGAATTATTAGTGTGTTTTTCCCGTTCGAGTCTTAGCTTACCCTGTGACACTGTCTTTGCCCTTGTGTGAACTTTGCTTCCCTGACGTTGATTTCCGATTGCCCTTCGGCGTTGTTTGCTTGCTGTCTTTAAATAAAGACCACTCTCAACCCACATTGGCTTCCTGCTTCCTCAAGTTACACCGTGCTGTACAATGTGTCCCCCATCAGTGCTTGCTGCTTGAATTCACAGGCTTGAGGACAGGACAGGATGGACTGTTCATTGTTAGGTGTGCAAGATGACAAGAAACCCGGCCTGTCTCTCCCATTAAGCCATTCTAAAGCAACATGTTAGCAGACGCAGCTATTGTCAGGCAACTTTTCCTACACTCTCATGCCTCAGAGCACATGACTACCCCAAGAGTCAAAGTGGCCACTGTTCACAAAAATATAGGCTTATGCCTTGATTCTGCCTCTTAAAGGCATTTTACTTATTGTTCCCTATTTGTCCTTCATCTCCTGGATTCTCATTCAGTTATTCGGTAGGGTTAGGAACCATAACTTGTGACATACATAATAGCACCACTTCCCTATATCATATTTACCAGTCTAAATGAAGGACAGCTAATTTCATTGCGCCATTTGCTATAACATTTACAACGTTTGGCAGATGCTCTTACCCAAAGTGATGTACATGGGTGCTTTGTGGTCTACAAAGAAAATCAGTTACACCAGTAAACCTAGACTTGGATTACAGGTTGCTAGTGAACAAAGATTCTACCTGAGATTATACTAATTCTTTACATATTTGTTTATTTATAATATATGTATATATATATATATATATATATATATATCTTTATGTTTAATAATTAGTAAATGTGTTAAGTTGGGACATGTAGGTATTTTCCTAAGCGCTCTGTGAAGAAGTGGGTCATTTAAAGACAGTGAGGGACTACAGTTTTAACTCTTAAGGGATGTTCATTCCACCACTGAGAAACTGAGAAAAGCCTTGATGTCTGTCTTTGAGTTTTGAGATGGGGGTTGTCCAGTCAGGCTGAGGGTGATGCTCTAAGAGGGAAAGCTGTTATCTGTGGTTTAATCATTAGTGAAAGGTAAACAGGGGCTGGACCATTTTTGATTTTGTAAGCAACCATCAGCTTTATAAATCTGATGCAGGCACCACAGAAAACCAGTGAAGGGTTCGTAGCGGTGGAGTGGTGTATGGAGTGGAAGACAAGATGTATTGCTGCATTCTGAATTAGCTGTAGAGATCTTGAGGTCTTTAGAGGAAGACCAGCCAGGAGAGAGTTGCAATAGTCCAGTCTTGAAATGACAAGTGACTGAATGAGAAGCTGAGTATTGCCAGTGCTGAGGATTGACCGATTTGCCTGATGTTGTTTAAGATATACCTGCACGTTCAGGAAAGGTTATTAATGTGACATCTTTATCCAGAGAAATTCTCAGATTCTGTGCTTCCATTGTGGGAGTGATGACAGCATTCTCAAAGATGGCAAGGTCAGATCTTGGGGATGTTACTCCTGGGATGTACAAGAGTTCAGTCAGGGATTTAGTTTAAGATGATGTGTTATCATCCAGGAGGAAATGTCGTTCAAGCATGCAGCAATCCAGGCTGAGACCTGAGGGTCACTGGGTGGAAAAGACAGTATGAGTTGAGTGTGGTCGGTGGAACAAACAATAACAAGCCTGAACCAGAACATAAGTGATGGAATATAAACTTTATTCTTTATTTGGTGAAGATTTCATGAGATTTATTTAGTTTTTTATTCAGCACCCTAGTGAGAAATTGTTAGTGTTTTGTATAAAGCAATTTTTATAATGCCTAAGCTCATCGATATCATGTTAACAGCCAAAATGAAAAGATTATAAAAGGAATGTTGCAGAGCGCAAGATGAGTTTAGGCAGGTATGTTTGGCCACCAGTCAGTCAGTGCCCATTCTAGATGAATTTAGAAATAAACTAAAACCAGTTACTGGAGAGAAAAAAACAACATATTTGTAAAGGCAGATGGAAAAGTCAGCATCCATTAAAAAGTCCTAAGTCTGTACTGAAGTCCTAGACCAAACTCTGGTCCTCTGGTTTAAATACCTAAAACTAAATGTTCTGTGCCTGTAATTTACTTAGAAAGATTCCAACACCAGGATGTGCAAAAACTGAATTTAGAATGTCAAAGTCAAAGTGAACTTTATTGTCATCTCAGCCATATACAAGTATATGGAGAGACGAAACGACGAAGTTCAGGGTGCACAGTGTACATATACACATGCAAAATGGACATACATACAGGACAGTGCAATTTCAGGGCATACATACTGTAACGTACACGACCCTGTGTGGTCCATGTGGTTGTGTTTTGATTGTCCTCATGTTTGTCTAGCCACACCCCTGTCAGCTGTTTCACATTCGTAGTCAGAGGTGGTAGTAATTTATGTTCATTATTTAAACCCCTTGATTGGTTCTGTCTGTGTCGGTCTACTGTTTATCATCTAAACTCACTCATACTTCCTCAATCACCGCCGAATCCTTATAGACAGAACGACCGCGAGAAGGAAGTAGCGAGGATGGACGACTTAGTGGCGAGATGGAAACATCAAGTGGAGGTGTGGAAAATGAGAGGGAAGGAACCAGAAAGAGGTGAGGAGCTGCTTAAAGATATTCAGAGGGTCAAGAGGAGAATGGGGGAACCCGAATTGGGAGAGCTGGGGAAAAAGTTGGGGCTTTTGATTTGGCAGTGTTGCAGAGGATATGAGTCTTCATCGGCTGCAGGCGACGCTTCAGGGAAGCATCAGAAGCGCAGGGGAAAGCGCATTACGGAGCCAGTGGTCGATGGAGTTCCTGAGGCAGCTTTGTCAGCGAGAGGAGAGCTCCAATGAGTCCCTGCTCCCAAGGTGCTCGAGTTGTCCAGTGTGCTGTTTGGGGAAATGCAGCACCTGGCAACCGAAAAGAGCAGTGCCCCCAGTCTCAGCAAACGATTCAGAAGCGGTGACCAGCTACCAGGGGAGTTTCAACCCAGACAGGGCTGCGCGTTACTGTGGAGACCTCGACACAGACGTCATTGGTCATCACTAAGGAGGTCTCCATTCAGGCAGCGCAGCCAATCATGTCAGAGGGATCTCCCAGAGCGCCACCGCACAATGTGTCTGTCATTTCATCATCTAAACTTGCGCATACTTCCTCAATCACCGCCGAATCCTTACACATACACATGCGGTGATGTAGGAAGTATTTGTGAGCTTTGAATTATAAATAAAGATTTATTTTAAAGGAAAAAACAAAACACGAATGCAGGAAAAACAAACAGGGCACAAACACAAAACAAGACGCACGGCAGGGCAGGAACAATAGAGAAACAACAGTTGACCGACACAGACTGCACAAAACATGGGGTTTAAATAATGAACATTGATTACCTCCACCTGGGACTAGGAACGTGAAACAGCTGACGGGCATGGCTAGACGAACACGAGGACAACCAAAACACATGAGGGGCATGTACGTCCCAAAAGGCACATTACATACCATTTCAGTGCTGTAAGGTTGCCCCTGAAAATGCTAACCAGACCATCATTAACCAAGCTTTCAAAGCAATGGAAAACTGTACTTTTCTGCATTTCTTTGCAGCAAATTCCGTAATCAAATCATAGAAATTCAGTTTCTTAACCACACCACTCTCAATGACTTCAGACCTCTGTGCTCTGTGGCTTGTTTTCAGTGTTCAAAACATGATTGACCATTACCTTTACTGAAAATGTGGCAAGCAAAACAAAACAAAACACAGATCTGATGGATGGGAAATATAAAAGCCATTGTCTTGAGACGTACTCACCATTTACAATCTTGCATTGTAATTGCAATTGCAATTCCGATTATGAAAACGCATTGGCAAAGCAGATATCATGTTCATAGGCTGAACATATATTGAAAAAAACACAGCAAGCCTAATTATAGAAGACTGATAGCAATTGCTAGCCATTGCTAGCCAAGGACTGCTTCTGCTGGGATCATGCCTACTTAGATTTTGGTATCCTTGGAAACCACTGTCTCTGTCATTATCAAGTGAGCCAAACTGGTCAACTGAGATTCTTAGAGGAACTCAAGGGAAGAGGAACACAAATGCAGAGGTCATATATGAAATGTGTAGCTGTTCAAGGCAGCAACTACATTTACTCAGACACATGTGGGCCACTTAAGCAAAAATGCGAAGAATTCATACATTAATGATTTTTAAAAGATTTTGGTGGTGTAAGGACTCCACTTTTATGGTGAGTACTCTTTATTTATTAACATTGAACTATATTTTTTTATATTAAAAACAGGCAGCTGGATTTCTGTGCTGTTGCTCAGAACTCAGTTTTAATCTTATTTTACAGAAAAGGGAGAACGGAGCATAAAAACTTCAGTTAATAAACTGATAAATGGTGGATGTTTTCAAATGTTTTGCTGCAATTTTACATGGACGCTTTTTATAAGTTTTTTTTTTCTCCTGCTCAAGTAATTTTTTGGCCACCTACTTCACTACTTGAGTTATTATTTCACTAAAGTAACACTCTTACGTGAGTACAGTTTTAGGCTACTCTACCCACCTGTGAACCTTTGTTCATACATCCAGACAATCCTCATTAGCACATTATTCAAAAGTGACTATGAATGGTAAGACAGCACAGGGAGAATCCTTTGCCTCCAGCCTGGTGAGATGCTCAGAGATCCATGGATTTGTAGAAGATGAAGATTTCTTAAGACTGAAAGTGACTCACAATAACTGACTCATACCATCACACCCATCATGGTGTGTGAGGACATAGCAATCACATGCTGGCCAAGCTGCTACAGAAAAAAAGAGCTGAGAAAAGCAGAGGGCACTTTTCACCATCTTGATAGGCATTCGGTAGTTGGGACAGTGAAGTCTTTATGCTAAAGAAGGCTTGAATAAAGGTGAAAAGATGAGTATGAGGAATAGTGGTGATTTTCGTAAGCGTGCTATCATTCTTCAGCACTTTGGCACAATATTCAATCAAGCATGTAAGTATTTCACTTCACAAAAGGAGAATGAAGTCAAAAAGCCCTCTTTAAAGTTAATTTGCCTCTATAGTTACATGTACCTAAATTGAGGGAACTGAGGCCAAAATGTACCATTATTCTAAAACCATAAAACAATCATATCCAGTAACAGGGCAGTACGCTCTGTACTGTTGCCTCACATTTGTCACAATTGTGCTTGCCCATGCTTGAACAGACAGTAACCATAACACATTGCTATGTGGTTGCTTACTACAGTGTTACTACTACTATTAGCTAACAATAGCTGTGTTGACAGAAAATAACATAGACTGCTTTTCCACACTCACATGTGTCTACAGTTTCACATAATGTTGAGAATCAAAGAAAGCTTGTATTTTTCTCTATCAAATGTGAAAACATGAGCAGAAATACTCTGTGGTGGCTATAGCTAAATTCTAATTGTGTTAGCCTAACCCATGTGCAAACTGCAAAATAGTACATATCAGTATGTAGCCCAATTCAACAAAACAGACAGTACTATACAATATTCACAATACAAAATAAACAATATATGATACAAAATATACAATGGACTAAACAATAAACAATAAATATGGTACACATTATACAATAGACTATACAATATACAATAGATAGACACACAGTGCTTAGGACAGATTCACTGACTGCACAATTTAGTAACACAATAGCTCTGTGGCAGACCAAACATTGTCAACTGGCAGTTTGATCTTCCACTTCAGGTCTTGTGAAATAGTAGTTCCAATGGTACTAATAAGAATTCTAAAATAGTGACCAACCCATCAATATGCCATTTAGTACCATCAGTTTAGGAGAAGGCTCTCAAGTACCAATAGGTCCTGATGGCTAAAGTATTTCAGTCTTTTACCGTTTTAACCAGTACGGCAGGTTACAAACTCAACTGAAATAATTTAATAACAAAACATAGCAAAATTAGGGTTGGATATTGCTTGGGTCATTTCTGATACTGTATAATTAGAAATTTTGTCCATTCCTGCATGATTTAAAACTTCATCTGCACAACAACCAATTGTCACCATTACCTGATTCTCCTCCTCATTTAGCGACATTCATTTTGAATAGAAGATAGATCCGGTCTAGCAGCAGACACACACTCTGTGTCTATGAAACCAAGCTTTTGTAGCCTGTGCAGAATGTGGTCTGGCACTGTCCTGCTGAAATAAGCATTAATGTCATGAAATCTCTCCCTGATGATGACATATGTCTCTCTAAAATCCTAATATATGCCTTAGAGTTCATGGTACCTTCAAATACATGCAACTAATCCATTCTATGGGCACTGATGCAGCTCCATACCATTACAGATGCTGGCTTTTGCACCTTTCCCTGATAAACCAAGTATGGATAGCCAGTGAACCAGCAACAGGGCGCCCAAGGCTCAGGTGATGCAGGTGGGGATGGCTCTACCTAGTCCAATACCACCAAAGCAAGGTTGATTTTACGTTTGATTGTAAGGTTTTAGAACATACAGTGCACCACAGTTACAGCTGTTTTGGTGGCCTGAGTTAAGCAGTATTAAGGTAGGTGGTTTTAATATATTCGCTAACTAGTATATCTTAACGATTAAATAATGAAGAAAATTACAATTAATACATTTCTAAACTACCTTTGCCTCATAGCTCAAGTGAAGATACATTTAAGGTGAAGACCAAATTATGTAAATTAAAATTGGTTAAAACTACCTTATTAATACTGAACTTGCTAAAAATGAGAACTGTTTGTATTACACCAGATTGTTAACTCCAGCCATACATGCAACTGGGAATAAAATCACAAATTGTAAGTCTTATTAAGATTATACTGATGGATGTATTTATCAGGTGCAGCTGCAGTCCTCCATCCCACACACTCCCCTCCTTAGAAGGTGAAAGTGGTTTCAGGTATTCAGAAGTGAGGCTGCCTATATTCCACCATGCACATGTCAAAGCTCCTCACTCACCACAGCTATTTAAAGAGAGCAAGCCATTTTGAGGCTTCTGAAATTATAACAGTGGTAATTAAGGAACATTAGAGCCAAATCTGCCATTGTGACTCAAACTGCTGCACACAGCAGAGCTGTGGAGTGTGTTCAGAAGGGTTCTAAGAACAGCTCTCTCTTCTCCGCTCTTATAAAACGGAGGAGGGCATGTTCGCACAACACTATTCCATGCCATGTGATGAGGACCAGTAGGTCCAGCCACGTGCCAGTTATTACTGAAGTCTCAAAACAAAAGTCAGGCTGTTTTCCTGCACAGCTAACAGGAGCTGCCACCATCCAGACAGAGCCTAATGGATTTTTGCATTTCCAAGGGAACTGTCAGAATAAAATAACAGACATTGGTGGTTTAGGAAAGGTCAGCATGTGGGCTAAGTGTGTTGAGGCTTGTTATTACATTGTAGGTGAAAGGCCATGCTAAACATATAAATTGCTATGTACACACACACATAAACACACACACACATTTGCCTGAACACAATTAGCTGTGCATTATTTACTGACACTGATATACACCACAACATTAACACTACCTGCCTAATATTGGGTAGGTCTCCCTCATGCTGCCGCAAAAGCTATGACTGTGGTGCACTCTCTGTTCTGATACCTTTCCATCAGAGTCAGCATTCACTTTTTATACCACAGTAGCTCTCCTGCAGGATCAGGAGCTAGCTTTCACTCCCTACATGCATCTGTGAGCCCATGACCCTGTCTATGATTTATCAGTTTTCATTCCTTGGATCAGTTTTGGCCGGCACTACTGCATACCTGGAACACGCCACAAGATTTTGGAGATGCTATGATTTGAGCCAATCCTAGCCATCATCTAGCTATCACAATAAGGCCCTTGTCAAAGTGGCTCAGATCCTTACACTTGCCCATTTTTCCTGCTTTTCCTGCTTACACATCGCTAATTACCAATTACTAATGCACACCTATGGAAACTCCGGGACTAGTCATGCCTAGAATGACCATATATACTTGCAGTAAGAAAAAATATCGTAAATCTGAATTTCTGCAGAACTATCAGTGTTAAGTGTAGATGTAAACTATAAAACTCTTCCTCTTTTATCAGGCTATTCTCTGTGTTGTCTAGCTGTGATTAGTTTCCTTTATTCATCACCATGTATTTGCAACTTATGTCATTTTACTTTCAGTTTTCAATGGTTATTTGTTATTCTTTCTACTTTGGTACAATATTTGTATCACTATTGCCACTTAATGGTAAAGTGAACTTGGGTAAGAGAAAGCTACTATAGAAAAATTTCTCAACTGATCTACATTGAAGGTAAAGAGATGACTTCATAAATGTTTTTTTTTTTTACCTCAAACTGTCACTTTAAACAGAAACACTAGAATTAGAATAGCATATGTAAACACTGTTTAGTAACAAGAACGTGTATCAGTCTGAAACATTTCACAGGAGCTTGGCCAGCCTTGTAGCTTACAATATTTCAGGCAAGTGTGTTGTATCTAGGATGGAATAAATGGATTAATAATTGCACAGCTGAAAGACAGAGACCTTTGAGAAATATGTATGTAGGTGTATGGAGTGTTTTCAAAAAGCGAGTCCAGTTTGAACTGTGATGAACTTACGGAGTGTCTGGACTCAATAAGTGTTCTCAGAAAGCACTATCAGCGCTGCAGGCTCCTCCTTCAGTTTTCCCATTACCCGTAATAGTTTGGGCCATTTGTTGAGTGAGAAGTGTGTGAGCAGATGGATGTATTCAGGGTTACAATAATAAGCTTTCGCTTCAGAGAGCGGCTCCCATCATTAAGTTGGGTTGGCAACTCTAATCTCTCACTCTCTCCTAACTCTTATATAAAAATCACACTTCAACACAATCCTTTATTCTTTGCCATGTTACTGCACTCCACAAACAGAATTTCACAGGTTTATCACTTTTCTAATTACTTTATTTTCAAACTGTGTTAAAATGAATATGATATACAGTTGCCTACATGTAAACCTGATTTTCTTTTATATGTGTAATGTTACTAAGTTAATAAATTTTTCTGTGGTTTTTTTGGTTATATTCAATAATATTCATATATGATATAATTGATACATTTAAATTTTCCACTTAACCAGCCTCAGTGGCCACTTTATTAGAAACACTCCCCTTGTAGCTCCAGTTTATTTGTGCACAGTTAGAGCCTGCAGCCCATTTGCTGCTATACAACTTGTGCCATCCTCCAGGGCCGGGTGTGATACTCCAATCCTTAACTGTTGATGTACAGTGGAATGCAAAATTGTGCACAAACACTCCTGATCAAATTACATGTTTAAATAAGTAGTAAAGAAGTATACTTCATCCACAGAGAACCTAAAAAATGCATTTTCTCAGCCAGTTACATGTTATGTTAACCTCATAGCTCCAGGACAAATTTAAAGTAGCAGATTTTAGACACCAACTATGTCTTGTGGATAAATTACATTTGAGGAAAAACTGCCTAAATTAGATTTTTAATCAAACCATCCTTATACAAACAGAAACTCAAACCTTCCGTGCTGCACATCCACATCTGAAAACCTAAAAGCAGCAAAGTAGACATCAGCCCAGGAAAACATGGCCATAGTGTGCTCCGTGGCCGCCGTGCTCTGGCCTGGAATCTCCAGCTTTGTCTACTTGCTCGGGGAAGTGAGGGCTAATGCAAGCATTGACTGACTCCCGGAGGTCAGAGGGCAGTGACCACATCCTCTTTGCATGATAGGACATGGCATCCTGGTGCAGCTGAAGGTGAACAAAGGTGACAGGTTAAAGCAAGTTTTGTCTAAATAATAATTTGACAGCTTTCTTTTCTAAACCATTGCTCAAACCGCATACTGAAACTATTGTGCTGGTGAGTGCTAATGAATTCTAATGTCACAGCAAAAGAACAAAATGCTTGTACTTTAGAGTTATTCACAAGCGTGTACTTTGGTCTGTTGTCCTTGCAGTTTTTGCAAATGTAAACAGCTTTTAATATTTCATATTTTATGTAATTGCTAACCAATGGGAAAAAAATGCAAATTTATAGTAAATTAGTTTTGAAAAGCAAGTCATCTCCAAACGTTTGACAGGCAGAATGCATAATATCTTATGGTTAAGGACCATCTCTCAAAATAAATTATTTTCCATCAGATTGAGAGCATATTAATAGGGAGTTACTGACGGAAACTGACACAGGCAGTTCTCAGGCTGTAAATGACCTGGGCAGTTTATCTACATGTCAGTAGAGGCATGAGTGGCTTCTCTGTGGGCAGTGCAGTGTCTGTTAAAGGGAGCTCTAGCTGAAACCTACAGTAGGAAGTGTTTAAGGTTTAGGTTAAGCTACACATCTTAAAAAGAGGCATTATGGCAACTATGGTCTCCTTTTTTTTCATCTGTTCAAGGTGTGATATATTAAACAGGGAATCAGTTATAGAAGTTGATATGTAGAAGGCAGAAAAAGTGGACAACTTTACAATGGGACAAATTGCCAGTGCTAGACAACTGGGTCAAAGTATCTCCAAAAATTTAAAGTTTTCCCAGTATGCAGTGGTCAGAAACTACCAAAAGTGATTTGAGGGTGGACAACTAGTTAACTGGCTTCAGGATCATTAACTCAAAAAAGTTAATGCTGGCCATGATAAAAAGGTGTCAAAACACTCAGAGCTGTTTTGGCTGCGGGGGGGTGGGGGGGTTACAGGTATATGTTTATAAAAGAACAATCATTAGAATAAACACACAAAAAAAAACAATCAGTGATTTCCTTAACCATTTCCAAATCTGTCCTTGAGGAAGCTGAATATTTGTAGTACCGTTTTTCGAATTTTGGTTCATTTTGATTACATTTTTATTGTTTGCATAAAAAGTCAATAAACAGTTTTCCTAAGAGTGCCTAAGACTTTTGCACAGTACTGTATATACAGTCATTGATGGAACAAAACCTTGTATCTCCAAAATAGTAACTTTACAGGACAATAAAAAAAAAAACTTTTTTACACAGATTTTTTTTCCAGATGGTAGGCACTTTATCAAATGTCTTTTTCCACATAAAGTTGTAAACAATCCTACAGCACTTTCTCCTTAGAGCTAACATGAATATCTACAGCTAGTCTTACACTTGGTAGCAGTTGATGCGATTCTGTTGCCCTGGGCAATTGGTCAGTATCAGAAAGTGACCCCTACATCTTTATTTGGATTTAAATGCATGGCAGTGACTGTTAATCAATAATGTGTTCAGACTGTATCCAGTCATTAGCTGGTAGGGAAGATGTACCAAATTCACATGTGATTTTCTTGGAACTATAAAATTTGCATGAGCCCTACAGAAATCAAAACCCTCTGTTCTGTGTTTGTGCTATTATGCACACTTTTGGAATGGAAAAATAAAATAAAATGTCCTAAAGCTAAAGTGAAATAAACTGAAAATGTTTATTAGATATGACAGTATGACTTTAAATCTCACACTGGATTATAATTTGGTCAGTGAATGCAACAAGAACAAAGCCTGAGCCATTCAGGTCACAGAAGCTTGACCTCAAATTCAACCAAAAGAACATTGTGTAGTGCAGTAAACACAGCCCCACATATGAATACATTTACTCACAAAAGACTGCTCCATTCCATTCACTTTATCTCAGTTGGTGGACCTCACGTTTTATAAGGATTACTAAAGGGCATGTAGAGGAGGTGGTCTACAGTGTTAAAATAACACCTGCAGGGTTTATTTGTGTCCAGCTGGACCTACATTCAACACTACCTCTTTGCTGCCTATAAGGCCATATTAACTCAAGCAGCACCTTACTGCATGATTCTAAATGGAAAATATGCTTATAGCTCATTACGCATCAATGGAGCTATATTAATGTTTACTTTTCAGAGTAGTGATGCTTACACAGCTTCACAATGTCATTTTTATGACTTGCATTAATCATAGATATAGAGTGGACACTTTATTTTGAGTGACAGTTATATAGCTATACAGAGTCTATGACTCATATATTAGACTAATATACTATTTAACTAATATTCAACTAACAATATATTAAACATAACTGAAGATTATATTGTTTGTAAATGATACAAAACTTAAACCCACACACTGTTGATAATCCACTTAGTTTCACCAGATGGTTTAACAACTGAAGATAATCTATATTAGCAACTCAAAATAAAGTGTGACCTTAAAATGTATTAAGTTCTCTGTGTTGGTCAAATGTCATGAACTTTTCAAAGACAAACACTTGTGTGTTATTGATTGAGCATTTGCTTTAAAGTTTCTTTGCAGGTTTACAACCAGAATGCGTCTGTAACATTTCAAAGTTCATGATCCCATTAGTGAATACACTGACATTATTGTAAGTAAACAGATCTTGCATTTGAAGATTCCACCTCTGTGGATCTTCAGGTAAGTCTGGTTGGACTTCTGCCAGACTCTTCTATTACTAGCTTACTAGCAGATTGACGTTGTCCTAAAAGTGCTTTCCTTTGAAACAAAGAAACACTTTATGAGAGGTAAGTGAAGTGGTGGAGACCACTTTTACCAAGTCCAAGACCAGTGCTAGTCAAGACCAAATACAAAGTTCATATACTTGAGTCCAACTAAAGTTCATTTCTGATTATTTCTGGTGGTGAATACATCATGAATTGTTTGTAAAAAATAATAAATCAATTGAGACACAAAGTTCTGTTCAACAGCAACATCCAGTTATATATTTGTCACCAGGTTTTGAGTGGCTTATTGCTTTTAAAATCTTCCTTTTAATCTCTTAACTGCAGTAGATTTTGTTTTTGCACCACCATTAGGAACAGGAGGAAAAAGATGATGACGGAAAAGAAGAATACATTAGCAGTTAAATTTTAAACGTTAAAATTCCTTTTTATAGCTCCTGTAACTTGTTACAGATCAGCTTTAGACTACACACTAAGGACCAGGACTAGTCTGGCAAAGTCAAGACCAAATCCAAAGAGGTTTGAGTCCAGCTCAAGACTATGTTACATCTTGATGTCAAACAGAAGAATTAGTGTTATGAATTAAGCAGATTGTGTTTTCTAGCACACCTTTTTAGGGCTGCCCTAGCATGTTCCTGTTTTATGTGGGCCTGTCATAAAATAGGGTTCAGGGCCAAATATCTGCAAGAGTATTATCTATCCATAAATCCATTTTCTAAACGCTTCTTCTGTTTCTGGGCAGCGGGTGCAAGAGTATTATTACATACAAAATAAAGGGAAAATGTCTGGACTCCTGAGTGGTGCAACTTTTTAAATCTTGGCCCTATCATGGAGAAATAACAGGTTTGATTTCCAGTGATGCTGCAGCCATCCATGGCCAGAATTCCAAGACCGCACATGTTAGCTTTGCCCTCCCTGGGTGGAAAGGATGGCACCACTCTCTCCAAACCATCATTCAGAATGATGTTAGTCAGTGTGGGTGAATGCTGGCTGACAGAACAGAATTAGAAGGTAGCCTTCTCCTCCAAGCACATTATGCTGTCCAATTCTGTGGTAGCAGCAGTATGAGAAGATGCAGGGGCTGGCTTCATGTGACTATGAGAAAACATGTGCCCACAAAAATTAGTATTTAGTCTATTTGTTTTTTGCCTGTCGCCAGAACGGCTTCCTCTAAACATCAGGGCTCCTGAAGGCCCCAATAAATAGCTCAATTCTGTGCATTTCATATATAGCAAGGTAAATTGCAATAAAAATTGACATAATTGTGATGCATTATGTCTCACTTTTTGTCATTTTATTTCTTAACTAATTCTATACTGAGATAGAATTAGATGAGGGCCTAACAATGCCTTAAACAGCCCTGACAGTGTAATGTGCAGGTTGCAGATTACCTGACCACTCATTGATCTGATATCAGCCAGCGTGGACATCTGCTTCTTCCTAAGTGTCTGCTCCTGCTCTGGACTTTCACTGCTTCCTGTGGACTGGATGTTGAAGTCGCTGTCATGTTAACATTGCCACATGATTCATAACGCATACATTATCCACACATTTAAATTTATGTAACCAAATGCATGAACATGTTTGTTTCGCTATAAGGATTTTTCTTTTAACACATTTGGTGCAACAAAAGGGTAAATTTGCTCATACATAAAGTTTAAAATCACAATGAAATCAAGACATTTTGTTCATTTGTGTTTTTTACTATAGAAAATTATACAGTTCATAAGAGAATCTAGCACCATGCATGTGTCTGTGTGTGTCAGTGTGTGAGCAGTATGTGGGAGAGTGATTTATGCCATGTGTGTGGATTTCTGTGAAAACAAACAGTGTTCTACCTATGTATGAGTATACATTCACTTTCCCACCAACACTGCTATCTGGGAAAAAGTAGATAACAAACAATAAACGCTTTGCTTAACAAGTTTGATTCTGTCTAACTAAAGTTCAGAACTGCAGTGAAGAACCTCCATAAAAAGGAGAAAAAATGCTAAATTAAGCCTGTTCCGTGGTGTTTGTAGACTGCTTGGCTAACTTAATAATTGTATATATATACACGCACAAATTTATATTAAATGTAATTATATATGCAATTTTACATTTACACAGCTCAACCTTTTTTTAACTATTTATGAAAGAGCTAAAGTTTGAATAACAACCTAAACAGATTATAGTACCACTCTCTAGTATTCAATCATAGGTAGCAGAGCTGTTCAGGGTTGCCAGATTGGGCATGATCCCTAGTAAAGTTTGCCTTGAAAATGATTTGCTATGAAAATAAAATGATTAATAATAATTGCTATAACAAAGAACATAAAAATAACAATGAAATGTTCCACAGTAAACAGGTGCATTTGTATCAGGTGATGTTATCATGATTTCGTATAAAGGGAGCATCCACCAAAGGGTCAGTCTTTGCCAGCAAAGATGGGTGCCGAACTGTCATCGAGCTGTCACTGTCAATGACAGAATGTCATCAGCGAAAGTGCAAAAGCCAAGAGCTGTCATGGTATGGGGGTGCATCAGTGCCCACGGCATGGGTGACTTGCATATGTGTGAAGGTACCACTGATGTGGAGGCATATACTGGGACAATGCCAGGCCTCATTCTGCATGTGCTTACAACAGTGTGGCTTCACAGACACAGAGTATGTGTGCTTGACTGGCCTGTTAGCAGTAAAGATCTGTCTCCAATCAAAAATGTATCACATATCATTAAGAGGAGAATCAGATAAGAGAATGGGCAAAAACTCCACTTGCAGAACAGCAATTCAATTCCCAAACTATTTAAAAAGTGATGTTGGTAAACATACCTCTGTCAGTTATAAACAAACAGAGTGGTTTACACATTCTTGGTGTTTCTTGAAGAGTTTATCTAATATTCATCTAGTTAACCTAAAATTGTAGTATTCTGTATGCAGATCTGGTTTTAGTTATAAAACATCCATGTGAAAAAATAAGTAATAGAAATGATTGATGATTTCAACATATTTGAACAAGCCAACACTTCTCCCTTTTTAACATCAAGGAGGGTAAAATGTTTGCTTGTTCAAATACGTTGGATGTACTCATTTTTTCACAGTTGAATATCTGACTGAATTTTGATTGATGCATAAACCAGTAACTCAGAAGTAAAAGAAAAAATGAACTTGCCCCTAACAAAATGCCCCTTTCCACATGTACATTTACATTCAAATGGGAGTGACTATGGTACCTGTGATGGTAAATGGCAATTAACCAAAAACCCTCAGCACATGCTAAAATACATTATAGAGGCCAGATAGCTATTACTAAAGTTACTAAAGCAGTTTTAACTGACTGCAGCTCAGCTTCACTAATGCATGCCTGCCAAAAAATGTGTGGCTGCTGCCTTGCTGGACCAATGAATAATGTTAATGCAGGCAGATGCCCCTATAGTGCTACCTGCTGGTTTGGAGGTCAGCACATGTACGAGAAATGGGGTGTTTGCATTTGCAACTTGCTTTAGCGGAATAACAGTGCCAATATATATATATGTATATGGTTTGCATTGTTCCCCCACAAGTACATATTTGTGGATCACATGACTTTTATATATATATATATATATGAATGATTGTGGGGCATTTCTAAATCACATTCTGTTTCTTTGTAAATAGTGACACATTCAGTTTTTTTGTGACATTTTGGCAGCTTTTTAATTCTATACAATGACATTGCAGTCCCACCACCATGTGTTAATAGCAGTTAGCTGGCGAGGAAAGTTTTGGTCAAACTGTAACAAAAGATTCCATGAAGCAGTGTCAGATGGATGATGTAAACTGACAGAGACAGGCAAAAGAATCTGGGCATGAGAATCAGCAGTGTGTTTAGGCTGGTGTTTTAAAGCACTTTCACAAATTTATGGACACAACCAGACTGTGCCTGCCCTTCATAGGTAGTTTTAGGTTTTACAAAGATTTTAAACAGCCGCATATTAAGCATTTGGAGCCAATCCAAAAGGGGACTGCTAATTCTGAGACAATACAAGTCTTACCATAAAAACATAGGTTCAGCTTAGGATGTGTGCATCCATGTGTAAAAACACCTACCAGCCATAACATGAAAGCCAGTGAGTGTTAAAGTGAATACCACTGCATATCTGGTTATTTAATTAAAATGGCACCTGTTAGGGGATGGGATATATAAGGCAGCATGTGAGGAAGCAGGAAAAATGGGCAAACATAAGGATCTGAGACACTTCGACAAGGGCCTTATTGTGATGGCTAGACAGCTGACTCAGAGGATCTCCAAAACAACGGGTCTTATGGAGTGTTCTAGGCTTGCAGTAGTTAGTACCTACAAAAAATCCAAGCAATCAAACCTGGTGAATCAGCAACAGGGTCATGGGCACCCAAAACTCATTGATGCATGTGGAGAGGAAAGCCCAGCCTGTCTGTTCCAATCCCACAAATAATCTACTCTGGTTAAAAAGTGAATGCTGACTATGATAGAAAGGTCTCAGAACAGACAGTGAACCAAAGTCAGAGCAGTTTCGGCAGCAAGAGGAAGACCTACTCAATATTAGGCAGGTGATATTAATGTTATGCATTGGTGTGTATTTGAAGAGATCATACAGATCACTCACAATAATAATTTAGTATAAAAAACATAAATTGCTTTGATTTTGTTTTTACTACACATGATTCATTCACGTTCTGTAAGGTGCCATGCATATGTATTCCTAAGAACTCCATCAGGCCTGTTTTCACACTCAAAATTAGCTGATTTAAACTTTCTTCCCTGAGAGCACACCAGCCATATTGCTCCAACACTCCAGATTTCCAAGTGATGGGCCGGTGACACAAAAACACTGAATGAATTTTGATGAGCCAATATGTGAAGGAGAATTAGTCACATCCCACATGCTCGCAGTCCACACCAGCTGAAAACAGCATGACTAAGAGAGAACCTCTCTTTAGTCAGGATGCCCTGATCTCACTGTGTGTGTATGTGTGTATGCGTGCACATTAAACAGATCTGAGGCTTTTTGCCTACAAGCTCTCTACAGTAGCCATGGTTACTGGCACTTTCACTTAGCTCGATTGCTTTCTCTCCACTTGCCCTTCCCTCCCTCCCTCCTTTTGGTTCTTGCAAGAAAGCTTACCTGTTGGCTATTGTCCTCATCAAGTTGATCGCAACTCATACTTCTCTTCAACCTGAAACACAATGTTTAAGTCAGTAATCATATTCATATATCTTTTGCATTTTGTATACACCAGTGTTGGAAATGTGTCATAAATAAAACTGGGGTAATGTAAGGTAACACATTCCATTGTTCTGGAACATAGTAGTGTAAAGCATTACAGTTTACATTACATCTTTCATTTATGTTTTTAAAATGACTAGAATGAGTTTGCGACTTAACCTTAAGAGGGTCACAGGTCACCTATAGTGTCTTACCTGTGTGAGCAGGTATAGAAAGAAAAGAACAGTTATAGCTAAATGCCCACAAAAAAAGTTAGGTGTGGGTATTTTTTTGAGGACATAATAGTCACATACAATATATGCAAGTCCGACTTGGTTTGAAAGTAAAGTTGAGTTATCTTTTATTGCTCCAAGCATCACTTTTGAAGCACCTAAAAAGTCCATCAACAGTCGCTTTACAGTTTTCTGACAAACCACACTACAGGGTAATTAGTACATGCAGTTTACACTGTGAGTGAATGAAAGTGAGTGAAAGTGAGTGATTGTCACAGTGAACACGCCACAGCAAAGCACACAGTGCACCACAACAAAATGTGACCTCTGCATTTAACACATCCATGTAGGAGCAGTGGGCAACTGATGTGGGCAATGCCTTGGGAACAGTGCCAACGGATGGTACCTTTTTCATGGGTGCCTAAGTGGTACTTGTACCGGTCAGGGATTTGAACCGACAACCTTCATGCCACAGAGGCAATTCCCTAACTGTTACAACTCTAAGTGATTTCTCAGTATAAGCTATTGTCACCCTTACAAAAAGCACTGAAACTTACCACCTTACATTACTAACATTAGCTATTGGAATTTGAATTGGTTCTGTTCATTTATATGATTTAGCAGCTACCTGAAAATGCTTAAACAAATCAGTAGCTCGTCCTTATGGAGCTTATGGAGTGTTCTAGGTTTGCAGTAGTTAGTACCTACAAAAAAAATCCAAGCAATCAAAACTGGTGAATCAGCAACAGGGTCATGGGCACCAAAAACCTATTCATACATAGTTCTAGGGAAATTAAAATACAATCAGATTATCATATCAAAATCAACCTAGTTAAATGATGCTACAGCCTACAGAGCTGTAACATTAATATATTTATTATTAGGTCCCTTATTTTAGCTATTGCTTATCTTTTACAGTAGCTCTAAATTATGGGTAGGCACACAATATATGCAGAAAACAAAGTGATGCATGCTTTCACTTGGTGACATATCTTCATTACAGTAGCTAAGTTTCTCAGAACACTGTAAGACATTTAATTGTATTTCATAAAAAAAGACTTTATCTGAAGATAAGAGACAAAGTCAGTACAGTAACATGGTGTTAATCTACATCTGAAGAAAACGAAAGGAAAAGTTCCATGTTGTTACAGCTCTTCATATTTTTAGGCCACATTTGTACAAATTAATTGATTATTTGCCAATTCATTTACAAGTGTAACTGACTAGAAAAATATTTATTTTTGGCAGCTGCTACAGCTACTGACTTATTTAGAATTCTATTACCTGTATTACAAATGTCTTTGAGAAGACAAGATTAATTGTGATGCATTTAAAACATACAATTGTTCTAATGCGTGTGCAACCTGCATCAGCTGACTGTCCAGCCTTAGTTCTGCATATGATCAGTAAAGCTCAAAAATGAGAAATAATGGATAAATATCCATGTGAAGAAAAAAAGAGACCAAATCTGACCTAAACACACCAGACTTGAGTTTCAAGAAATAGCTGTAAACTCCACATAATACTTAGAAGGGACTGCTTCTAATTAGCAGTATCTCTGTTTTAAAATAGCATTGACAATTAATTTTCTCAGCATAAACGGCTATACCAAGTTCAAAAGCAAGGATAGTGGCATGCCTTTTAAATCATGTTAGCTGTGACTGACTATTCCTTCAGAGTAAAAACTGAAAGGACTGTTGGATGTGATTTCCAGTTGACCAGTCCAGACTTGTGTTGGTAATGAGTAGTGATATTAGTTTTTCATGGAATAATCAGTAATCACGGTATAGCTTGAGAAACTAATGGCTCTGCATGTAAAATGTTAAATGTGAAATTTACAATTATTTTCAATAAACAGAAGAATAGTGGATATATTTTCATGGTACTGTATGCAAACTAACTGTAAGATACTTACCATCCTCTGGGTTTTATGTAAAGCTTTAATCTATGCAAACAAAAAACTCTAGTCTGTTGGAGGCATAGATAACTAAGTGATCTGCATCTCAACTATAAAGTTTTTCTTGCCTCCTAGCCAATTTGCTGCAATTGTTTTCATTAATAGATGGGTCAAGGCCATGGCCAATGCAAAACACTGACTTCTTAAGATTCCAATTGCATGGTTTTGTTACAAAAGGATAGAAGCAACAAGGGGGAAAAAGAGCTCTAGCTTGTATGACCTTGGAGTGTAGTTGCCTATGAAAAGATAAAAAGTGGGAGGATTTTTTTACTTTTCATTTGTGAAAAACAGAAAATAAGCACACAGTTTGGAATTTCATTGCATGGTTATTCATGTCTTTACTTGGTAGTCTTTATAGACAGTGAGGGCAAATGAATCATGTGTGTCTGTGTTTGTGGGCCATGCATTAAGCTTTTTTTCTGAACCAAATGTCCACAGGAAGAGGGAAAACATGAACATTTCAAACTGTGTGGACATCCAGCCAGTCCCTGTTAGGAAAATGGAAAAATACAAACCAGCTATGCTGGTTGGGTAGCTAACAACAACCCAAAAAGGACATACAAACATAGACCAACTGTGGATGCAAAGCTTTTATTTAGCATATTAAAAATATTAACATTTTATTTGATCAATTAGTTTTCTGATTCCACAACAAATCAGCCTCAGCTGTTCACAGTCAGGGGAGGAGCCATGTACACATATATACATATATATATATACAGTATATATATATATATATATCTAACCCATTTCCAGAAAGGTTTAGATATTTTCCTAAATGCAATAAACAAAACTGTGATATGTTAATTCACATTAACTTTAACTGACAAAAAAATGAAAATGTTTACTGACCAATGTAATTGTATCTTGTAAATATACATACATTTAGAATTGATGGTTGCAATATACTCAACAAAAGTTGCGACAGAGTTAAAATAAGATTCAAAAGAGAATTGTTAGTCAGTTCAAAAGGAACATTTCTCATTGCAGGATTGTAGGTCTTTTAACATCTACAGTACATAATACTGTGACCATTGGCACATAACACTGTCACTGCATCAAGAAATGCAACTTGATACAGTATTACACATGGAGGAAGCCATACATCAGCTCAATGTAGAAATGCCAGCAAGTTGTTAAATGAGAGTTGCATGTACGTGTAGGTACCATTGACTCAGGCATATATTAGGAGAGACATATGTTGCCATTACGGCGACAACTCTTTCTGGGGTATTCATGCTTATTATCTCCTATTTATCCAAATTATGGCACATCTTGAGGAGGAGACTCAGACAATGGCAAACATGACCTGTTGAGCAGCTGAAGTCTTATATCAAGAACTGGAAAATATTCTAATTACAAAACTACTACAATAAGTATCCTCAGTTCCAAAATGATTAAAAAGTGCAATTAAAAGGAAAGGTGTTGTAAAACAATGGTAAACAGGCCTCTGTCCCAACATTTGTGTGTTGCAACCATCAAATTTTAATTTGTGTATATTTACAAAATACAATTATGTTGGACAGTAAAAATATTGAAAAATACTTTCTTTGTACTCCTTTGAGGTTTATGTGAATTGATATATCACAATGTTTTGTTTTTATTGCATTTTGGAAAAATTGATTTTCCATCTATCCAGCCAGCCAAAATACAATATTGTGTGTGTATGTTTGTGTGTGTGAGGGTGAGTGTGTGTTGTCACCTCACCTGTTTTTCACAGAACCTGGTCGCTTTGATTCTTTCTTCTTCCTCTCTTTATTCTCACTGAAAAGTATGGAAAACAGCATGGTACTGATTCATAGCTCAGTCAGCCAGACCGGATTTACCCTTTCTTTTACACACTCACACACACACACACACTGGTAGCCCTAGGTAGCATTTGCACTTTAACATAATAACAAAGCCAACAGAAATTAAAATACATAGAATGAACAATCTCCACTATACTACACACTATACTACTCACAGTCTCTGAATATTTGTAATTCTCAAAACCTCTTTTACCACAACTGAAATCAGATTGAAGTCCTAAAACACACTGACCAGACAACTGCAGTGTATAGCTACATCAAATCACAGAGAAGAGATTCATTATCAAAATATTTTCAGCACAAATTGTAACACCACACACACACGCACACACACACACACACACACACACACACACACACACACACACACACACACACACACACACACAC
>JBBPDA010000001.1:44860907-44875463 GCA_037974385.1 Arnoldichthys spilopterus
CACCTCCCAAAAAAAAAAACAAAAACAAAAAAAAAAAACACGAGAGAGAGAGAGAGAGAGAGAGAGAGAGAGAGAGAGAGAGAGAGAGAGAGAGAGAGAGAGAGAGAATGCGGGAGGGGGAACGAGGTACTGAATCAGACATCTCTCGCTTTCTCTGTATAGTAGCGCTCTCACACTGTGTGTGTGCTGTTAATCGCCTCTGTGCTCTGGCTCAGATAAGAGGAAGCAACGAGGCTACAAAATTGGTGTTTACTGTCAGACTGCCGCATTCTGGCACAATCGTCCAGTCATTCTGCAGTGATTAGCTTGCAACACACTGACGTATCATTGAGCTTTTGTGATCTTCGCTGGCTTATGACTCAGCTCTGCTCCCACTAACGCTAATTCAGTCTCTATCAGTTGGACAGAATTCTAGATTCCAGCCTACACACATGCGCTGCGAAGCAATGAGGCACAAACAGAATGTCATGAAAACCACATATCTATTTCCACTCTGCTTTTACATATTTGAAGAAAAGAAAAGTAGTTTTACAGATTTAGCATTGGAAAAATCATACATGAACCTTTTATGTGACTAGTAATCACAAAATGTTTGATTTAGCAGATTTTCAAACATTTAGCAGTTTTTTCAGAACAATTTCTTCAAGAAATAAAATAAACAAGTTTTCATTGTTTTTTCTCCATGTTATTATGAATATTCAAGCCAAAAATGTATTGGTTTCTTTTTTTTGCGACTTATTACTACTTGTACTTTAGTATGTTACAACTACAGAAGAAGTGTTTTTTTGGCAAAACATTGTTTTTCAGATTGCAGACATGGCTTCAATTGAGGCACATTTCTAAGACAGCTATAATAGTTCTAACACAGCCAAAAAAAAATATCTTGTGTGTACTGTTCCTGTGGCAAAACTTGCATTCTAGATTCTGCTACTAACTGTGTGAGTACAGAATGGGTAAATCCCAAAGGGATCAATCAGTGGTGCCAGGATGGAAACACAAAGGCCCGCTCCTAGGCTTAGGGCAAAAGAGTTGTGGAATTCCTGGGAACAGCTGAAACAGTGCCTTTCCTGCATCCAGACAACAGAACAAGTCCTGAATATTCCTTTAGCCCTGATGAATATTCAAAAGGCCTGAGCAAGACACTGCTGTGAATGGCAAGCCGAGCATCTGCATCCATGTCAGTCAGCAACAGACCGTCCCTCTGTGAGACAGTCTGGCTTTCCCAAGACTTAGGGGAGGGGCATGCTTTTATGTCTGGTGTCTATTCAAAACAGCAAGGCCTGAGACATTGCAAAATCAAAGAGCAAGGCAACCCAGACACTAAAATAAAGCAAAAAAGAGAGA
Source organism: Arnoldichthys spilopterus (assembly GCA_037974385.1). NCBI lineage: Eukaryota > Metazoa > Chordata > Actinopteri > Characiformes > Lepidarchidae > Arnoldichthys > Arnoldichthys spilopterus. Next base: position 44,862,252 of record JBBPDA010000001.1, read on the forward strand.
GGAGGTAATGACTTAAAACAAAGGAGCAGAGCAGTGAAGTGGAAAGGGCAGAGGGTGTGATACTGAAAGGTGTCCATATGGAGTTGTGTGTCCAAAAAGAGCAAGTCTTAATGAGCAGCCCACACTCCAGCTTAGAAGGGAAACACCAAGAAGAAGTGGCAGTTCACACTGTGACTGAACTAATACCTACCCAGTTTCACAACTGAAGGAAACGTGTCACTATCCAAAAATCTAAGAGATACGACTTGCCAGACTGCACAGCCCACTCATTCAAAAGCACAGTGCGCTCCTCAACCGCCCGAGTGAATCGCAAATGCTCTAGGGAGGCACAAAGCACAATGCTTAGGTACAAGCCTGTGGCTGAACATGGGGTTTTTCAACACTCTTAGTAAAAAGAAAGGAGCTCACAGTGGGGATCTAATGTTTATTTTTACAGTAGAGCTCTTTTGGCTGCTTAGTTTAATGTTGTATTATTAATGTTATCCTTACACTAACATTAGACTGCTAGAAAAGCTTCATTATACAGTGTTAGTTACAACATAATGAAAGATTTACAGTTTATTAGTTCATTACTCTGTCTGTTTGTACAACAAAATGTTACTGAATTCAGTGATACTAGCAGTATGCTATACATTCTAAACATGTCCACATAATATACCAGATCATGTCCGAACGTTTTTCATTTTCTTTTATACTAGGACATATGACATGGGCAGTGGTGGCCTAGTGGTTAGGACGCTGCCTTTGAGACCTAAAGGTCGCAGGTTCAAGTTCCGACCCAGGCACTACTGAGGTTTCCTTGAGCAAGATACCGTCCCACTACACGGCTCCCCGGGGCTGTTGATAGCTGCCCGCTGCTCCACGTGTGCACGTGTGATGGGTTAAATGCAAAGGTTGCATTTCGTTGTGGTACTTGAGTGTGTTCACAATGACAAATAGTCACTTTCACTTCATATGTAAACCCTATTTACGAAAAAAGTTGAGACATTTCATGAAAAAAAAAATCTGCAGTATGTAGATTCTCTTGAACCTTTAACACCCAAAAGTACAAAGATATAAATGGAGCATAAATGGAGCATTGACCAAAGGCTGTGCGAGCAAAGATGGGGTGTTATTAAATAGGCTTGAGCACCAAATTCTGTACTTATGAGGGAACCATCTGAATTACATTGGTACTACAGAGTACAGATTCACACCAAGTGAATAGGTGACATCAGTGAAATTTCGGTGTGAGAGCACATCTGGTTTAGAGGAAGAAAGAAAGACAGACCGACCGACCGACAGACAAACAAACCCAACAAACACACAGGGCAAAAGTGACAGCAGTGAGCTGAAAGATGTCTCAGGTGTAGTTACACTTTTTAAAACTCAAACACAGACAGTTTTCTGCAACATTGTAGTACAAATGCAAAGGACACATCTGGTCAAACAGAAAATATGTACCAAAGCTCAAGAGTGTATCATATTTAATAGCCTGAAAGCCAGATTCACCAAAGTGACACAAAAGCATGGTTTCACAGACAGCAGTCCAGTCTGCTTGACTGGACTACCAGCAGTTCAGATTGGTCTCCGGTTGCAAATGTACAGCACATCATGAAGAGGAGAGTCAGGAAATGCAAACTACAGACAGTTGAGCAGAAGTCCTGTATGATGCAAAATTTAACTTGAAAAACTGCAGCAATCAGTATCCTGAGTTCCCAACTAATTAAAAATTGCAATAAAACGGAAATTTGATGTGACTGGTAATATCTTTGCATATTAAAATAAATGCTCAAGAGAATTAACAAATCACAGATTACTTATTGCATTTTACAAATTGTCTCAACATTTCTCACAAAATTTTTTCAATTTTGAATTATTTTAAACGCCTTTAGACAATTCTGGTCAACCTTTAAAACTGGATGAAATTTAAAAGGGATTTCATGGTGAATGGACCAATGAAGATAGTCTAAAAGCACCTGAAATACAGAGTTATGATAGTTTTAACACTTTATTTATCCCCATGAGGTTAAATGGTTATATTATCTTAGATAAAAAATTTAGTTTTTACTTCTATATTTGTGACTCAAGGTGGACTAGGGATCAGAACCAATCTATGCATACTTCGATGGACAGGCCATCCGCTATATTTACAGCATTTGGCAGACGCTGTTATCCAGAGCAACGTATATGGATTGATGTTAATGGCTATATTAAGCCTGATCTAGTTTCAATCCTTCGTTTCTATATTTTGTGTTCTACTTATGGCACTGCCATAGAGCCGATGTAACCAGACATTATCCACACCCTACAGCATTAAGGTGCATTTTCATTAGTTAAAGAGATCTAAACATCTGCAGTGTTAAATTATTCTACAGGGGAAAATGTTGAAAGTTATGGTATCTATGCAGTCAGTGATTCAAGAAAATATTAAACACAAAAACATGATTATAATATATGTAAAAATCACATTTTTAAAAAAATTATATAATTGATATACAATTTGCAAATGATCTTGCACTTTATCATCTTTATCTTGTGCCTCCTTTATTTTTCAAGATGCATGTTTTTAAAGCTCTTTTTGTGCACTGTATCAGCAATTTCCACCAGGATCAATAAAGTTAGTATATTAATTACATTAAATTAAAAAATTAAATCAACAAGAAAAATGTAGTTCAATCAAGCATCATGGAGACGTTTTATGGACGATGGAGGTTAAATATCCTAGAAGTTTTGCTTTACTCTGAAGTTTTTTCTCACTGTAGGTGCCATAAAATTTCATTGGAATTCTATGGTTAGACTGACTTTCTTAAAGATTAAATAAATCATATTCCAAGGATGTTTTATCTTAGAGTTTTGTTGTACTATGACAAAGTATAATCTAGCTATGGCTGCCATTCATCCAGTAAAAGTCAGTGATCTCCCTCACTCAGTGTGTGAAAAACACAGGAGTGTAACTATTACCCAAGTTCTAATTAGTTCTCCTAAAGGTTAAATGCTAAACACGGTTATCCCATGAACTGATTAATACCATACAGATAGTGGTGATCTGCAAATAGGCTGCTGGACTGTACTTTTAAATAGATTTTTAAAAATATGAATTATTTTTTTCACTTTGTCCTTAATAGCATTATGTTAATACAGTATTCATTAGCTGCCTAGCATATTTTACCAATGTTGCATGGCTATAATATGCAAGATCACACAAGGGTCGTGTCCATATTGGCCAATGCTCAACATCAGTACTTCAGTTTGTACTGAGGCAAAAAAAGCACGAGTTTCTCTACTCAGTACATCCTAAACCACAGCATCCACAGCATCATCCTGAACGTTTTATCTCTGCGTGCCATCAGTAATCACTGTACCTGGTTTGCTGCTGCTCCTTTTGTGTTTAGACAGCTCTTTCCACTTGCAGTACTGCCTAGCAGCTCATCTTTGTCCTCAGTAGAGTGCTTTGTTCCAGCTTGACTGGTAGGACTCCTCATGTCCGCCCTCTCACTGACTACCCTTTTGCCCTGTAGTGACACATATTTTAGTGAGAACTCCACAGACCATGCTGATTTTTTTTTGGATTAAGGTTTTTCATTTGCAATTCTAGTGTGATGCTTAGCAATTTGGACCATTCGAAATGCCTGTAAAAAACAAAGAACTTTTCAGTTACTGACAATACATAAACTTCTCAATCTGTCTCAGACTATACAGGTCAATTACACCTTCAGCCCCAAAAGATTAGAAAGTATAACTTTTGTGAACTGTCAATAAATAAAAACAAACCAGCAATATGCAGATCATGGATCATGACATCAAGCCATTCCATCATAATGTATTTTTCTAAATAATGTGTCCTTAACATTTTCTGATCCTTGCCTTGGCGTTTCCTGGTGTTGTGACTAGCAGCTGCCTCCTTTTACCCCGGCCGCTGTTGAAAATGGCCGACCCCCCATCTCCCTGCTCTTGAAGCCCTTTAGGGCTTACACCTCCAGAGCCCTTCTTGGTAACCACACGTTTCTCCTGTACCAGAAAGAAAAAGATAAATGTTTTAAACCTATAGCGGCCACTTCCCACAATGAACAGTTTTCATTGGCTCTTTAACATAGCCCTGAAAATGCCAATATGGGTAACTATGAATCTGCTTTCATTACGAATCTTTGCTAGCCTTCATATTTTTGAAGTATCTCTTGGTAAAGTTGAATATCCTTATAAAAATTGGAGTATAATTTAAAAAACACCAAGTACAACACTGCATGACCCAAACTGACATCAGAAGTACTATTAAACCCTTGAATAAAAAGGTGCTAGGACCCAGGGCACTGACAGTGGGGGACTTGTTGATGGTGATGGTCAGGTCTTCAACTTTTCCCTTACGGCTCTGCAGGGCCATGCCCTCCTGCTCCGCCCGCTTCTTATCCTCCTCCACCTCCTGAGGTACACAAAACGAGTGAAAACAAAGCCATTAAATAGCTTGCAAGTTGAGGCTGATACTGTTCCCCTGTCCTAATGTCTTTCATTCACTGGCGTGTTCACATTTCTGAGTAAAATGCTCCTTACAAGATCTAAGAACGTTGTTATAAAAAACGTAACTACACACAATAGCCTTGTTGGCACAAATGAGGAGAAGAGGAGTCCTGATACTTGCTGAAGCATAAAATTAGTCTGAGAGCCTTGGCTTTTATATAACAGTCTAGAGAAAACATTGTTACCTGATAACGCTTCATAAGGGCCTCATTCTTCTTACGCAATGCTTCAATCTTCTTATCCAGCTCGGCATCCTTCTGCTCCTTCTTTAGCAGCATCATGTCGGTGGGGCTCTGTAGAGTTAAAAGATGATTTTATTAATTTTTTTTAAACGTATTTTCTACCTCAGAGACGTTCTAACAAATGTGCAGCTATTTTAAGACTTAAACAAATAACTCTAATTTCATAAACTCATTCAACACAAAAGCACACAAAAAGCTACAAGAATTATGAAACTCATCACTCAAACTTCTGTATTTATTACATTGTGCTTTTTTCAAGGCCTGCTGTGACAAATGCTGTAGTTTCAGCTGTTGTGCACCTCATAGCTCATCCAAATTCCTAACCAAATAATGTCATTTACCAGAATATTCTCTTTAGACCTCTTAAGAGTATGAACCATTTCAAACTGACCAGCCTGACAGTTCAGCTGTCCAAGCCTCTGCACATGGATGTACCATTACTGAGGTCAGTTTCAAAGATGCAACATGATAGGCTTCTGTGCTAAAAATTGTGTTGAGTGCACCAGTGCGACACGCAAGCTTGTTCCCCAGTGTTCCCTTCATACACGCTGAGCAGCAGTACAGGGAACACTACCACAACACACAGGGACACACAGGGACACACACAGGGACACACACAGGGACACACACAGGGACACACACACACACACACACAGGGACACACACACACACACACACACACAGGGACACACACAGGGACACACACACAGGGACACACACACAGGGACACACACACAGGGACACACACACAGGGACACACACACAGGGACACACCGACACACACCGACACAGAGAAACAAGAAAATGGCAGTGGTTTCCAACACTTGTCCTGGAAGACCCCTGCATTACATGTTATAGTATTTTCCATACTCTGACACACCCGCAGAAACCCAAGAGAGTCTTGTTAAGTACTGTAGAAGAAGGGATCCTCCAGGACAAGTAAAATGCCATCAAAAAATTTATTTATATAAACATATGTATATATTTATTAATAACAAATCTAAAATTTTGTTTCGGTTTCTTTTTCTACACAACATTAGGCAGAAACAGTTAACTTAGAAATGTGTCCTCGCATCTTCTTCTCAAATTTCAAAGTCATTTGTTCATCACAGCGCAATCAAGTATTGACATCAGGGGCCAGCAATACTGGTAAACGTGTTTGCTTATAGTGTATTAAGGCTTCATTCTCCAGTTTAGAGATATGAAATCATGTTTAGCATAGGAGAACCGGAGGGGGAGTTGCATATGCTGAACTGACCATAAAAAGTGTTATTCTGACAGTTTTTAAAGAAGTATTAAAAAAAAATCATTTATTCTTGCAGAGCACTGTTCCATTTTAAAGCCTTGTGGGTGTAATAACTTTAAAGACAATAGCAATTTTACAGGAAAAGACAGTTATTGACATTGTCTGGATTTGCTCTTTCATACATGTGCAAACCCCATTTCCAGAAAAGTCCAGAGATTTTTCAAATGCAATAAAAACAAAAATCTGTAATATGTCCATTCATCCTAAACTGACAAAAGTACAAAGAAGACACCTAATTTTACTGACCAACTTTTTTTGTAATTTTACACAAATGTAGAATTTGATGGCTGCAATCTTTAAATAAAGGTTCGTGTAAATTAGGATATCACGGATTTCTGTTTTTATTGCATTTTGAAAAATATCCAAACATTTCAGGAAATGGGGTTTGTAGCACATGCCAGTAAGACTTCTTTGTCATGCATTCTCACTTACAGAAAATATTCTGCATAGTTTAGGCAAGAGGTGACAGGACATGACATGGTCATGGAGTCGGTTCATAGTCACGAACAGTTCCTTGAATTTGACAATTTCAGAAGTCCCTGAATCTCGAAGTCTTTTTAGACATTTCTGTTGCCATCCTCATGTACATGACCCTTCTTCCCCTAGGAGGTTTGTTTGCACCAGTCAAATGTCATAAACACCCACTCTCTCGCCATGAATTAACCAGAAAATGACCTGTTCTTGTTACACAGAGATGCAAAACAGACTTTGTACTGGGGGCTGGAAGGGTAAAGCCCATTTAATGTCCACTCTGAATGACTCAGATATTTGCTATTAAGAAAAGCTCTGAATTTAAGAGCATATGTTCAAAGGGCTCTAGTGTCATTTTATGTAAATTCTGTAAATGTTAGTTCTGCATGTTACTGCAATTTACTGTAATTGTATTCAAAATTATTAAAGCTTATGATAATGTATATCAATAAACACAGGGGAAAAAGTCAAGAAACAGATTATTTACAATGAAGTTAACCAAATCTTACAATGAACATCCTCTTGTCAATCCTGGATTACTGAAGTGATCTATAGCAGTGCTGTAGTCTGGCAGTGCTCTATACTAGAACAGTATTCATGTAATAATGAACTCATGTCTGAGTCTGCACTGTGTGCCTGAGCCTCTCAGGGAGCCTTAGTTGTGGCTCTGTGTGACAAGAGTAATGCAGTTTCTTTAAATGGCTGCAAGCTAGGCTAAAGGGCACATGTCCGACAAGCCTACGCTCACTGCATACTTTGAGCCAACTCTGAGAGGGGACGCTGTGTGTGGTGTATTGGCTCAGTTCAGTGAAAGTAAGGCATCGTTGGTGTGAAGGGGCATGGATGCCTTCTGAAGCACATTTGCATAAAAAAAATATTAGATGTGAAATGAGAGGTCCTGAACACCATGCTTTTAAGTGTTTTGTATATAGAAAAAGTGCAAGTAAGTAACGTGGTGCCAAAGAAGCCAGTTCAGGACAACGTGTCCTCAGATCAGAGGAAGAAAGTAAAGTGAAAGTGTCTATTTGTCATTGTGAACACACACAAGCACATATGGAGCAGGAGGCAGCTTTCAACAGTGCCCGGGGAGCAGTGTAGTGGGACGGTACCTTGTTCAAGGGTACCTCAGTAGTGCCGGGGCCAGGACTCGAACCTGCGACCTTCAGGTCTCAAAGGCAGCGTCCTAACCACTAGGCCACCACTGCCTAGGAGTCAGGAGTCACTCATCTGCTCTAGGCAATTCATAGAGAACAAGATTCTTTCATTCTGGGAGAGAAGGTTTTACAAGTGGAAATGTAAGCTGTACTAAAGCACACCAGCATAACTCCGCTACAATAGGTGCAGCTATGTGCAGTTATATAAGAATTTCTGTTTTATTTCAGTATGGTTTAACAGATTTTATAGACAAACTACCCTATAGTCTCTTATCGAATACAAGATCATTTCTCACATGTCACATGCTTTGGAGACCAAACAGAATATTTCCTATAGAATTGGAACCTATTGTCCTTTTCTTGAAATGGAAATGGCATTTGGTGCTCCTTCCATTTTGCTTTCACTGCAATCAGAGCCAGAACCATGTGGAAAAAATGTGTTGAAATAATCAAACATTTCACTGTATGTGATATGATGCCTATGGTTAAAAGTGAAAAAAAAGCGAATAACCCATAAAAGTGATAGTTTGAAGTCATTTCAATAATTTAAATAAACAAAAAAAGGATTAGTCACATTGAAAAAAAGTACACCTTCACATTTATCAAACTCTCAAGTACATACAATTAGACTCCGGTGTTTCAGATTAGGTGAAACTGGTTAGAACCTCCTGCAGGTGGAACTGGTCTTATTTCAACTGGACATCTATGGTCTGCTGTTTGGTATATTCATGTCAAGATCTTAAAAAAAAAAAAAAAAAACTCTCTAAAGCTTTCAGACATGTTGAGGATATCCAGGAGTCCAGGAGTAGACTTCTATTTCATTTTAAACAAATCATTCCACTTTAGAGAAAAGTGGTTTCAAAAGAATGCCAATTCTCCCCATAGCCCATAAAAACTGTTCAGCATGGTGGTGGAAAATGCTCAAACAAAACTGAAGGACTTCTGTAAGAGTAGAATTAAGCAGGCCGATGTCCGACTGGTGGACATTTATACAACGCCTACAAGAAGTTATTTCAGCTAAAGCGGCTTCTGAGGTGCACTTACTTTCTCACAGATAAATATTGCATCTGATGTTATTTTTTTAAATAAATGACCCAAAGCTGATTTTCTTAGTATTGTTTAACTACATAACCTTTATCAGTAGGTAATGTAATAAAGAAGGTGAAAGGTCTGCATGTATATACAACCCCAAATCAGAAAAAGTTGGGATGGCATGGAAAACACAATGATTTCTAAATTTACTTTGACTTATATTTCATTGCAGACAATATGAACACAAAATATTTCATGTTTTGTCTGGTCAACTTCATTTCATTTCTTCATTTCTTTCCTGTCATTCAGACCTGCAACACATTCCAAAAAAATTGGGACAGGAGCAATTTAGGGCTAGTAATGAGGTAAGCTGGTTAAACAGTGATGTGATTTGAAACAGGTGATGTCAACAGGTGATTGTAAGAGAATTGGATAGGAAGAGGTTTGGATATTTCACCTTCAACAGTGCATAACAATTAAAAGGTTCAAGGAATCTGGACGAATTTCAGTGCGTAGAGGACAAGGGCGCAAGCCTAAGCTGAACAACCGATTTCTGATCCCTCAGGCGGCACTGCATCAAGAATAGTCATTCATCTATAAGCAATATCACCACTTGGGCTCAGGACGACTGTGGCAAACCTTTGTCAAGTACCACAATACGTTGTTACATCCACAAATTACAGTTAAAACTGTACTGTGCCAAAAGGAAGCCCTATGTTAACAGTGTCCAGAAACACAGTTGACTTCCCAGGGCTCTGAGGCATCTGGGATGTGGGCAGATGAATCAGTATTACAGGTATTTTTTGGGAGAAATGGATGCCGTGTGCTCTGGACCAAAGAAGAAAAGGATCATCTAGACTGTTACCAGCAATAAGTCCAAAAGCGAGGGTCTGTCAGGGTATGGGGTTGTGTCAGTGTCCTTGGCAAAGGTAACTTGCACTTCTGTGATGGCACCATTAATGCTAAAAAAGTACATTGAGATTTTGGAGCACAATATGCTGCCTTCAGGAAGACATCTTTTCCAGGGACGCCCATGCAAGACAATGCAAAACCACATTCTGCACACATTACAAAGTCCTGGGTGCGGAGGAAGAGGGTACGAGTTCTTGACTGTCCTGCCTGCAGAATGTGTGGCGGATGAAGCACAAAATGTGACAACGAAGACCCCGTACTGTTGCCAACCTTAAGACTTGTTTGCAGGAACAATGGGACAAAATTACACCTGAAACATCACTTCTTGTCTTCAGTCCCTAAGCGTCTTTTAAGTGTTGGAGGAATGGCAACATTACAAAGTGGTAAATGCTTTACTGTCCCAACTTTTTTGGAAGGTGATGCAGGTCTGAATGACAGAAAAGGATATATATTTACAAATGAAATGAAGTTGACCAGACAAAAAACATGACATTTTGTGTTCATATTGTCTGCAATGAAAAAAAAGTCAATTTAGAAATCACTACACTTTTTTTATTTGCAGTTTCCATACTGTCCCAACTTTTTCTGATTTGGGGTTGTATATTAGAAAAGCAATAATTTCCATGGAGTGTACATATTTAACATGGCTATATTATTCCACTTGGCAAAGCAAATTGGAACATCACTGTGTTAGAAAAAGGGAAAAGGAATGTCAAAAGTGTGGTCCCATCTTTGCTTGCAAAAGTCATTGGTGAATGCATGTTTTAATAGATTAAAAAAAAACCTGACAGTTACACTGGTCAGTTATAAAGAGTGGACTTTAAAACCCTAGAAACCTAAATCCTTGTCTTCTTTTTCATTCGGTTAATCTCTTGAGGGCACAGAACTTGCATCAATTAAGTGTGTCCTGTGAACAATTTCCCTATGTCCACTAAATGGCTGATACATCTTGCCAAAATTCTCCACTTTTGATATAACTAAGGAAGTCGTACCTTTGGATGACATTTACCTTAGACTACGATCAACCACAAGGTTAAGGACAGTTTCTTTGTCTACACAATTTGAACAAATCTGGGTTCCCTACGGTCTCTGTTTTGAAGTCAGAAAAACATACCCAGCAGAAGCTAACAAGGGAACAAAAACTAGGCATTGCTGAGCATAACCATCATGCCTGTTGTCTGTCTGTTTATTCATTCAACCAGCCATGCCAGCATTTCTTGCAAAGTTCTAGAAGTCAATTAAGATCTCTACCTTCTTATATAAGTCTACACAGCCTGGAGAAGGGACATAACATTTAAAACTTTTGAAAATTAATGTAAGAAGATTTGATTCCAAGTAACTTTGGAACATGTTTAATGCAATGTTTAATGCAATGTAATGTTTGCAAAATCAGTTCATTATGTGAATAACACTGCTGACTTTTCATAAATTAAATATGCACATGTGATAATCACAAAACTAATGAAGATGTCCTTCTATATTACATTAACGCATAGGTTTTCCCTTTAAAACTTACTATATTCATAATTTATGACGAGCTGCTTTGAAGCAATTTTGGTGTAGCTAAGGTGTTGTATTTTATTCAATGGACAATTTTTCCAGTGGATGTTGGGTTATAGCATCTAGCTGCTTCTTTTTTTGCCATCATAGCTGAGCATATGATGTCATACTGTATCTCTTGCAAGGGTCTTACTTTCTGAGGTTGGTGTGAGGGTCATTTTACCTGTTCTGGAGACATATTAGTAGTAATATACATGCAGTAATATTGAGTAAGTACTAGGTAAGTACTGCACTCTCCTTGTATTATTTTCTTGAACCATGTCTACTTTTTCCTACTGTAGAAGTAGAACATGGTTTATTAAAACTTTTATTCCTTTGGAAAAAAAAATATATTAACTGCAAAAACACCTCACCACAATGACAGGGATAACTTTATAATTTGCCCCCTTTCCTCTGTTCTCAATATTGGAGAAATGAAATAAACTTGATCACTTAACATGTCAATATTACATTTACATAAAATAACAAAATCAGCATTATCATTAATTAAAATTTAAGCTATGGAAGAAAATTCTTAGTCTTCTTCCTGTTGAGTCCACCTGCCATGAACTTTTAAGTAACAACATGGTTCTGATTGGTTAGGTAGACTGCTTTGTTGTTAGGCAGAAGACAAAATTGGATGTACTGCATTTTCATTGGATCAGAGTAAAAACATGCTATGTCCATTAGTCAAGTAGCCAGGATGAGGGGGGGTCTGTCTGAAACAAAGATAACATTTGCCAGTTATGTCGACTGCATGAACTCTTGCCACAGTGGCTACAATTAGCTCCTGTTGTAAGTGTCTCAGTCAGTATCAAATAGGAGAAAGAGTGAAAGGATGGATGGAGGGTGGGCAGCATGAATGAAGAAAGTGCTGGCTACCCGCTGTGTCTTCAGTGGTGACATAAGAGAATTCTTGTCAGTCCATGTGACATTCCCCTCAAAGCAGAATAATGAGTCACATCATGCGCGCGCACACTCACACAAGCAGATTGTAAGGGCTACCTCTGCCAACGCAGCCTGGAAAAAAGGCCACAAGCCAACAGTTGCGGAAACCACCCTTTAGACACAGTACATTTGTAAACCGTTAGCTGGATTCTTAATTTGTCATAGAGTTGCATTGCAGTGATAGTTGTGAAGTTCAAAAAATTCGCTAAATTTTTTATATAAAAATATTCCTCAAATGCATATTAGATGCAAAGCAATCTGAAGCATGCACCAAAATAAAGGTACAGCAGACACCAACACAACATAGACAATATTGTCCAATAGTCCACCATAACTAAAATTCCTTCTTTAAGTGTCTCGACTGGCTGGCCTTAATACAATAAGCCCTGCCATATCCACAATATCTAATTTTGATTCCTTGCATTCTTGGATGTCTTAGTACACAGAGGCAGATTGACAGCTAAGTAAGCACATTACACGAGGCCTGAACGAGTGTGTCAGCTACAACAAATAGCCAACGAATGACCAAAGACCACCACATGACTCAACATCTTAATAAGGCACAACTTCTAATACACAGGAGCTTATATTATGAAGACTGAGGCTTTGCTGTGGAGAGCATCTAGCAGCCTGGGACTGCAGTTTTGGTTGTCAGGGTACCCAAATAAACCCTGTTACACCATCAAAAATGGTGTACACACAAATCCACACAACAGACAGGAGAGAATGTCCCAGTGGCCGTGCCAAAAACAAGTTCCTCTAATGTGGAAAAAAGGAAACAGAGAACATGATAATCCTAGCAAAACACTCTGTCAAACACCCTCCCCCAAACCTACCCCTTCTCTGAAAGTCACACGGCCAAATATCCAAACATATTAGCCCCAGACGATCAGCTGACAGAAGCTTCCCTGCCCAAAACACAGGCCTCCTCTCCAGCAGCCACTGCTAGCTCTGTGCATGTGGACAGGGGTGTGTGGCAGCTAGCGTACAGATGAACGCAGCACTGCATTCACACTCAGCGACCATCTTTAGCTGGGGAGAGAGAGAGAGAGAGAGAGAGAGAGAGAGAGAGAGATAGAGAGATAGAGAGAGAAAGAAAAAGCGAGAGAGAAAA
>JBBPDA010000001.1:44875563-44903952 GCA_037974385.1 Arnoldichthys spilopterus
GGTTAAATGCAGAGGTTGCATTTCGTTGTGGTGCTTGAGTGTGTTCACAATGACAAATAGTCACTTTCACTTCATTTTTAAAGAGAGGCACAATGGGAGCATCATGGGAGCCCAATCGTATCCTCATATTTCCCATCTGGCTGAAGGCAGAAGCTCGCCTCATTCCACTTGTTTAATCTGCTGGTCTCATTATGAAAACTTGACACACACACACACACACACACACACCTCAAGTTCTCATACCTCTAAAGTCTGCATTAGGTTTGGTTTGATGGCATCTCTCATTAGCACGGTCAGCGCTCCACAAACACCCTGAAAAGACAAGGAGAGAGAAAGACAGTGTCTCTCAAATTTGCAACATCTACTCTGGATGAAGAGTACAGAGATGAAGGTTAGTAATGAACCATATTTCAGCAGCGACAGTAGTTCACAACTGATAGTAATTTTTCCATCTAACAAAACCCTTCATAAAAGGAGTACTATCTTATTACTGATGAAATTATTGTTCCATCAAACACACTGATTAAAAACAAATATGAAGAACACAGAACAACGTAACAGCAATGCAATTTTGAAGAAATGACTTTCCTATGGAAATTATTTTAAGTAATATCGCCACTTCTGCCCTACTGACCAGGTCTTCAGTAGTGATGGGGTCTCCACTGCGGCTAGTGGCCACCACCATTTTAGCCAGCCTTTGCCTCATGTCCTCCAGACTGCTGGTGAGAGCTAACACAGCCATGATCTCACTGGCCACCGTGATGTCAAACTGAGCCTGAAAAACACAAACAACCCTCAGGTCATTGGATACACATCAGACTATCGCACAACTGAGTGATATAGAGTAACTTAATAATTATAGCTTACATTGTTCACTTGACTACCATCCTGGAGGTCAATCTACACTAGTAATCAATTTTTTAAAGGAATTAGTCATGGTCCTGTACTGGATTTTCCATTTCGTCTAAATTCTCCATTTAGAATGCTGAGTAATCCAAGAACTGGCTTAATCCTGGTCCAGGAAACCAAACGTAACGTCTGAAATTGTAAACATCTCTTCTACATAGTAAATTTAACTACAGTAAGGTGTACTCATAATTCCATAGAAAAGGAGAGTCAGATGCTCTCGAGCAGCTACACATAAGCCTAAGCCTAACCATGCCTAATGCCACGATTAGGCTACAGGGATATTAAGCCCCCCAGCTAATTGGCTGTGCAGCAGTGCAAGTGTTCTCTGGATTGATGGCACGCCATCCAATACCTCTGGGATGAGCTGAAGTGGTGTTTGTGATCCAGAACTAATTATCCATTATAATGTTCATGACAAAAATTCTTGCTTTGCTAAATTAACAGGCTCTTCTGGGAAGGCTTTACACTAGATATTGGAACATTGATGTGACTATTTGATTACATTTAATCACAGATTGTGATTTCTATTGGTTGCTATTAGGTGTTAATAGACACGTTACACTCACTGCTCTGGTATGGCCCTTCTCAGTGGGAGACTGGCCAACAGTGATTTTCCGCAGGAAGCGATCATTAGTGTCCAACACTGTATTGAAGGGAAAAAAGTAGTAAAAGTATTAGATCCATCTCCGAGGTAGACTCATCTCAATATTGGTTAAATTCAGCAGCAGTTCTACAGAAGAACAGAAACTGAGACTCCGAATGAATTTCTGTTGTACATTCTGAGTCTACAGTCTTCCACACCTCGTTGCCAGGTTATGGATTCAGGGTCAATGTCCAGCCTGGCAAAGCGAGTGATCTCCTCCTCAGTCAATGTGGAGGGATCGGTCTTCTCTATGCCAAGTTTCTTTGAAAATTATACAGAAGAAACAACATTACAAACAAGCGAAGAAAAGTATGATTAACACAAATAGTGAGTACATGGAGACAGTCAGCTTGAAAAATAAGGGAAATTGTAATTAGTTTAAACACAAAGGATTCAAACCTTCATCCTGTTGATCTGCACAGGAGAAAACATCCTCCTGCCTCCACTCAGTGGCACAAGACGGTTGAAAAGTGCCTGGATATGACAACATAAGTGTGAAGGGATAGAAATACAGTAAACTACCACATTGCTTTGATGTTTTCACAGTAAAGTTGGACTATGCCTGAAGAATGATAGTTCTTACTTTATCAGACTGAGTGGCCTCATGGAACATACGGGCATCAATGGCAGCAGCCACCAGATTGTTGGCAGCTGTGATGGCATGAATATCACCAGTGAGGTGAAGATTGAACTGAAATGAAACAACATACTCAACATAGTAATGTGTCATTGTTAATGATTTTGAACTTGCCAATCTTCATGTGAAAAGCCACAATACCTCTTCCATGGGAATAACTTGAGAATAGCCACCTCCAGCAGCACCACCTATGGATAAAAAATCAGACATAAAAATAACTTATCTGTAGAACCAGGGTCAAAAATGAACTGGCAATTTCAATAAATATGAAGAGAAAGTGATTAACGGTCATTGTGAACACACTCAAGCACCACAACAAAATGTGACCTCTGCATTTAACCCATCACACGTGCACACGTGGATCAGCGGGCAGCTACCAACAGCACCTGGGGAGCAGTGTAGCAGGACAGTACCTTGCTCAAGGGTACCTCAGTGATGCCCAGGCCGGAACTTGTACCCATAACCTTCAGGCAAGGTCACTAGGCCATCACTGCCCACACGTATTTGTTTACAAGCAGATACAATTGAATGAACATATAAATCAGTGTGACCGAGAACAACAGTATACATGGCTCCTATGTATATGTATATCAATGGTTGTGGTCAAAAAAAAAATTCTCCTCTTATTAGCAAAATGTCACTTCTCATTACATTTTCTTGTAGCAAAACTTGCTCTTTATTTTTCCTTTTTTGGTAGCTACAAAGGCAATGTGTCAACACAGACTTAAAGTCTCTCTTAAGAAAGATCACTTACAGCTAGGTTTAGTACAACATAGGTTGCATTAAAATAGTGGATTAAAACGAAATTTATCATCAACTTTCTTTAATTTTCACTGATCTGGTGATCAAGTGGATCCACAAGTTAGTTATCTCTACCAATGTATTTAGTGAGGCTATGGGCTACAGAACAGGTAAAATCAGGGCAAGCGGGCAGGAAAGGAGGCTTCATTTAACTATTCGCAGTTTATCTGGTGCCAAAAATTACATCACGTCCCTGCTTTTAGCTCTAGTGACATTGGACAGCAACATTCAACTTATGCATTGTGCTGGTATTGAAGAAGACCTAGCTCAGCAACACACAAATGGCGATTGATCTCATTTAGTTTATTTGCCAACATAGATTTTTACTCCTGTTTGGCAAGTGGCAGCTAATTTTGTACACTCTATAGAACTCTCCAAGGCACATTAGGAAAATATTTTGGGAGGCAAACTATGCTGCATTACTGAAGTGATTAACTTACCCTTGATGCCGAACGTGGGGCCTTGAGATGGTTGGCGTACACAAGCAAACACATTGAAATTGAGGTGAGCACCAAGCGCTTGCACCAGTCCTATTGTAGTAGTGCTCTTCCCCTCTCCAAGAGGTGTAGGAGTGATTCTAAAAAGGTAAAAATTATTTTATTCATTTATACATTGTTTTAACAAATTAAGAATGTTGCATCTTGCAATAAGCCTGCAATAAATTCAAAGCATTGAAATATATCAAATAAAGTCTTGAATTAAAACTGACATCTGATCCACTTCTTTTAGTATCAGGGAGACTGATCAGTTTGCCACTTCAGTTTGCCTAATCGCCTAGAACTGGAGTGGATGATGCCATGTCTGCAGTACAGGGTTCTCTGACAACTCTGCAATAGTTGGCCTCATCACTGATGGTGACGACGCGGAGTAAAGAGAACTGACCAGGGACGTGCAGAACTACCTCCAGATCAACACTGGAAAAACCAAGCAGCTGGTGGTAGACTTACGCAGGCACTCACATCCTCCACAGCAGCTGTTGAACATCCAGGGTATGGACATTGAGGCTGTGGAGAGCTACAAGTACCTTGGTGTTCATCTGAACAATTAACTGGACTGGACTCACAACATTAATGCTGTGTATAAGAAGGGGCAGAGCAGGCTGTACCTGCTGCAGAGGCTCAGGTCATTTGGAGTGCAGGAGCCGCTCCTGAAGACCTTTTATGACTCTGTAGTGGCATTAGTCATCTTTTCCAGTGTGGTCTGCTGGGGGCAGAAAGCTGAACAGGCTGATCCAAAGGGCCAGCTCTGTTCTCGAATGTCCTCTGGACCCAGTGGAGGTTGTGACTGACAGGAGAATGGTGGCTAAGCGGTTATCCATGTTGGACAACATCTCCCACCCCATGCAGGAGATTCTGACAGCACTGAGCAGCTCCTTCAGTGACAGGCTGCTGCACACACAGTGTGGGAAGGAGAGATTCAGAAGGTCTTTCCTTCCAGCTGCTGTCAGACTGTACAACCAACACTTTGCAATTTGAGCACACACACAAACAAACACAAATCCAAACATTATGGACTGAAAACTGGAATGTTCACTTAACATGCAATATCTCTTATGTGCACTATTCTTCTGTGTAATATTCTCCATTGTGCAATATTCTTCTTTTTATCTCTGTGTAAAATAGGTGCAACTTATACACATACATAGGTTTAGAGAGAATACTTCATGCACAAATGTCTATTTATATTTCTTGTAAAGTCTTTTTATTTAATCTTATTGTGTTGTATAGTTTTTTTAAATAGTATCTATTGCTTTACTAGTCTTCTGCTGCTCTTACCTTTTGTACTGCCGTAGCAATGCAAATGTCCCACTTGTGGGACTAATAAAGGTTTATCTTATCTTAAATCCTTTTTATTCCTTACCCAGTAACTACCACATATTTGCCATCACGCTGTGCCCGCAGTCGATCAATAGTTTCCAGTTGTACTTTGGCTTTGGTCTTGCCATAGAGCTCAACTTCATCTGAGAGAAGCCCGATCTCTCCAGCCAGACGGTCAATGTGCTTGGGTACACGAGAGCGGGAAATGACAATATCACTGAGAAACACAGAAAAGAAAATGAGGCCAAATGTTAAAACTAAGTACTACAGATCCTCAACAGCTATTACTGCTAATGTCTGACAACAGGTGCCAGAAATATTTGACTGATCTACTTAGTAGTTTGGTTGAGGTTTTCACCCTAAATGCGATCAGAGACAGAAGTACCAGTCTTCTTTACAAAAAGAACAAATCAAACCTTGGAACGGGTCTTTGCAAGTTGAGTTTGGTATAAGAGATATTCCATTTGCCTGGTTCGTGTGCTTGACTGAAGCGCTTAGCACTAAGAACAGTATTCTGGTGAGAAAAAGAAAGAAAAGACATAGTTCAAGTAGACAACAGATAAAAGATGGCAAAAATCCAACTCCAAAACTCTGTACCAGGAAGGGTACAGCTGTGTGTGTGTGCTAGATGACAGATGTGGCAGATGTAAAGGAAAAGTGAGTCTTTTTAGTTAATAAAAATTTTCCCTTCCCACTACTGCATGATGTCATCAAGACCCAGATGATGCTGGTCAAAGTGTCATTAAATTTTGATGAAAAATTATAGGGAGGCAACCAGTAAGCCATTAATTATTTAATGCATTTTTGATGTATTAAAATGTATTTACACATTACAAAGCATGTTTGACTTTAATATTTATTGACATACTTTTCACATTCTGATGGCAATGAATAACCTAAATGCTTGGACAACAAAAAAAAATTGTCATCTGTGGAAGCCTTTTGTCTTCCTAAATCACAATATGTGTTTTATTATTAAATTGTTTACTTTCCTGAGTTTTATAAAGCTTGTAATATGCGCATTTCATTTATAGTAGCTGCATAGTTCCTGAGTTCACTAATGAAAGTAACACACTTTGCACAAATGCTTGCCCAAATGACTATCTACCATAAGGGTGCCCTGATTATGCATGAAGGCCGGTCACCAAAAAGGGTGTGTGTCCACTAGCCAGAACTAATCATGGATATGTCTTAGCATGTCTCAGCATGGTGGAGTAAAAATTTTAATTACAGAGTTGCAGGCAATGTTTGACACACATGAATGAGCGCTCCAGTAAACATCTTATCCATATTTTCTTGTGACTGGTCCTTCCTCTGGACTATAAAAAAAAAAAAGACCCCCCAAAAAGACATACGATTATTAATAAACAAATATTTTACAGGCATTTTGAGGCCTTCGAGGACATTTTCTTCTTTTATGAATACCCAGTTCCAGACTAAGCTTAACTGACCCAAGGTGTTCAACACACATAAGAGAGAAATTCTTCCAAGCGGTGCTAAAATAAACAGTTATTAATAGCAAGAACAATGAGCGGACAAGAAAAATACCTGCATGAGCATGGCTACAGTCATGGGGCCAACTCCACCTGGCACTGGCGTAATGAAGGCTGCCCGCTCTTTAGCAGAAGCAAAGTGAACATCGCCCACCACTCGTTTCCCATTTGCCTTAGTGCTGTCTGTCAGGAGATTCACACACACATGCTTAGGCAATGAGGGTAAGAAAACACTGCTGCTGCCTATTTAAATGAAGACCATTCTTTTTTTTTTTATTATTCTTTTTTGTCCTTTTATACATACACATAACACAAACTGGGGCTGAGAAACACAGAACAGTGAGAAGTATGTATGAAAGACATGTGACAGTGATTTGACCTCTTATTTGCATTCAGAATGACTTGTTCAGGTACAATTCTAACCATCTCACGCTAAACACTCATACTAGAGTACTTAGTCTAGAGTCTAAGTGTTGGGCTAACACAAAAATTTGGACCTGAGGACCAGTTTGAGAACCACAGCTTTAAACAACAAAGAGGATCTAGCGAAGACCAACATGTGGAGAAGCCCTCAGACATGCTTTCTCCTGCACTCACCTGGAATATGGTTGATACCACAGTCGATTACTATTGCTCCCTCCTTCAACCATTCTCCCTTCACAATTTCGGGCTTTCCAATTCCAGTCACCAAAATGTCTGCCTTTCCCACCTGTAAAGTAGTCACACAGAGTTTTCCTGAACCTTCATTTGCCTGTTTAGCTCATTATTAGAAGTATTACAGAACTTTCTCTTCACAGGCTATTGTGAGAATTTCTCCTCAAGGAACAGTTATCCTTAACCCCTTGAACCCCAGGTTTATTACAGATTCATTCATCAGTACCTACAGTATATGGTCAAAATTATATGGACATCTGTGCATCAAATCTACATAAGTTAGCTGGATGAGTTAGCGATGGTGCTGCACTCTGGCTCGCTCAGGCAGGATACAGCAGGTAATACGAGGTATAAATCACTATGTTGAGCGAGTCATTCTGATGTTTTGGTTGCACAGGACCTTTGCAGAATCACTGAGGACAGATATCCCTGATACATGGCTGCTACCAGGCATTATTGGGTTGCCTTGGTGTTATTGCACTACAGCGGCTACTGCGGTAGATGTGATCGAAATCAGAGTGCCAAACTGGATCAGAGGGAGGAGGAAACCCAGTTTTAATCACAGAACACTCAGTAGAAATACAGACCATTTGCAACTGTGTTGTAGACTTTAGCTAGTTAAAGACATTACGCAGAGAACATTGCATGTTTAAACCTGCTAAGGAACAGCCTGTTTCTCACAGTCTGGAATTTATATTCTAGTCTAGATTTATATTTCAAAACCTAATACTGTCTTCAGGAGAAATGTTTTTTTAATGCCTAGGGTATGATGATGTAATGCCTAAGCAAGTCAGCTTTACTTAGTTTTTGTGGGAAATTTCTCTGCTGAACATGCATTTTTTTGCATATGAAATACTCTTCGTGTGCTTAGATGTTTACCTCAGCAGCCAGGTCAGCAGTTTTTGAGTGACAGGTGGTTACAGTAGCATGATTCCAGAGCAGGAGGTCATACATCGGCGCACCAACGATCTTACTGCGGCCAATCACAACAGCCCTTTTTCCTGCCACAGGCACACCTGCAAAAATACATTTTATTTCAATCACAAAATCCACATATGACCGGACATTGTTCCCATCAAAGACATGCACATGAAATTCCAGCGTTGTTCTCTATTCAATACACCTGATACATGGTAAGTCAGTTGGAAAAAACAACTTTCTGGTTTTAGGACATGAATTTCAATATAACTTTTCTGTATATGTATTGGCCTATTCAGTTTACAGCAGTTTAACCCCATTGATTCACAATAAGGTTTGAAGGAGAGTTTCAGTCCAGACTGTGCTTCTGAATGCAAGCACAATATAGTGAAGACAATCAGAACAGTCTTAAAAGGCATAACACAGACAGCATTTAACACAAAAAACTTGTATTGGTATACCATCTAGCCAGGATTATAGACCCCTAGAAAACTTCAACTTCTGGGCATGTAACTTTCTAATACCCAGAGGTCACCGGTTATATCTTTTAACCACTAATAAGCAAGACCAGACATCACTATTTGTAAGAGAAGGACTGCAGAGAAGGACTGTCCCCAACCTGTCTGTTTAATGAGCTCCATACAGCCATTGGGTGTGCAGGGAATGAAACAGCCTCCAAGATCACCACGGGCCAGTTTCCCTGCATTTATGCTAGTTAAACTGGAAAACAGACAATACACAATGTTTATTATAATTAATTCTAAGACAATACATCATGAGTGATGTCATAACATTTCAAGAGAGCTGGACCATTGAAAATCAATATATATAAACATACATTCAACTTATGCAGACCATTAGGACAAGTTGGCAAAGTGGACAAAGCTAGAGGGTTTCACTTACCCATCCACGTCCTTCTCTGGAGACACAGCATTTGTGACCTTGTCTGTGTCAATGTGGTGAATGGAATCCAGAGGCAGCTGCACAAGAAGCCCGTGAACACTGGAGTTCTCATTGACCTCTCTGATGCTTTGCAGAACCTGAATACATATGTATTAGAGGGAGACAGTTTGTCTTATAAAGAACAATAGGCTTCTTAGTAACTAGGCTGAACCATGACATACGTCACTAAATAACCGATTAAGTCTGTAAAAAATAAAGGATTTTCCTAAAGGCTTACTCACCTCATCTTCAGTAGAAGTCTCGGGAAGCTTCATGTGCATGGCATTGATTCCGATCTAAATTCAACAACACAATGAACAATAAAGGCACTCCATATACTAGACACACACATATAAGGTTTTCAGAATCTGTACCATGAATAAACATTCGCTGATGAAGCCTGGAAAAGTTCTTTACCTCGACAGCAGCTTTTAGCTTCATGCTGATGTACAAATTGGAATCCTCTCGGTTTCCCACCTGCATTACAAATATATTGCAGTGATCAGTGCTTGGCAAAATCTGGGTTAGAAATATCTGACTTACAATACACAAGTACTGAAACCTTATTATAACCACTGAAACAGCAACACTCCCAAACGAACCATATTCACTACCACTTGCTGAAATAACTGCTCAAGTTGCTGCTGCATTAATAAAATGTAATAAAAAGATATAATTCTAACTAGTTTGAGTATGTAGTATGTATTAGAATGCTGAGGTTGTGAGTATACCTAAAGATCCACAATAAATATGTAAAACTGGAGGATTTTTGAGTGTGGTGCTGATGGACACTACTGTCCCATAATGCTGTGGGAAAGGAAAGGGAGGAGCTACAAAAGGCATGAAAAGTTAAAAAAAATGGTGGACAGTGATGCAAGGTTAGTAAATGAAGCAGTTCTCTTTTATGCAAGTGTCTTCGCTCTTTTAAAGCAGTGTGGTTAAAATTTATGACAATATTTAGCTAATTTGTACCAAAATCCTCCTCAAATATAATTTTATAGTAGCCTTCAGAGTCGCAGGCTGATGTATGTTGGCAGAGAAACACTTCCTGTTAGTAGGAAAAGTGAGTGAGTGATTGTTTATCATTGTAAACACACCACAGCACAGCACACAGTGCAGAACAACGAAATGTGACCTCAGCATTTAACCCATCCGTGTAAGAGCAGCGGGCAGCTGACATGGGCGGCACCCGGGGAAAAAAGGTGTAATATGTTAATATTTTGTGTACTAATCTGCCAAACTGCCGTATTATAGTTAAGATTAGGACAGAATATATAGATTATAGTTGTAATGTATAGTATGTAACTGGGACATACTTTACAACAACCCAGCAAGAAAAAAAATCTACTACTTTCTACATGCTTATATAAAACATTAAAAATATTAAAAATATCTTGTATAATTATCAGACAGTAAAACCTTTTAAATCTAAAACAGCCACAAACATTTCAAGGACAGCATGATGATAAAAAAAAACCAGTTCAATAGGAAAACACTCAGAGATCTGAGATCTTGGAACACAACATCAATAAAGGACCATTAAGTTTATGGCTGTACTTACATCATTTTGCAATATATGTGTTAGATGTTATGGCATGGACTAGGAAAGTAGGGCAATAATGTGCCACCTGCATTATGAAGTCTGCAAAGGGAGGAAGGCGAAACTGTCTAAATTTCCATTTTCACCAACGCATAAGGCTGAAAAGGAATCTGATGCAGTGATGGATTTCAGAAATAAGCAGTAAACATATTAGCAACGTGCTACTTACATGACAGACTATTCCAACGGTAATGACACTGAGGCTGAATATGTTTTTCATTAAAGACTGAAACAGAGTCTTGTGTGTGAGGCTACCTTAAACCTGTCAGCTGTCAAGTGTGATGCTTTCTGCTGTTTAATATGCTCTTCTGTGTTAAATCTCATATACCATATTCAGAAAAACTGTGTAAGTGAGTTTTAAGAAGAAAAGAGTGGTTGGTGAATAAGGCGCAGTGATATCTTCTTATGCAGAGCTTGTGAATGGATAGCCTGGCACATTACATTTAAGGAAAAAGGCTTGGGGAAAAAAAAAAATTTGGAGAAAAAAAAAAAAATCACATTCAAATCAATATACGTTTTAAACACTTATTAAAAACTGCACTTAGGTATTTTCACTAAATCATTCAGCACCAACCTTTTCTATTTTCTATGACCCCACCCACTTTATTTAGGGCCTCAGGGTGTCAAATGACCTTGCTCCCACTGACCTGTAACACCACTAGGCCTGGCCTGAAGTTTGAGTCCTGCGCCTTCATAGCCTCCACCTCCTTCTTCAGCCGCTCTCTCACCTGGCTAGATTAAATAAAAAACAAAAAGCATCATATAACCAGTCACATCACACAGTAATCATTCAGACACCACTAAAGTCATGACCAAATAGTCATCACCACTTCACATATGTAAAGTTTCCAGACACCAATGTAGCAACAGAGCGTGTTCTCAAGCCACTGCCAACTACAAAGCAGTAAACTGAAATAAACAAACAGCAGGTAAAAAGATTCCACTTCAGTGGCTATTATGTGGCTATATAAACACCCCCCCCCCTCACTCCTCACTGCTCCCTAGCAGCTCAACATGGTCACATTTTCACACACACGGTCACATGCATGCACAGAGCTATAAAGAGTCCAATTTAATCTGATATGAATTAAAGGAAAATTGTTAAAAATATTCGCATTGACTTCCAAAGTTACCAACAACATATCTTTATACGCATTTTTGCATATCAAGCAAAACACCTGAATGTAAACGCTCAGCAAACTTCACTTTATTAATACATTTGACGAATAAATACACCTCATTTGAATTTAAAAAAAATCCCGTGGCTAGTCAGGTGCTTTCGTTCTTGTCTGGTTGAAAGAACAAAAGTAAAATCCTCAAAGAAAAAGAAAAGACTAAACTAAAAACTAAATGGTGATCTTATACAGTAAAAGGAGATTAGGTGTCTGCTGGTGAAACTTCCTGTGCCACTGCCATTCTGTGCTCTTATAAAACTCAGCCACAGGGTTAAACAAAACTAAAAGATGCTGAACATTAAACTTCTCTGTAAAGAGTTTTTTACATACATGACAAGTTTGATTCTCTTGTGCAGAGCAGGTTCTGCAAAGTTGGTAAACTTAGCTAAAATGCTCTCTGGCCTCTTCAAACAAGCCTTTGGATCCATGCCATCCCATGCAGGACTGACATTACATAACCACATTACTGAGCCCAGTGAGTTTAAACTGGGTCACTGGTTCAATGACTTAATAGATTTACAAACTACCACTGTTTAGATCCAGCCAGGGGAAAGCATTGCACTCTGAACACAAACACAGTGTAGCCAGTGAGACAAAATGATTAATCGGCTCAGTTTTATCTCTCTGTGATAACCTGATCTGCACAAAGTTTAATCTGCAATCAAAAGATCACAACACACAGCACTCGCAAACATTTTACAATCAATACAGCATTCTGCAGGTCCAAGATCTTTTAAGAGAGTGATCCCACAGATCATTAATAACACAAGGTTAAACTTTTTTATGGGCTTCTAGGTGTTATATTTCAACTGCTTATGCCTAAAGACTATGGAAAAACAGCTATATACATCACAATTACCACAGTCTACAAAAGTTTTGTATTTATAGTGGCAAAACAGGTGAATTTGTATCTTTTCTGGACAGTCCCAGAAAATTCTGGAAAGTTCGTAAAAAATTCCAGAATGTTCTAGATAATTCTGGACCATTCCAGAAAGTTGTGGACAGTTCTCACATTTCCAGAATACTACTTAACATTTAAAGTGAATAGAGAATGTTCTTGAAAACAGATCAGTTTTAAAATGTCATGGTCCTGACCACAGAAGCAAAGTTTTTGAGGAACAATGGCCATTCTCTATTTATTTTAGGCATAAGGGATTGGGAAAACATACTTTGTACACAGGAACAAAAATAAACTAGAACTGTATTACATAGCGTAATGGATAAAACCAATGGCTGAAGAAGTTAAGGATACTTTAGGTGTACAATTACAGCCAAATCAGTCACACAAGGGAGCAAATAAAGAAAGCATGAGCAGCTCAGTCTTGTGACCAATGCAAGTGACTGACACAATTGTAAAACATCCAGCACTTAAAATCCTACACAAAATGGACTAAACACTGCAATTATGTTGCTCCATGTTTTGATGAAATACATTAAAACATTTAATTCTCAAATTTGATCTAGTTTGCACGATTTCAACTACAACCCACTGAAGTCGATGGGCCTGAGATTGGTCAACATGCTCATTGCACATAGTTAGGGGTTTCATTTGCATCTTTCAGTCATCAGCGCTATCAGTATTTCAAAGGTCTGGATTGTAAAAAAGGTTACCAAATGACGTGGTGCGAAGACACAAAACTCAGCAAATTTCTGCTGACTTTGATACTATTTTTTATGTCAATATTAGAACTACATCTACCTGGATTACAAAACTATAGCTTGGATATTATGTTTTTTTGGATATAATGTTTTTTTTATACACGTAATAAAAAAATAGGGTAAAATCAGAAAAATAAGCATTTTTTAAGACTGGTGTCACCTCATTGGATATCGGTTAAAAATACTGGTAAAATGGGTCTGACGGCAGCATTTTTCCAACAAATATCTGCGATAACTCTTATAATTCTGAGATTATTGTGCATCCCTAGTTTTGGCTCCTTCACATTATAAATAAAAATAAAAGAGCAATAAACAGAAATAAATCGACTGATATTTTTTATTGACCTACTAATGCATCTGAAAAATCACAGGGATCTGGTTTTGGATCTGATTTTTAGGACAACATGTTTGCACAGCACATCACATTGAGCGTTCAGGTTTTCACAAAAAATATCTTTTTTTTTTTTTTTTTTTAAGAAATTTTGATCTTGTGAAATTGTGAATTTTAATCTGTAAAAATTGCAGTCTGTATGCACAGGCCTTAACTAATGGATAGTGAAAGATGCAGTATTATTCATTAATTTAATTCATGTGTTATTGTTACACGTAACTCTGTGCCACTTTTTTCATATGCATATATTTGGACATAAATCTTGCCAAATAACAGGATAAAATAGGGGTGGACAACATTACAATATTTATAATCATTGAAATAAATCACATCATCATCAGTGATTTAGGACACTTATCAGCTGCATGTTTCTTCACAAATAGAGCATAAGGCGGCTTATTTAACTGGATTTAGTGCAGTGCACGGTGTACAAAGTTTCATCACAATCAATAGATTTTGCAACTGTTTAAGCATTGGCCCGATCATATCTAGATCACAGGTTTCATCCCTGGCAATGTCACAGCCATCTGTGACCTGAAGTCCAAGAGAGCACAACTACTCTCTCTGGATGTGTAGAATGGCCCTCCCTCTCCCCCAGTAACTCAGCATAATGCCAGTCAGTACAGGCATGTAATACCTGATGTAACAGAACTGTGATTAGGCTACACTGCAGAGAAAAATTTTATTTCTGATATTTTTATTTGGCAGTGATGCTTCTCTTCTGTCTGTTTCAACTCATCAAACTTCACACAAAACGTCCTAAAGTACCGTGAAGCTGTATTTTGGCCATGTCACCCACCCCTAAAAAGAAGCCTCATTATTCTCGGAGACTGTATGTGCACTGTCCACCAGAGGGCGCACTGGCCAAAAACTGACCAGGGACGATCTGAAACTCTCTCTACTGCCCCAAATATTAACTAAACCTGTCCAGACTAGACTTGACCTTTGCCCCCGATTCGCTTTCAACGAAAGACAGATTCTAGAGACAGTTCTGGATTTCTATTGCGAGTGAATTTCGGACCACGCCATGCCATTAGCCTGTAATAAAGTCTACAAAACACAAAGACCTCGGAATAAACGATAAGCCATCGTTATGACACCAATTCTAAACAAAAAGCTCATTAAAAGATCACGCACACATACGAGGTTCGTACGCCTTTACTAGAGAAGAGTGTAAAATTAATTGAAATGAACACAACTGCAGAGATGACGCATGTAGTTCAGAGAAGCTGACATGATTTGATTACCGTACATTTACTCCGTAATCTTAATATAGCACTTTGATAATGAAAGGCGCATGAGCGCTGCACGTGGCTGCAGCGTTTCTCTTTCCTGAACAATGTGCCACATATGTTTAACTGAGTTAAACAAACCCACACAAAACCAGGTGTCCAAATCTCATTCCACACGCCACGCATTTTCTCCACATTTCTGAAAACTATCCACAAAAGACCCCTGCATGTCTCGCCTGCACTGCATTTGAGTGCGCTAGCTGCATTTCAGCGATGTGTTGCACGGCCACTGCAACGCGCGAAGTAAAAATATGAGCAAAACTTACGCGGAGACTTCTTTGCCGCTGATGATTTGGGCTGACATCCTGTCTTCTGTGATCTCTCTTACCGGAGAATGAACTTGTCTGCCTCGAAATTTCTCCGCGACTTCTGAACAAGAACCCCTCAATCTCAGAAACCCTGGACGTAGTTTACGTTCCGACACGTAGTCGCTGTGGTCCACGAGGAAACATTCACCGCAAATGCTTCGTGAATAGCACTGGATCCGAACGTCGAAAGTGTAGGCGTAACTCTTTGCACCAATCAGATGGGGCCTTACAGCGCTGTTGATTCTACGCTGCTGAAGAAATCATTTATTCTTTAATTTACTTCTTAGAGAATATGATCTCATAACGCAGGGTGTCTCCAGCGGATGACCAAAGTCAAGAGTTAAGACTGTCCATTAAAATGAAAAGTTAGAGAGTCTAAATTGGAGTCTTTTATTTTGGTTGAAATTACTCGACACATTGCTATTTTGCAAAATACCCTTTTGGATTCTGTTTAGACATAAAGGAACCACTCTTATTATTAAATCAGTTTTAATGTGAAATGTTAGGTAAATGGGTTTCAGCTATGTATGACGTGTAAATATGTATTGAAAGACTGAGTTACTATTAATTGTTTAAATTAGATCTATTTGTTAAATATAGGTAAATAAATTTAAAGAGAGGGGTCAGATTGGGGACTTTTATTGTGATAGGGTTGTTTTGGTGCGGTACTCCCGGAGCGCAGTGGGCGACTGCAGGCGGACGGACAGGTCATCTGTTCAGAGAGCTGGCTGACAGCAGTGGCGGAGGCATAGCTAGCCAGTTTGCTAGCTACGTATTTTCGAAAGGTCAGTTTGTTCTCAAAACTGCTGCTTTTACCGCGGGTGCCTGGGAGTGGGTTAGCGATGTTATGGGGACATTTCCACACACTCCCCAGTTGTATAGTAGCCAGCGCTGACTGGCTTGTCGTTAGCTGTTGGAAATCTAATGAACTAACATTAGGTGCTCGCTGTCGGTGTAGTTCCCATAATCGAAAAGCACAGAGACTAGTTTAAGTGTCAATATCAAGCTAAACTAAAATCACCATTCCCCTAGTTGTTGCCAGTTCAATCGATTAAGCTGTACATTTTTCAATGAACACTGTCTCTGAAACACGGGGCGTAAGGTAGCTAACGTTAGCTCGCTAGCCATTGTTTGTTCCAACGTTATTCCTTTGTTCAGCGGAAAGCTTAAATCACACTTTTAGCCGACAAAACACAAAATAAATAAAAACGTAGCCAATGACCATTGTTAGTGACACGTTAAAGGCGCGTTTTGTGGTTTATTTCTTATTTTTGGGCGTTATGTAGTTGTGTGTCTTAGCTTACATGTTGTAAACAGTCGAGCTAACTGTTAAATCGCTCTATATGGGTTTTCCTGTTAGCGTCGAGGTTTATGACACGGAATCCATCATATATTATTTTAAACTACGATTAAAGTACAGCGTGTGAATAGCCACACATTTGAACATTTACGCGTCAGTGGCAGGTTTTGGTCACATTGCTGTCTATTTGGAAACAAAACGAGGAAGTGCTTTCTTCGTGCCTTCAGTAGGCGTGGAACAGTAACTGGCATTGGCGTTGTATTGAGACAGTAACTGCACTGTAAAGATTACAGACTATTAGAGATCATAGATGATTGTTAACCAGACAAGTGTAAGGTTTTGAAGATGTCAAACAGCCAGTCTATTTTAACAATACTTAACCTATTAAGGTCCTCTGTAGCCATTGTAGTCCTTCGTACTTAATTGCTAATAATCGTCGTCATATAAACCTTTATTGCGTTATAAGCGCTTCAGAGGGAAATGAATGCGATGTGTTTGATGTATTTTATTCCTTTACAGAAGACAGTTGCCCTGCCGTGAAGGGTAAGATGTCAGAAGGAATTAAAGAGAGGTATTTATCTGTCCGGGTCTCCTCAGCTCCACTCACGCGCCTGTTCTGGTCTCTGTCGATCTTCTTCAGTTTGCTGTCTACTTCACAGGCCTCAAGTAAGTTCCTGGCAACCAGTTTCCTGTTTTTTTATGTTTCATGTTGTCACAGTGAAGCACAGGATTGGGAGACGTTGCACTCAACATCTATTGATTTGCTCTAATAGATGATTAATGCTGAGCTAAGAGGATGGAATATGATCTCTGTATATAAAGGATCCTTGTACACAAGGTGTTTTAAGGTATTTTAATTGCTTTACACATTTTTAGTATTGTGTGTTGACCTTTCATAAAATGTTATCACCTAAATGGGTCGTGCAGCACCAGTATGGTAGGGTTAAGTCAGAACAAGGTGTATGAGTACAGTAATGTGGAGGAGATTTTTCTGTATCTGCTTTAGTTATCAGTTTAGAGTGAACACCATCTTGTTTCCAGCCAAACTCACTTATATCTTAAAATGTAATATGCGGAACATGAAACAGCCTACCAATGATGATGTGACTCATTGTAGTTACATAATCCCACATCACACCCACTTGGGCTTGTTTTTCAAAGGCCTTTAGGTAATGGTTGTGCTGTCTCTGCCCACAGCTCTGAGCTAGTGCTTCAAACACTTTCCTTATTCTGTAGTTTGGCTAATATCCGGAATATGTCCCGACGCTTCTTCCTCACCAGGTTGCGTGAGGCCATTCTCCATCCAGCATGGCCGAGTG
The DNA here is from genome assembly GCA_037974385.1 of Arnoldichthys spilopterus. Lineage (NCBI taxonomy): Eukaryota > Metazoa > Chordata > Actinopteri > Characiformes > Lepidarchidae > Arnoldichthys > Arnoldichthys spilopterus. The sequence continues at coordinate 44,893,422 of JBBPDA010000001.1, forward strand.
AATGTTACTGAAACCAACAGAGGCTCTTTCCCTGTGGGCACTGTGCTCCAGTACAGCTGTGATTCAGGCTACACTGTGGATGGTCCCAGCATCGTCATCTGCACCAGAGAGGGCTTGTGGTCTTCAGGTCCACCCCGCTGCCTACTTAATAATTGTGAGTTGTTATTTGTCAGAATTTTGGAAGGATTTTCCAAAGAAAACGTGCAGAATATGCATGGAGTCTGAAGGCTTCTTCTAAAAAGTTTTTTTAAACCAAATCTAAACACAGTGTTTAAAGTGTACACATAGACAGGTGACCAATTAAAGGCACAACTTAAATTGTAACCTTTAGGCTGCCACGAGATGCCAGAACAGCTTCAGTGCATCTTGAAATAGGTGCTTCAGTTTTCTGGAACTGTACTTAAGGATGAAGACCGAGTGAATGGATGAAGAGAGAAATATTCCCTCAGTTGGTGTTTTTAATAATTATGGTCCTCAAAGTGACCTTGTGGATTTGGACATTGTCATCCTGGGAAAGACCACTCCTATCAAAAACACTCATATTTCATCGTAGGATGAAATGAGATCAGTCAGAATAAATTTGTATTGCTCTGCAGTGACCTTTTACACATAGTCAATCAGAACTAATTAGTGTTTTTGTACATGCCACAAGGCATGATGGGATATTAAATGTCTAATTGTATTATACGCTTATTCATTCAGGTATCCTTTAGTATGTCACCTGTCTATGGTCACACTGTTAGCTGTTCACCATCAGCACTGCACAAACCACCGTGTGTGTGTTTGTGTGTGTTTGTGTGTGTATGTGTGTGTGATTGTGTGTTTTTTTTGTTTGTTTTTTTAATAAGCCATTTGAAACCAACACATCTGGCCTGGTGTCCCAAAAGCATCTTAGTATTAAGATCATTTTAACTGGTAGAGTGAGGGTTCAGTGGGATGCTCTCTGTGTTAAGATGTTTTCAGGAAACCCAGCCCAGATTAGCTGACCCTCCTGTCTGTTTCCCTGAGCTGTATGGTTCAAAACAGCACTTGCTGAGCTCTGCATTTGAATGAATTTAACATGATTTATAAAAGATAGGATCAAACTAGCAGTACTACTTCATTCTTCAGGCTTAATTCACAGCCTGAACATCAAAACTCACATAACTAACAGAACAGAAATGGCATGTCTCTGTTGCAAATTCAGTATAAGCTTGGTTTCTGTGGTTTCTGATTCATCCTTACTGAATGATCCTATCCTGTCATTAGTGTCTCAGTCTTGCTGGGTACGAGTAAATAATAGTGCACATTTAAATGACAGAAATCCAGTCTTCTGTTCTATATTGAGACAATAAAGCCAAGATTATTTTTGGAGCACTGGAGCTTGCCTTGAATATTTAAAAAACGAATTTAAATCTCATTGCAGAAATGCCCTTCTTCATTACTGTTTTAGGACACACAGGGTGTCCTGTTTAAGGTTTGAGTTTTTGTTCTCAGAAATACATTCTTGTAGACAAGGAGTCCCATTTACAGCTGTGTTATGTGTGCACAAATATCCTGGGAAGTATCCAACCAGTTAAAATCACATAAAAACAAAGGTCACAGTGTGATGGCCGTAATACAGAGTGGGTGGGTGCAATAATTTGCTTAAGCCCCCTATTTGATGTCCTGACCTGGGTACCACTGAGGTTCCCTTGACCAAGGTACTGTTCTCCGGGGACTGTTGATAGCTGCCCACTGTACCCGTATGTGGTTCCTTGCTCAGTGGTGTTACCTGGGTCGGGACTTGTACCTGCGGCCTTCTGTTCACTAGGGCAAGGTTTTAACCATTAGGTTTCTACTGCCCACTAGTGTTAACACACAGTTTGGTAAATATGAATAAATTTGGTTTTTTTTTTTAATGAGTCTAAAAATCTTTTTTTTATGTCCTTTCAAATTTATACCAGTGTGGACATGAAATTGTTCTTAAATTGCTTTCATATAGGTCTTAAAAAGGTCTGAAGAAGTCTTAAATTTGACCTGCAGAATTTCTGTGAATCATATGTACTTAAGTTCTGCATTTCTGTTTTTTTTTCTTCATCAAACTTTTTAAGCTAATGATCTTGACCATATAGTAGAAAGAGTAACTGTGGCATAATATTTACTATACCTACATTTTACTTAGAGCTGCAGGAAACACTTCAGGTTCATGTTATTTGAAACTGTGTTATGCTCCCTAGACTGTGTCACACCACTGAAGCCAGACAACGGGGATTACACCTGCCACCCATCTCCATGCCATCACCTCACTCAGGGCACGGTGGTGGAGTATTTCTGCGATGAGGGCTTCATTCTGAAAGGAGACTACAAATACCTCACCTGCCAGAATGGCGAGTGGGACAGATCCATGCAGGTCAGCTGTGTCCCAGTTCAAGGTCAGTAAAAGTGCAGGAATCATTTCTAAGTTCAGCACCTGGACTCTTCTACTATGAAGCCATGCTGTTGTTATAGATGCAGTGTGTGGTTTAGCATTGTCCTGCTGAAACATGCAGGGCCTTCCCTGAAAAAGACATTGTCTGGATGGGAGCATATGTTGCTGTAAAATTATTATATATTATATTATATTGTATATATATTATATTATATATATACCCTTTGGCATGGATGGTGCTTTTCTAGATGTGCAAGCTGCTAGTTTCATAAGCACTAATGCATCCCCATACTATTAGAGATGCAGGCTTTTAAACTGAGTGCTGATAACAAGCCGGATGGTCAGTCTGCTCTGTAGTCTGGAAGACGTGACGTCCATGTTTTTACAAGAAGAACTTCAAATTTTGATTGATCTGGCCACAGAACGGTTTCCCATTTTGCCTCAGTCCATTTTAAATTAGCTTTGGCCCAGAGGAGATGGTGGCATTTCTGAATCATGTTCACATATGACGTCTTTTTTGCATGATAGAGCTTTAACCTGCTTTTGTAAATCGCACAGTGAACTGTGAACTGACATAATTTCTGGAAGTGTTCCTGAGCCCATGGACTAATCTCCATGACCGTGTCATTTATTTTTTAATCCAGTGTCTCCTTGCTGATTGGAGAACCTCTGCCCATCTTTACTTGGGTGCTTTTTTTTTGTATACCCAGTTTGGTAACTGACCTGTTGCCAATAAACCTAATTAGAAAAAGCACATTCAGTCAGCTGTTGCTTGTTAGTACCACTACCTTTTCCAGCCTTTTGTTACTGTCAGATGTGTTGTTACCAAGAAACCCAATTTGAGCTAATATTTTTCAGGTAATAGTAATATGTCTTTATTTAAACATTTGATATTTTTTCCATTGTGAATCAAATATTGGTTTATGACATTTGCAAATCATTGCATTTTGTTAATAGCATTTTACTTCGCATCTAAAAATTTTTTTAATTCTGGTTAAATTTACCATTAATGTAACTACCAGTTCACATTTGTAAAGGCACTTTGGTTCCAGTCTGTTATACTCTAACCTGATTTGCTCTTTGGCATTTTCAAGAGCACTTTAAGTCCCTAATCAAGGAGGCAATATCTAAACTGTAGCATCCACAGAGAAGAATATTTGTCTGAAGAATGGTTGTCTGTCTATGTGTTGCCCTGTGATGTGTTGGCCTTCTGTCCTGGGTGAACCCTTCCTTGGGCCCATAGTCAGATGGATTTGTATCCAGTTTCTCCCATGACCCAAAATGTAAGAATCAGGTAGAAAATGGATGGATGACAAAAAAAAGAATTTGTGAGCTTACTAAAATTTTTATTTTGGTGCCGACAGAAAAACACTGAGTAATGTTAAAATTTGTTAATAGTTATGCGTTTCATCATTACAGTCATACCAGTACATCACAATTAAGGACCTAACTTGCTTGAGAACATGCCACATTACAAACGGCACATTAAGGACTGCTGTGTTGTTTGCCACAGTATTCGAACACACACTCTTCCGATGGACATGGCAGCTAGTAAGAAATTTGATGCAGGAAAGATACATTAAAATTAGTCAGCGAGGTCAACCTCCGAGGTCTGAGAAACACAAAAGGTGTCCGACACGTGCTCGGACATTGCCCGCATTAGCATTTTCATGAGGCTGCGCAGACAATAAGCAAAAGCTGAATTTAAATAACAAAAGCAATAATGGTTCATTTATGAAAGAACATGTGCTGTAATTATGAGACCAGTCAATCTAAGAGAAGTTCAGCACATTCTGGTTGGTCTTCTTCATCCTCAGTTTGGACTTAAAATATATACACTGAAAAGGTGCAATTTTTAATTCCTACATTTAGCAGTATGCAAGTAATCTACTTGTCAAAATTCATATATACCAGCAATGGAAGTGCCTCACAAAACACAAGTTTATTCTGATCTGTCTGATCTGAGCTTTATCTGTTACATACATTTTTTTTTTATTTAACTAAAAAATACTGAGTAAATACCAAGCAAAATGTTCAGAGCAGAACCTGCACCTGTTAAGGACACTCCGGCCACTGTCATTGTTGACAGAGCTGCTAATGTTAAAAATGTACTGGTCTGAGATGTTCTGTTAATTGAAGTTGTTGTGGTATCCAGTAACAGCAAAATCAGATCAAATTCAAGCTCATATTTTTAGCTGGTGCTACTATAGTGAGGTATATCTTGTTGCATTTGCAGTGTTAAAGTGTAGTGCATCCAGAAAATGAGTTACATGGGTCAAGGTTTTTTATTAAACCTGTTATGAAAGCCAGCCCACCCAACAGAAATGTTTGTTAATCGATGACCCACGTTGTTTCTGTAAGTTTTTTTTAGGTTTGTCGCACCTGCATCATCAAGTTTTTCTAATAAGCTGACCTGACCCCTGAATTGCGGGCCTATCTGTGGGACCCAAAGTTTACAAGTCAACCTGCACTTCACTATTGTGGATATAACCATATATAGCCATTCAGGAGCTGTCAGTCACCCCACAAAGCCACAGGCCTGATCCTGCCACTTCATCTGAGAGAGCCAGTTGGTCATTAATAAGCTCAGATGGTCATCAAAATCAGCACCCAGAAAATGACCCGTTCTTCACAGGTGAATTAAATGAAAGTGACTATTTGTCATTGTGAACACACTCAAGCACCACAACAAAATGCAGCCTCTGCATTTAACCCATCACACATGCACACGCGGAGCAGCAGGCAGCTATTAACAGTACCTAGGGAGCAGTTTAGAGGGACGGTACCTTGCTCAATGATACCTCAGTTGTGCCCGGACCGGGACTCAAACCTGCGACCTTGCGGTCTCAAAGGCAGCGTCCTAACCACTAGGCCACCACTACCCACGAGGCCACCACTGCCAACTAGACCACCACTGTCCAGTTAATGTCAGGTTATTGTCAATCATTCAAAACTTGAATTAAGGTGTCATTAGTTTTATGTTCCTTAAAGTTCTCTTAAAGAGCCTAGGGATCTATACTGAATTGGGAAAAAAATTCACCTGTTTTACCTTCCCCAGGTTGCGCGAGGCCGTTCTCCATCCAGCATGGCCGAGTGAATGTTACCGAAACCAACAGAGGCTCCTTCCCTGTGGGCACTGTGCTCCAGTACAGCTGTGATTCAGACTACACTGTGGATGGTCCCAGCATTGTCATCTGCACCAGAGAGGGTCTGTGGTCTTCAGGTCCACCCCGCTGCCTACATAACAATTGTGAGTTGACAATCAGTGCTATGTAGGGTCCTTTGTGAATGTTAAGCCTGAACTAATGCTAACTCTATCTTAAAGAAGGGGGTACTAAAACTATTCTCAAAAAAAAATCTTTCTTGCCTCATGAGTTGTTTATTTATAGATGTTTCATCTAGGGATGCGCCAATGTGGGATTTATAGGCTGTGGCAGATATTCAGTATTTTTCATGTACGTTTGTCAAAGAAGAGGCAAAATAATTGTTATAAAATGCAGGAACTGGAGCTACATCTACCTGGATTAGAAAAAACATAACTTGCATATAACCTATATTTATTTCTTTGAGCTTAAAAGTGATATAAAATAACAAATTAAAGCATTTGATGGCTTTATTATAGTGTCACCTAAACATTTTGCTCTTCCAAAATGTGATGAGTATAAATACATTTTGGTTTGAAATATTGCCCAATAGTGGCATGGTGGTGCAGTGGTTAGCTCTGTCGCCTCACAGCAAGAAGGTCCTGTGTTCGATCCCCGGCTTGGCCACGGGTGCCTTTCTGTGTGGAGTTTGCAAGCTCTCCCCGTGTTCGCGTGGAGCAAAATGTTTCCTCCGGGCGCTCCGGTTTCCTCCCACTGTCTAAAGGCTGCAGTAGGTTGATTGGATGCTCTAAAATTAACCATAGGTATGAATGTGTGTATGACTTTTTGTCTGTCTGTGTTGCCCTGTGATGGGTTGGCCTCCTGTCCTGGATGTACCCCGCCTTAGGCCCGCAGTCAGCTGGGATTGGCCCCAGCTTCCCCGCAAACTGGAAGAAGCGGTTTCAAAAATGGATGGATGGATATTGTCAAATATAAACTTCTGCCCAATTTCAATTTCAGTATTATGCTTTCAAGCAAATATCTGCTGATACTGATATGATTCCAGTATAACTGTGCATCCCTATTGTTAACTCGTCAGTTTTTCACTCAATGTGTGTAAATGTGTAAAACATATTGAAGTTCAACATAATTTTTAGCATTCATAAGTCATTTTCTGTAACTGTCTGTGTTCCAGTATGCAGCACTCCGTTTGAGCCAGAGAATGGAGGTTATACTTGCCACCCATTCCCATGTCAGCGTCTAACTGATGGAATAGTGGTTGAGTATTTCTGTGATGAGGGCTACACACTGAAGGGGGACTACAAATACCTCACCTGCCAGAACGGCAAATGGGACAGCCCTGTGCAGATCAGCTGCGTTCTCAGCCAGGGTAACTGAAACTCTGTTAAGCACTATGACTTCCTAAACTCACTTAAATCTACTTTTTCTTTCTTCATATTTGAACTAGTATAATGTATGGGATCTGCTACTTATAGGACCTTCAGTATCTACTATTAAACATGAGTTGCCTCAAGCACATTGCAGAAAACAGCTGAAATGAATATCTGTGTATAGTAAGGAGCGAATAGTTTGGGTTTTTAGGCGTTCGCTTTACCCCTGAGCAACTCAGTATCTCAGCAAACTGTCAGTGTTGGAGGTTCATCTGGAACAGGTGTGGTCATTTTTCCAACTCCTCTTTTCCGTACAGAAAAGAATCCATCTCCTGTGCTAGGGATGAACACGCTGTCAATTGTGGCCTCCACTGCCAGCTCTGTGGCGCTTGTTCTTCTCCTGGTGGTCCTATTTGTCTTACTACAGCCCAAATTGAAGTCTTTCCATCATGGACGGTAAGCCATCTACACAACATATTTTTATTTTTATCCATTTACATTGCATTTCGTTGAGTGTGTTCACAATGACACATAGTCACTTTCACTTCACTGGTAGCAGGTTAGCTATCACAACATAGTATATATTAAAAGCTCAGTCAAGCAAGGACCTATCATGGCTCTCCCCTTTGTGTCAACACTTGTGAGAGATGTCAAAAGGAACATTTCTCATTGCAAGATTGCAGAAAATGTAGGTATTTCATAATTTGCAGTCTATATAATAAAGATTTGGAGAATTCCGAGACATCTCGGTGTGTAAATCGCTAAAACAGAAACTGCCTAAGAAACAATCAGGCTATTCTGTTAAGCCTGGAGTCATGAGTACTTCAGAAAACGTTTGACACAATCCATCATTGCATCAAGGAAAACAACTTGAAACTGTATTATACAAGAGGAAGCTGTACATCAGGCATACAGAAACACCAGCGAGTTCTTTTAGCTCATCTCTGAGCTCAAGCCTCTGGAACCATGTGCTATGTTCAGTTTAATCCATTTTTCAGCTTGTTTTGGACAAAATAGGTGTTGAGTTCTCCATGCCAAAGATGAAAATGAACATCCATATTGTTATCAGTGAGAGGTGCAAAATCCAGTAGGAATTCTCAGAATAGGTCAGTTGCATGCTATTGACTCTGAGCTGTATATTAGGATTTTAGATATGTATATTGGATATGTTGCCATCAAGGCAACATCTCTTCCAGGGTCGTCCATGCTTATTTCAGCAGGACAATGCCATACCACATTCTGCATGGGCTTGAACAGCGTGACTTTGTAGAAACAGTGGCTTTGCTTGACCGGCCTGCTGTCAGTCCAGATCTGTCTCCCATTGAAAATACATGGAGCATCATGAAGAGGAGAATTAGACAACAGTGCTGACAGACTGTCCAGCAGCTGAAGTCTTGTTTTAAGCAAGAATGGATAAGATTTCCAGTTTGCAAAACTCCTTCTATTAGTTTCGATATTTCTAAAATAAATAAAAAAGTAATTAAAAGGAAGCATAATATTATACAGTGGTAAACGTTCCTCTGTTCCAACTTTTGAGTGTGTTCAGCCATCAAATTCTACATTTGTGTATATTTACAACAATTAAGTTGATCAGTAGAACTACTGGAAATCTTTTTTTTTTTTTTTACTTTTGTCAATTAGAAGAAGGTTCACATGAATTAACACATCACACATTTTTCATATTATTGCATTTTGAAATTGAAAAAACTTTTCTGGAAATGAGGTTTGTACAATTTAGTACGTCTTCAGACCATAGTTTTAAGGCATCGGAAGAAAAGGCTTTGGATCTCATCAAAATCAGTTGTCATGAGGTGTAACAGCCTCAGAAAAAGCATAAGCTAAGTAGCTACAAACATCACAGCCTAAGACAGTAATGTTCATGTAAATCGCAATACTGGTTTTTTTGCTACTAGAATAATTACAGTTTTCTGGCAAAGATGTGAATGAACTACAACCACAAAGTTTCAGAATTATGTTATAATGTATAATGAAGTTTAAGCTTTAGTTTATGCTGCCACTGTTCATTTCATATCAGCTTTATTGTAAAGGACCATTGCAAAATTACTGGAAGAAACCATGAAAACATTTGGTGAAAACAAAGAACAAAAAATATATCGTACACACGTCTTCTTTATTAGTCAATTACTCACTTTATTATTTATAATAGATATATTATTATATAATTTGTTTATTTTAATTTACTTAATTTAAGTTATTACCATATTAAGACTTCCACATTATATCTGATGGGTGTTAAAGGATGATTATATTAATTAATTAATATAATTAATATTATAATTAATTCTGATGGTCCGACAAAGTGCAACAGCAGTGAAAATGGAAGCTATTGTAACACTGGCTGCAAAATGGAATGTCTTGAGCACAATTAAACAGGATTACTTTTACATTGTGTGTGTAATGCCTTTTTAGTCAAATCTGCCATATCAGTTTTTATGGACTGCATGCTCCCAGGTCAGGAAATATTTACTGTAATATCAAAGATTAATATTAATATATTTTTACTGTCTATAATTTGAGCTATAGAAAAACAATTCCAGGTTATTTTATGTCCGTGCAAATCGATACTTGTAAAGGCCGATATGTTCAGCTTTATTCCAGGTTTGTTAACTTTGAACGTAAAGATGTAAAATGACAGAAAAATCTAGATTTTATGCAGTTATGGCTGCAAATACCCAAACTAAAGATTATGGTAATGAGCCACTGTTTTTACTTGAAGCAGGAAGACAAGGTTCAAAACATAATGGATAAGTTAAACTTTTTCAACATGCATGTAACAAGCAGCAAAAAAAACACTCTCTATAAATGAACTTGCTAAATTGACTAAAATAACTCTGTGGTGGCCTTGTGAAAAGGGCCTTGCCCCTGTGAACTCAAAGTCGCAGGTTCAAGTTCCGGCCCGGGCACCACTGAGGTACCCTTGAGCAAGGTACTGTCCCGCTACACTGCTCCCCGGGCGCTGTTGGTAGCTGCCGGCTGCTCCACTTGTACACTTGTGATGGGTTAAATGCAGAGGTCACATTTGGTTGTGGTAATTGAGTGTGTTCGCATTTTAAATGCGTGTGGCTGCTAACAGCCTTGGTCCCACTTCACAATTCAGAAAGGCATCAGAACACACAGTGCATTAAAGCTTGCTGAGTGTAGGCTGGCATAACTGCAGGTAAGAGTGCCCATGCTGAACCCTGTCCACTACCAAAAGTGCTCACCATAAGAATGTGAGCATCAGAACTGGACCATAGAGCAGTGGAGGATGGTGGCCTGATCTTATGAATTATCTCTTCTTCACATCATTTAAACTCTGTATGTGCATTGCCTGCCAGGGGATAAGATTGGCACCAAAATGCTCTATAGGGAAAAAGGCAAGACGGCAGAGGCAATATTCTGCTGGGAAACCTTGGAGTCTGGCATTTATGTGTATATTATTTTAACTCCTACTATCTACCTTAAATTACAAAGGCTGAGTACCACCCCTTCATGGTGGTGACATTATTGTTATAGTGACTTATTTCAACAGGATAATGCGGCCAGCCATACTTAAATCTCTCTCTCTCTCTTTCTCTCTCTCTCTCTCTTTCTCTCTCTCTCTCTCTTTCTCTCTCTCTCTCTCTTTCTCTCTCTCTCTCTCTCTCTCTCTCTCTCTCTCTCTCTCT
>JBBPDA010000001.1:44904052-44917913 GCA_037974385.1 Arnoldichthys spilopterus
GCGTGTTTTGTGTGTGTTGGTGGGAAAAGAGAGGGAGTGCTATCTCTCTCGCTCTCTCTCTCTCTCTCTCTCTCTCTCTCTCTCTCTCTCTCTCTCTCTCTCTCATTCTCATTCTCTCTCCCTCTCTCTCTCAGGCATGAGCAGGGAGGCTCTGGGCAAGCTGTAACCATCATGGTGGAGGGCGTACAAGTGACCCTGCCATCCTATGAAGAGGCTGTTTCTGGAGCTGGAGGTCTGGTCATGGACCAGCCTCACCCGCACCTAGAGTCTCTGGAGCAACCCTCAGCCCAGGCATTAACCACACACACTCAGCATTCAGAGATTGCAGTGGTGCATCAGCCACCTTCTTCTTCTTCCTCTTCCTCCTCCTGGTCCTTGGACACCGTACAGGGGGCAACTGCAGCATCTGCAGCATTACAAAACCAGAACCCAGATACCAGTCAGCAGAATTGCATGATGGCTCTACACAGTCCAGAGGAGGACCAGGCTGATGGTAGGTTTTTCTAAGCTCTTTAACAAGTCTCTCTCTCTCCATCTCTCTCTCTTCCTCACACACAAATCACTGATGTGTCCATTCTCTTCTCTTCAGACATTCCCTTATTAAAGGAATCTTGAAAGCTGATGGACTTCACTAGGCTGCCACATAGCCTGTATGCTGGGGACACAAGGGCTGCAACCCTGCAGGCCTGACTGCTGTGTTCCCCCTTTTGTGCTGCACCTCTGCTACACACAGCTCAGCCCATCTCAGGTGATATTAAACTAGGCAGGCCCTACAGGCACCGCCAGTACTGTCCACTCAAGCACTCCCAGCTATTTACACACTTATTTCATACATGCTCAAATCCTGCACGGTTTCAGACACTTGCTCTGCATCCTTCAGGTCTACGAGTTGGATACGTAGCAGAGAAGACACTAGACTGTACAGAGAGATTTATGAAAGGCCTTATTTGGCATTTAAATATTATTTTGTTATTGAACACAAATGTTCTGTGTGGTTTTACCTGTTCTGAATTCGAGACCACAGTATCACACTGCGCATTCATGCACGCACACACAACCACAGCCACCAATATGCGCACGTGAAGGACACCGCTTGACATTGTGAATGACGCATGGACACTTAAGGTTTGTTTTAACTAAGACCTAATTGAATGTGTCATCCTCTTCATAAATTTTTAACATCATCTGGAAAAAAAAGTCTTTATGGTGATTACTCTGCCACACCACGAAAAAGGGCTATTTCTACCCTCACCATTTTCCTAGTCCATTCATTTATTGATGCCATTGGTTAGAAGAGTAAATCTTTCCTTTTTTATTCAGAATTGGCTACTGGGCATGCGTGACAATTTAGCATGCATTATCACTCTTCTCTTGATTTAGTAACAAAGCATGTCATTAGTTGGGGCTATTTTGAAAAGGTTTGGGAGGGAATTACATGGTGGTTCACTATATAGCACTGTACTTGCGTACAGACTCGGGATGGACTGCACAGTGCAGTTAAAAAGTTTTTGCCCTCTTTTGATTTCTTCTGGTTTTGCAAAGTTGTTGTACGTAATTGTATGAGATCTTTAAACAAAATTGATTAAAACATAAAGACAGCTTGAAAATACACACACACAAAAAATTTAATTTCATTAATGTAACGAAAATATGTCCAAATCCAGCTTGTGTGTTGTAATTGTATCTTAATTAATTACTTAACCAAATTTAAATTTATAATTGGGATCAGTTAGACTTGATTACTTTCAGCCCTGTTGAACTTGAACAATGTTTCAGCAGAACCATTTCTGCAATATGAAGTATATAATAGCTAATAGCTTTCAACAAGCAGCACAGTGTTCTGAGTTCAAAAGATATTCAACAAGAAATGTTGGAGTTATTGAGCTATTTTGGTCTGGAAAGTGTCTGGAGCGCCTGCGAAGCAGAGTGAAAGCCATTACAAACTTGGGAAATCAAAGCACAATAGCGAGTCCACTTCTAAATGGGTCGAAAGAATCAAAGTGAAAGTTTGGGTTCTGAATTGAGCCCCATTGACCTGCTTTGTCAGGACTTTGAAAAGGCAGTTCTTGCTCAGAAGCCCTCATTCTCAGAAGTGTTGCTGAATTAAAGCAATTCAGCGAAGGAAAGTGGTCCAAAAGTCCTTCACAGCAATGCGAAAGACTGGATCCCCAGTGGTAGGAAGGTTATATATTACATTTTGTGCCAAGATCTGGAACTATGTAGTGTGACAAATATGCAAAAAAGAGGAAGAAATCATGACAAACACTTTTTCATTGCACTATGTATAATAGCACTATATGCAGTTAGGCTGCGATCGTGTAGGGATTTGCATAACGAGAAACAAATGTTTACTTTTCTCATAGCATCTTTCAGCTTGGGTGAGTGCGTTTGATTTGACAGTTTGGCAGGCTTTGTTTTTCATATTGTATGTTTGCATTGTACTGTACATTTTGAGGATTTTATTTCGTGAACAAAAAAAAGAGCTTTGTATATGAAGTGCTATTGATTAGCATTGTAAAAGTCACTTGTATTTGTGCAGGGAGGAATATGTTGTAAACTCTCCTTACTACACTGAAGGAGAAACCTATACTTTTGCATTAGCAAACTCATAATTTAATGTAAATGAATTTATTTAATACCAAAAAAGTGAAGTCCTGTACTGTACGACCTCGGTTTTCCTTTTGGAACTGAACAAAGTGTCTTGCAAGGAGTTTTATGTGTTTTATGTTTGTACAAAGGTTTAATTTATGTCTGCATTGTAAATAACTTGTGATGATTTCCAATTAAATATTGTTTTAATTGTGCAAATGTAACATTTGTGTTTACATTGTTCTTACAGAGACCGTAACAAATACCACGTCTTTTATTTTACAGAAACATTCAGTCTAGATTGCAAGCAGGTGCTATGTACTTCCTGGAATGTCACATTAGAGTGATTCTAGCAATATTCCACCGTTTTTTGTAAAGATTAGTTTAAAGCTCTGAAATGCCCAAAGGGGATATGAAAAGGGTATGGCACGCATCACACCAATCGGCCCAGTGGCCATTAATGAAATGCTGAGACCAGCCTGCTGAGCAGTTGTCACATTCACTGTGCATCTATGAGCTCTGGTTGTTGCATAATCCTAATCAGACTCCCCGGAAGAGAACTGATTAGGGAACTTTGGCCTCCTCCAGTTTGTCGACTGCCAGGTATGTTGTTTTCTCTGTTGAATAAAATCAAAATGCATTACAACCACAGGAATATACCCTTTTCCTATATGACGGAAACCACTAGCTCATGAAAAATCATATGAGTTTACGGACTCTAGAACCATTTGCACCCTTTATCACAATGAGAATTGAATATACCAAACATGCAGTGAGTCATATTTCTATTTTAAACAAATGGGTAAGCTACATATTTTCATGTTTTCTATTTTTTTAATATGATTAAAAAATCATTCATATTTGAAGAAGCCTGCCCTGGTGCGGATGACGGAACTTTCTACACCACTCCTCCATGCAGAGCTTTTCCTGTTCTTTGATATTCTGAAGTTTTCACTTGTGGAATACCATCGTCAGTGCACACCACAGTCTTTCAACTGGGTTCAAATCTGGACCATGTGAGGACCATTGCAAAATGTATTTGATGTTCCTGCAATAATTTCTTTAGATTTTTCTCTTACCCTCCTCCTCAGTGTATGTGGGAACAGTATGCTCATGCATCCTCTTCCAAGCAAATTTTCTACTGTTCCATGCTTTTCAAACTTATCATCTGGCTGATCGTGCTTAATGGTAAGTACAACTAACTGCTCACCTGTGCAGGCCCATAACCTTAGTTACAGCTCGTATTTATACCCTAAGGAAACAGGAAATTTTTATAGACTTCCAGGGGGATAGAAACCCTCCCCCTAAATACTGCCCCAGTAATTTTGCCATGTTTTGTTCTAAAAAAACGAAACCCCAATCTTGTAGTAATGATTTCTGTCAGATGGTGAGCAAATTATTTCAAATGTGTTTGAGGAACCGTTGAATAACTATAAGCAGTAGGTGATATCAGGAAGGGTGCCATTCCCTTAGTTAGCAAAATGACCAAAATGCAACCCCCATTATTCTGTCATCACATGCTGATTATGTGCACTGTTTATTTTATTGGGTTATTTTTGCATAATTTCTTTAGGAGTACCATTGTTTTCGGAGCGGACTGTAGGTGCATCCTTGCGGCAATGCTAAATCAAAATCTTAATTACGTCAAGCCAGTTTACTTCATGACATGTCTTTGTGAGAAACATAGTTTTATGTCTCTTTGGGCCTGCTTCTCTGAGATTCACAGACCAAGGTTAGGCCTAAATCCAGACCTTACCTTCGGTTGTGGGTTTACACCTTTGGTACCATCTAAAGATGATGATGAAGAGCAGAGCTTCACCGCCTTGAAATATGATGTAAATTAGTGGAAAGAGATACAGGGGTCCAATGACCTCTGGAGAGAATGCCACTTTCAAAATGGTGGAGCACAGCTGGATGTTTTGACAGCCGGTCTCCACTGCAATGGTCCTTTTGCACCTGTAGGGAGACCAAGAAACTAGAATTATCCAGCCTGCTTTTAAAAAGAAATAAACGGAGGAGCCATGTTAGAGTTAGTGTTCAGAGTATATCAAAAGACATGTTCAGTACTCACTGTCCAGTCTGTTTGAAGAGAGTTGACAATATGTACCCCAGCACATAGCCTATGAAAGGCATGAGCGAGGCCACTGCCATGAGTTGTGGAGAAAGCACTACCCAGACCGTTCCACCAATAGTGATCCCAGACATCACACCGATTGCCACAGAAGCTATTAGCAAGATACTAAGACCAACCTGTTGAAGATATGAGCGTCAATGAGTGTAACTTCATTCTGTTCTCACACATGGAATCAAATTTAGGTTGGCTATTAAGATTAAACCTCAGTCAAAAGTTTGATGAACAACACATTGACCCATTATTATGGTTTCATGCCTAGCTCAGTCTTAACTAACCAATTGCCATTTACGCTGTGGAACTCCCTAATTTGTACCTTAATTAGCATTTGTGAGTATTGTGGTGCCCAGTGGTTGATGGCAATGCCGACAGCACAGGGCACTAAGGTCATGACAAGGGCAATAATGATGCCAGCATAGGGAACAGCATTCTCCAGACCAGAGAACCCCTGGCAGTACAGATAAAGCAGAAAGGGCATCGCACCCAGTGCCGTGACTGTGGAACATGTGGTCATCACGATACTGTAGAAGAGAGAGTTGTGGTATCACTTTTAGTGTTATTCTTTGCAGTTCAGATAGTAATAATATGAACATTACAATGGAGAATAATGGGACAAAAGTCTGCAGAAACCCAACCAATAGGCTACATCTATTGATTTAACCACTTTTAAGCTCACAAAGAAACAGACTGGTAAAATATGGCAAAAGTATATGTATGTAGAAGGTAGGTGCACTTCAGTGCATTATATGTCTATTTAATTCTAATAAAAACCTCCTTCGAAGGTCTTAGTAAATACAAACCATTGGAGAAGGCTCAATTAGCTTACCTTAGGTTCATGTCCCCTTGGAGAGCCAAGGCAAA
Source organism: Arnoldichthys spilopterus (assembly GCA_037974385.1). NCBI lineage: Eukaryota > Metazoa > Chordata > Actinopteri > Characiformes > Lepidarchidae > Arnoldichthys > Arnoldichthys spilopterus. Next base: position 44,909,634 of record JBBPDA010000001.1, read on the forward strand.
AATATTGGAGAGGTTCCCTCCAGGACAGCATCCGCAGATCAATACAGTGACGGCCTCGATGGGCCCCAGCTGAAATAGCTTGGCCAGGCAGAAGGCGGTGAGAGGCATGATGCCGAACTGAGCCACCAGGGCTATTCCAACCCCTTTCGGCCTAAGGATGTGACCTTTGATTTTGGCGATCTCCATGGTGCAGCCAAGGGAAATCATGGTGATGAAAAGGATGATGATGGTGATGCCGTTGATGGCCTTGTCCATGGCTGGAGAGAAAGGGGACTGGAACCCCCTAGTAAGGGTTGTATTTTCTGAGGTACTGTTGAGGAGGCCATCACTGACATCTCTTTGGTAAACTTCTGTCACATTCATAACTGCAATAGGTGTTCAGTTCTTGAAATGTAAAATCACAAATGAGTTAGACTTATACTAAAATCAGTGTGGGGAGGGTCAAGGAGGGGCTAATATTTTTTTTGAACCCTGCATTTTTGCACCTTTGACTTAAAGGTCATTACAATACTTTAACACCATTAGCCAACATTCAATCAGCAGCTTGATTGAGACATAGCAACAGAGGGTAAAAAATAATTACACTGTTATTATGTTTCACCTTTCAGTGTTTTTTCATTTTGACATATTATTTTTGGTTAAACTCATTCTCAAAATCACCCTGTACAAATATTCATGTTGTAAACATTATTAACCATATTTATTTGTTGCTGCACTTCAAATTCAATGTATCTAAAGTATTCTGTTTCTAGAGTATACTATAGTCAACTGAAAGCCAGCTGCTCACATACTATGTATGTATGTACGTATGTTGCTGTAAAAGCCATGATTGTTCAATTGCAATTTTTATGAACCATGTAGATGATCAGAACATAACAAAGCAAAATCAGCATTCATTACCATCAAGGTTTAAGGTGGTTGCTCATTAGCTTTTTACTGTGGAAAGAAGTAGTAATACAGGCTAAGTTGAGCTGCTTGTATTTTTCCTCATTCATTAACCTGGGAAGAAACATGGCTTGTAACGAAACAACAAATTAAAAAATCTGTACTGTATGGACTGTATGGGCTAGGGGTTGAATTGTATGTTTTGAACCTTTTACAGTCTTAACATACAAAAAAAATGTTTTATTTAATATGAATTGAGTAAAATTTAGTTTTCACATACATGGACCCTCAAAGACCTTTGCTATTAGTTTAGGCCACAATTTGGCGCTTGAAATAAAAAGACAAACAAACGCCTCTTACTACCCAATACATATAATTTGGGCCAACCCAAGGATTTTTCAGTAGAACTCTGACCTTTCTGCATGTGTTCCTCCTTCATTCACTTTGAAGTTTTCTTGTTCTTTTGCCCTGGAAGAAAACACAGATCAAAATATTAAGGAACCTGAAAGAATCCTTTTGATACCAACTGGTAAACCCAAACTTTGAAATGATTATATTTAATTCAGTTTAACTTATGTTGAAGTTAAAGTGGATGGCAAATGTCATATGGGCACTTTGGCAAAGTATAATGGCTGTTTTTGTCACCCAGCTAAAGGCCCGCTGGCCAGAGGAGCTGCCAGAGGAGCCTCCAAACGAGCTTGTGACATTCAGCTGTTACAGAAACCAAAACGAAGGCTTAAGCATTCTTTTAAAGCCAGGCTGTTTGCTAGGAGAAATGCAGGCCAGAAGACAAACAGCACATTGGTCAGGAGAGACAAATGCATGTCTTTGGATCCCCTCACTCTCAGTTCCCCATTGATCACCTCCCTGTACACACTGTTAGGGTTCAGTGTGTTGTTTTCATCTGTCAACTCACTACTGTCTCTTTAAGATTTATTTTATAGGGTTGCTTTCTGAATGTGTAAAGGTGGTAAAAAAAATGTCTATGTTTCCCAGGATACTAAAAGTGTTTTGGCATATGAAACAGACAAAAAGCAATGGAGCCTGGTGTTTGAGAACCAATTATGGCATATTTGGTTGAGAGAAGTTTAATCCACTAAAGCACTGAATATTAACGTTTGCACTAGTGTTAAATTGTTAAATGAAGCTAGTTAAAACATCTGGGCGTTTCAGTTTTCAGTATTGCTCCATTTTCTTAGTCAACCACTTTTGGAATGTGCAATAAATAAAAATGTGAAATTTATATTTAAGCATAGAGCAAAACAACAGAAAGAGTTTTATGCAAAAAGTACACCTTACTCACAGAATCACTACGTCCTTAGACTGAATATGAGCAACATGTATTGTAAAGTATGTGGTTATTCAAATTATATGAAAAATCCATCACTATGTTTTGTAAACAACAATTTAAGAGCAGTTACTCACATGACAAATAGTTTAGACTGATTATCCTACCTTCATGTCTGTGAGAACAATTTGCTCTGCCAATGCATCTCCGAAACTACTGAAGTAGAGTCTTTGTCTCTTTTCCCCTCTTTCTCTCTTCGTTTTCACTCTCCCTCTTGCTCCTTTCCCTCCCTCTCTTACGCACAAACACATTTTCTGCCCCCCCTTTTTCACATTCAAGATTTTTTCGACTACACCCCTATGGTTTTCTGCTCCGCAATCCCTGTCACATGGTGTTTTATAGTCACATGAGGTGAAGCCTCCTTCTGCGCAACATGCAACTGTATCAACACTCCTATACTACGTTGAATCATTGAACAAGTAACATTCTAAAATTCAATCTAGTTATCATTCATCATTCGTCAATATCCAATATTTGCATTGTGTCCAATGTGATCCAGACACTCAAAAACTAAGATACTTCAAGGCATCCCAATTGCTTACTCAAGTTGTCTATTGCATTTACACCACTTGTATCTCCATAGAAAAGCTTTTCCAATAGAACAGGACACTCCAGAGCAGCCACATTAGTCCAAGGTTACCGTATCCAATGCCAAGTGTTGGCGCAATGGGTATAAAGCCCCCAGCATTGTGCTTCTTGGACTGATGAAGCACCATCTTAACCTCTGTCCTCACTATTGCTAGTGTACCTTAATGCAATCAAATCCTTACAGCCATGTTCTAACATTCACTGGAAGAAACACTGAATGAGAAGCGCCTACACCCAGCATATGCTTCTGTTTCAAGACTCTCCAGGAGTACCATTAGTATGTCTGGCAAGCTGGATGCGCTTATCTGTTGATCATTGGACTAAGTAGTCACCGTTGATGTTCACTGTGATCCACCAAGTGCCTCCCGTCTGCACCTAGCACCTATGCCATCTGTACAAAAGTCTTCTGTTCTCCATAGAACACAAGCACTGTGGGAAAACTCCCCCCAACATTATTAGAGCTGTCGTTGTGGGGATATTTGAATTGTGGTGGTGGCACTTCATCAGGCTCTGCTGCTTCTTGGCAGTCACACCACATACACTCGGCACAATCAAGTTTGGGTCTTGTGCCAGCCCATGGGCCTCTTTGTTGAGGGCATCCTCACTGCAGGCCTCTTTTTAATGAGAGAGAAAGCAAATGACCAACAAAGAGCAAAGCAGGTTCAGTTTCAGGTTCAGAATTATCTGGGTCATTTTTCCTGGGGGTCTTTCTTTCTGAGCTCCTTGTTCCTGGAATCCTACTATGCTGTAAATTTGAACATGTTTGGTTTATTGAAGATGGGGAAGTGATTAACTCATACTTACCAAGCAAACTTGCAAACAAAACAATATGTTAGCAATGAAAAAAAGTTAAATCGACAGACAGTTTTCAAGGGAAGAATGATTTATTTAGAGAGAGGGACATTAAGAGAATAATTTCAGATTATGTTACTCTCAGCAGTGATCTGGAGTCAGCTTTAAAGTCCATTCTTTGACTCTGGTGGATCTGTCAGGGTCAATCAACTCTTTGCCAATTCTGAGAGTCAAAATGCTTGGAGTCAACTCTTCAATATTGTTCGCGGAGTGTTTTTTAAATTTTTTATCACAACTGTCTCTAGTGACATTTTGAAGGTTGCAGAGTGTAATACAATAAAGACTCTTTTTGACAATTGACTATTGGTTAAGTGTAGTCACGAGTTGAGAGTCATCTCCAGAGGATTAAATCTTGTATCACTAACCTTTCACTCCCCAACATTTTTAACATTTATTAATTAAAATTAATGTATTTTTACAAAGTGAAGCAAATGAATGATTCAAGATTGTTTCAGTAAAACAAATATTTAGTATATGGTCACTGTTGAAACAAAACCTTGTATGTCTGATTTCCTTTCTTTTCTTTTTTTGAAAGAAAGTTTGAAAATGCCTTTTATATTATGTTAAAATTTAATGGCAAATGGACCAATAGAAATGGTTCAAATTACTTAAAATAACATTGTTGTTTTACCTGTATTTTTTCAGTTGTGTAGAGATACAACAGCAATTAAATGTAAAGAAATTTATTAAATATTTATTCTTTGTGAAACCTTATTAATTGTTTGATTAAAACAGCTCTTTAAAAAAATATCTGACTAATTAACACAGCACATTGTGGACCTGACCTATACCTTGGTACTGGACATTTCTCAACATGCGTTCTTCTCTGAAACCTCATTAGTCATGGCCTTAGTACAATTCCAGTTCAAGGTGGCATCTAACCAAGCACATAAACACTTGGTAGCAGGGCTGGATGATATGGCCTATAAATAATATTGTGATATCTGATATATACCAATAAACAATATATAAATATAAAACCCTTTCGTGTATACAGTCGTGCAGTATGATGCGATAAGTGGTTTCTCTTGGTGCAATTTAAACTTGTATACAAAAAGGGAAATCAGCCAAGTTAAATTTAATAGTATTCATTCAGGCAGTTGTGCTCACGGGCCATTAACACCAGCAGCTTGAAGAAAAATTTGTAGGTTGAACTTTTTTAATTAACTTTTTTGTTCTCCATGGAGGAATATTTAAATGAGCCTGCTAAGGATTGGACAGCTTGCTATTTGCTCAACGTGCTGGTACAGAATAAACCTCAAGCAATCTTTCTAGTGATCACTGTTCACTGGGTGTTTGTTATAATAATATAGCCTACACTGCTCTTCTGTGGGACCGGACCACACAGACCATCAATGAGCCTTGAGGACCCATGATCCAGCCAGTGGTTCACAAATTGTTCATTCTTGGACCAATTTTGTTTGGCCCATTTTCCTTTCCTCCAAAACAATAACTTTCAAAAGGAATTGTTCACTTGCTGCCTAATTTATAAGACTCCTTGTCAGCTGTCACTATAACAAGAGAATGAGATAATTCATATTGCTCATGTTACCAGTCAGTGGTTTTATTATTGTGGCTGATCAGTAGCACTTGTAGCATGTAGTTTCAGGAATTAAGAGGGGAAGATACTTAGTTTTAATAGTAGAGACAGAAAAAGCAGATTACTGATAAGCAATAGACTGTAATAAAGAATGTGTGAAAATAATAAGTGTTATGTTCTTCAGTAATAATGAGCAACTTTTGGTTGAAAAATGTTATGTTATACCCCTCTCTTCCCCATTCTACATTTTGAGGAAGAACCTAATTTTATGGTGAGAATGTAGGTATTGTTTTTAGGTTTCCAGTCATATATCTGCATTGTTTTTGAAAGCAGCATCGTCTTCCTGCCTGGTCTATAGTGTTTATAAAACACTGCCCTTCATATTACTTTCCAATCATTAGCACCTGTTTTTGCATGTAATAATTCAAAGTGGCAGTGGTGTGCTAATTTTGTCCAAACAAAAAAATCACCACTGTTGATTTGGGTGTTAATTTACAATGTTTGTGTGTGTGTTTGTTTGTTTAATGAGATCATATTTGCATATTTCATATTACAAATAAGCAGGGGTGGTAATAAAAATTTGGATCCTATGAAAGAATACTGGACTCATTTTGCACAGCACTTTCCATCTTTTTGCAACAGCAGCAGTCACATCGGTGGTGAAGGTTTTGTTTGTACATTCTTAGGGCAGGACTGTGGTTAAATACAACTTCCCTTCCTTGTCAGAGTTCACTGTGAAACTCTCTTTGTCTGTACAGCTCACCTCGAGGTTCCTGACAGCCACCATGGCAAGTTACACACGATTTTTTGCTCTGTTATTGTTTTTACAGGCAGATCTTTATCTTTATGTTCCTTATTGCTGGGATTTTTAAATCTTTCGTGCTGTCTTCATGACCTTATCATAGATTTGCTGAAAGCTGTATTGTTTTCTGTAAATTTCATATGTAACAGGTGGATGGTGTGTGAGTTTTATTTACTGTAGTTCATTTTAGTTTAATTAAAACTCTTCCCAGACTGATATTCATAACACCTTTTCTTCAGAGGGCCTAAAAGCTCTTTTGATCTTGGATTTATGCAGCGCTGACATGAAGATATTATTGTTAACTGTAGCTGAGGCTAGCGTAGGTGTTGTAATACAGATTTTGCAAGTCTTCAGCTTTCTCACAGTGCATTACTGCTTACACCATTGCAGTCATTGCATCATTTCTTTGTGTGCCTGTGTGTGTTTGTGTTTGCATGTGTGTATGTGTTTCTTTAGGGTTTGCCTTGCTCAGTAAGGGCGTTCTTTCTGGTTTATCTGCTTGCTCTTGGTTGCAGAAGAGTTGAGTGTGACAGTGTGGATATTAACACTCTTGCCCACATTATCCAGTTCTTTAATGACCAGTAAGTACCACATCACCACAAATGTTATGGGATATAATTACTGTCCTGTTTAAGCCACTTTAATTTATAAGATAAATGTGAGTGGCATTTCAAAAATAGCCACTGTTGCAGCCTGTGGTAAATCAAAAATGTTGATGTGCTTTACTCTGTGACACTGTGTACTTTTTCCATTGAATCTCACTGGAACTTCTGAAAAGGCAGTGTAATAGTCAAAATATGAATGTTTCTATTTTAATTTTGTGGGATTGAGACCTTGGGGGGACTATGGTGAAAGTGAAAGTAAAAGTAGAATTGAAATTGGTATTGCATCCCCAATTAGTTTTCCAGGAACATTCAGTGGGGTTGCTTTTTGAGCATTTTTTTTTTGTTACTACAGGTTGTGGCTGCAGTAATTTTTCAAAATTGCATTGATTTTTTCCATAAAAATTGAAAAATTACTATTTATTTTTTGTTACCAGTTACAGGAAACTTGAAAACACGGTTGTACGCCAGTATGCTGTGGCCATTAACGTCCCTAAAGAACAATGTCAAGAGAAATTTACTCCTAACCAGAACAACTTTCTAACAGTTGAGGAGCCAGCAGACAATGTGAAAAATAAGATATATGATCCCCAGGTGGCACTGTATAAAGGAAAAGAGCTCATCGCTGCAGGAACACTGGACAGGGGGAAGTACAACAGACACTCAGAGGCCATTCTCATGAATCCTCCTGAGTCCTCTCCCATGGCAAACCTCTTGAACCAAAGAAAGGATGGCTGTGTGGTGTTCTACACCTACAACTCGCCCTGCGTCGACACCTGCATTGATGTTAATGGCAAATACAGCATCCTGAAAATGCTTGAAATCTGGAGCAAACGTGGCGGCCTGAAAGCTTTCGTCTTCAAAGATATCTGGAAGTTCGACACAGCGAAAGATCTGAATGAGAAATTTAAAGCCATCACCCAATACGTGCCTCTGTATCGCTGTGTGTCTGCCCAGACGTGCTATCAGTGTGTTGAGGGGGATAAAATCAATAAGAATTGTTTGTCATAACTTTAATAATACTGGGCATGCATTACTTAGGCTTAGCCTTTTGATGTGACTGATATTGCTTAAGAAAAAAAAGAATAAAAAATAGAAGCAAAAAGCAAAGAAAGAAAGAAAAAATAAAATTGGGGTTAGCCTGATTGAACTTGCATGTTTTTATTCTTGCTCTTTGAATAAAAGGCTTTTTGCTCAGCAGATCATGTCACAGCTTATTCTTTTATTCGTTTGCTGTAAACATGAATGTGAGAGTGCAATATATGTCGCATGAAATACTTTTGTACACTACATCACTGTTCTAAAATTAACCATACAAAGAGTGGGGGATAACATGACATGACATGATATTTTATTGTTATCATCATAAACCACATCATATGCTTCTCTGAACATATAATAGATGGTGTGAAAAACTATATGCCCCCTTCCTGATTTCTTATTCTTTTGCATGTTTGTCACACAAAAGGTTTCTGATCAGCAAACACATTTAACCATTAGTCAAAGACACAAGTAAAGACAAAATGCAGTTTTTAAATGATGTTTTTTATTATTTAGGGAGGAAAAAAATCCAAACCTACATGGCTCTGTGTGAAAAAGTAATTGCCCCCTGAACCTAATAACTGGTTGGGCCACCCTTAGCAGCAATAACTGCAATCAAGCG
>JBBPDA010000001.1:44934099-44958830 GCA_037974385.1 Arnoldichthys spilopterus
AGTTGATGTTGGAGTGACCGAAATCTCAAACTAAACGTGTTCCACAGTGTTTAGATCTGTTACTACGGATGTTAAAACTGCTAGTTTCGCTTAGCTGGTGGGCTTCTGGCCCAGTCTCTTAGACACAAGTTAGTTGAAGTCTATTCTGTGGTGTGAGCGAGCACAGTAGAGTGATGGGTGCCAGAATCAAATCTGTTCTGTTTTTCTTTTTGGCTGTTGCCTGCTGGGGTAGTGTGCTATAAGTGCCCCACACTACAGATGTAATGTTATGTAAATGTACTAACAATTACAGTGATCAAAGTATTTTTATGGTATTGTTAAAATGTGCTGCACTAATACATCTAAACAACTAAAATCATTTCACCAAGTGCTGAACTGAAAACCCACAAATAAAAATGCACTTAACACAGGTTTTCTGTAGATTGTTGCATTCTAAACATTTAAGTGCATGTACATTTCCAAGTGAGGCCAGTAATGATGTGGAAATCGAGCACGAAGAGAAGAGTCAAGTCTCCTTGTGCACATAGATTTTCTTTTTTAAAGTCTTGGTATAATGTATTTCAGAATATTTTGATTATGCTGAAGAAGGCACATTTCAACTCTTTTCATTGTTCAGTTCCCCCAGACCGTGAAGTAGGCGAATTGACTCAAGACATCATTAGAGTTCAACTACTTCCTGAACTAATAATGCTGTCATATTGTATTTATGCTGCCGAATCCATAAAAGACATAAACTGGAACAGAAATATGCCAAACAAACATGCACAGAATCCATTCTTAATAGCTAATGGGCGTTTAGATGTAGTGCTAAGGTGAAAAAAGCAGCTTCACACCATTGTTGCATGAGTAGGTAACATTGAAAGTTTGGTTTTACATTACGGATAAGCTGTTAGCATGTTGGGGTGGGGTGGGGGGCTGTGCAGTTGCCATGTTTTCACAGAGACAAAACAAACCCACAACGTGTGCTGTATCTGCATCTGGGAGGCTGTTGCTAATTTTGCCTTAGTGCTGGAGAGTGTGAGTTTTTCAAACCATGGTAATCGACTAATCTGGACCGCTGGGCATTTTAGTCTGCTCACGGATGCTTGGTTAACGTATGTGTAGAGCAGTGTTCCCCAACCTAGGTCTTGGAGGCACGCTGCCCTGCATGTTTGAGTGTTGCTTATAACAACTGATCCAAATAATCAGCTTGTTAACAAACCCTTACTGAGTGGCTGTAGTGGGTGTGTTAAAGCAGGGAAAGCACTAAAATTCAAGACAATGTGCACCCAGGGTCAGATAGCATAAAGCCTAGTGCAGGTGGGCTTGTGTCAACAGTTTGGTCATTTCCCTGCACAAACCCAATCCCATCCGATTCAGCTAATATATGAAATGCCACGTTAAGTGGGTTTGTTTGAGAAGGGGAACTACCCAAATGCAAGACGCAGGCCTTCCAGAGTTGTGCACCCTGGTCTAGTGGCTGTTGGAGTGACAGCTGGAACTGTATGTGTTCTTTGGTGTATGTTTGTAGCTATAATCAGTCTCATGAGTTCACATTAGCACAGAATGGCCAAATTCAGCCATGTGAAGCATTTGGCTCTGCAGTGGAAAAGAGGCCATTGTTTCTCTATTACAATTACGCAGGACTCCACCCCATTCCATGTTTTTGCTGTATCCCAGGTCCCAGTATATCCCAGTATTCCAGGCATTAAGTGTTTCTAATGGGGATGTTAAATGTAACGCAGCACTGCTTGGATGGTTTTCCCCTTTGCTCTGTGTATTTGTTTATTTTTGTTTTGATGGGCATGATCGCGTCATGATAATATAGACCATCGTTCTCTTGAGAGCAAGTGGGTGGCAGTTTTCAGAGCCATGCCCAGCAGTTCTTCCCTATCTTAGGGCATGAGCTGAAAGATCATAGAGCCTAGACCACTGACTGGAAGTCACATTATGTTCAAATCTGTATTCTTCAAAGAAATGTTTTAAAGTAATGTGGATGCTGTGAAAGCTGCCAGCTCACATAGGGGGCTACTGGCGAATCTGTCCAGCTTGACTGCTCTCAACAGGTCTTGCTGACCAATGAGACAAAGTGCAGGTTATCTTGAAAAATCCCAGTGTGCTGGGACAGAGCAGAATGTGGACTGGTGGGCCCAGTTTTACGATACCACTGGGGCAGTGGTAGCGCAAAGGTTAGGGAGTTGCCCCTTGGATCTGAAGGTCACCGGTTCAAATCCCAGATTGGTAAAGGTATAACCGAGGTACCGATGAGCAAGGTACAATCCCCAAGCACTGCTCCCTGGGTGTTCCCACCTACACAGAGTCAAATGCAGAGGTTTCACTTGATTGTGGTGCACTGTGCGCTGTGCTGTGCTTACAATGACAAAATATTCTCACTTTCACTCAGTCTGGCATAAGAAACACTGGCCTTAACTGATCAACTGACAATCAAAGGGAAAATGTAAGTACCTCATCAGATTCCTTTTGTTACCTTAGTTAACTTTGTGTGTGTGTGTGTGTGTGTGTGCGTGCGTGTGCGTGTGCTTGTCTTGGTCTCGCTAGTCCGTGCTCTGGAAAAGGCCAAGGGGAATGCACAGCTCCAAGCCAGCTACTCTTCAGACAGCAGCTTATACACCAACCCTAAGGGCAGTGCCGTGTCCGCCTTCGACGGCGGCTCTGACTCCAGCTCCGAGTCCGAGCCTGAAGAACCACCCACCAGGAAGAAGCTTCGTGTGGAGCCCAGCTAGACCCACCCCAACCCTCCCAGCGCCGGGAGACCTCGGTTCAGACACTCTGCTCCATCCTCCCCCTATCTGTCTCACCCTCCACAGCCCATTCCTACCCCTTTCCCCTCCTACTTGGGTTCGGAAGCTGGGGGAGGGTCTTGAGAAAGGCTCTGCCTTTTGTCCCACAGCTTTGATGCCACTCCGCACACGGATCCAGGCCAGCCACATTCTCCTCAAAAGCGTGGCAGCTCGACAGTTGAAGACTGCAATTACCTTTTATAACCTCCTCAGTAGTCGTACACAAATTCTGCTACGAAAACAGCCCTGTATTGTTATTGCCCAAAATGAGCCTGTTTGGAGATGTGAGGAGGAAAACCGTCATAAAAATAGTTTACCTTTGTAAAATTTGTACTTTTCCACAAAAATGATGGTGCTTTTATATATATATATATAAAAAAGGGTATGTGGCTGTGCGACCCACCTCACTGGTATAGAAGACTGATGCTCTCCCCTTTTTTGAAAAATGTTGTTGCAAAATTTGTTTATTTAATGTAACTTTGAGGCTGTATTCTGTTGTTGTGTAGTACATTGTTTTGCCTGAGATTGTCAGTGGATTTAGATGGCCTCTACCCTACGCATTCTCACCTCATAGTTTCGGAAGCTTTGATTTGCTGCGCCAAATGAGGACAACTTTTAATACAGGTAATATTTCCCTGCAGGAATTTGAATGTTACACAGTGCAGTTCTAAGGCAGTTTTTTTTCCTTCTTAATTACAGGTAAGTATGTCAATTTCGGTATGTAGTACATGGCACTGTATACTCTTAAATGTAATCGTCTCAACCCAATAACCTTCCCTGGAAATCTCTGCCTGGCTGGGGAATGTTCCTCTTTTCAGTTGTTTCATTTAAAAGAGATAGTGTGTATGAAATAGATATTGCTTTTATTCCATTCCATGGAAATTACAGGTATGTTGTACATACTGCCAACAGTTGTCTTACAAGTTGAGGCATACCTTTACTATGAGACTACAAATAAAACTATTTTATCCTTATCCTCATCAGGTGTCATTGTGCTGGTAGGGATTTAATGCAGTTTCAGACTGCTTGTCATATTTATATATGATCATACACAGAGGTCATTCAATATGTTTTACAGAGATAAAATAAGCATAAAAAGAAAAAGCAATAAAATTATATAGGAAAGGAATAAAATCAAAATACGGTCAGTCAGGTTTGTGCTCAGGGCTGCACTTGTTGTCTGAGCAGCCCAGTTCCCTCATGCTCATTTTTATTTCTGTAAGGCTGCTTTCATAAACTACTTTAAATTGACCGAATGGATTCTTGGATTTTAAAAGTGGCCAAATTGAGGTTAAAAATGTGGTTTAGGTTCAAATGTCCAGCAATGTTTTTTTTATTATTATACAAGGGTCTACCATTCAAAAAAGCCTGCAGTGCAACATTTTCAGCCCCTCAGAGGCACTAAAAACAGAATGTCCAGGTCACAAACTTAAAAGTGCGGGTATGAGCTGGAGCTGTTTGCATTTCATTGACAGTAGTTGTGTACATCGAACACCTGCATTACAGTCGAGGAGTTTGTGCTTTTGACCACAACTTCTACCCAATTTACTGAAGCCTTTCCGATTTATGGAAACTTAAATCCATCCGTCACTTTTAATGATGGATACTCTGAACTTTATTCAATAATTACATTTGACTTGAGTTCAGTGTGTAAAACGTGGGCTTTAACTGTTAAAAAATGTAGAACATTTTCTTTAAAGAAGGTGAGGAAATTGCATAATTTAACCAATTATGTCTCTCCAGTCAAGTGTTTTGGATGTATGACAAATTTACTGTGTCAAATCATTTGTTCCCAAACCAGTCCTGGAGTACAACCTGCCCTGCACATTTTAGTGCTGCCAACCTACCTGATCCAACTAACCAGTTAATGGTCCAACTGTTCTGGAGTTAAAGTGGTTGTGTAAACACTAAAACATGCAGCACAGGGGGCATTCCTCTAAATTGGCATGTGTTGAAAGCTAGAAGTCATTTTAACACACATGGTTTTACAGTGCTGCTTTAGAAGATCACAGGCAAACCAAGAAGAATCTATATCTGATACTATCCAAGCTATTTTTGTTTTAATGCATGATCTGTTCAATCTCTTGCCACTTTTGTTTACTTTGTGTTCAATGTCTGAAGTGTCTTTGTGAATCCTAAGGGAACTATTACCAAAATACATTTACCTGCTGTGGTCGGGACCAAGAGAACCAAGCTATAGACAGAAGATTACATGCAGACAATGTGATGTGGTGTTGGATCTAATTTTGGGATATTAGATTATTGATCTGGCCAAAGACAACCACTACAGAGTCGCTGTAAATCGCTTTCAGAAAAAGATATGCAAACATAGCAGTGAAGCCCAAATACTGCCGGCACGGATTGAACTCATGGTGGAGTGTCTCCATCAGCTTTGTCAAAGGCAGGATGCCCAGGTGATGCGGCAGTGCAGGATAGAATTTCAGCTGAGAGCTGGAAAAAGAGGCAAAGCACCTAGACCAGTGTTGTCAAACTCCGGTCCTGGAGGGCCGTGTCCAGCCCTATTTAGTACTTCCCCCTCCTCAAACACACTCACCTAACCTGGCACTTAGCAGGTGACTTGAATCCGGTGTGTTTGAGCAGGGGAATCACCAAACTCTGCTGAACACCGACCCTCCCGGACCGGAGTTTGACATCCCTGACCTAGACAGACAAACTAAGACAAGAAAACAGTTGCCTTATTAGAGACCAAGAGAAAAACAATATGCCTCTTGCTGCACTCTTGTGTAGAAAAGCTGGCAATGATGACTGAGCAGAAGAAAGGGAAGGAGGCAGGCAGCTTGGAATGAGGACTGCAGAAATGGCTTTCATTAAGGCATAACCCACACAACAGGATCGTTGTTGAAGACTGGTGAGGGAGAGACTAGAAGAGAGATCTACAATCTTGAATAAGCAAATCAGAAGCTAAAGGATCAGCTGTTATTGCTAAAAGATACATTGATTTATGAGCTGGACGTCCTAAAAGCAGAGGTTGGAGGGCATTGTGAGGAGGTCCAATGAAATCGGCTCTGCTCAAACAAAAATGGATTGTGAAAGTAGGATGATGAAAGAGCAGATGGGTGAACTGGAGAAAGTGATAGACTTTTTCTTGTCAGCTGTTCCTAGAATAGCTGCACTATTGCAGAGCCTGGTAGAGGAACATAAGCAGGAGATGTGTCATGCTTGTGAATGAGAGCATGTCCAAGATCGGACAAAACTGAAGAAAATGAAGGAAAAAAGGAGAGAGGAAAATGTTACCAGAACCTCAGGACCTCACTGTGAGGCAACCCAACCAATCACTGCACCACCATGCCACCCCCTCCCATTTACACACCTCAATGAATGACTATATTCCCCCCATGGTGTTAGTTTGTAGTTAGAGTATTTAATAATAATCATATTCATAAGTGCTTCTTAAAGGCATAAATTACAGATATATCACACAATGAAATATGAGATATAATGAAATCACACATGAACATAGAAGCAAAAATGAAATATTTAAAAAAAAAACTAAAGTAATAGGTTTTGTAGGAACAATAGCAAGAGTATTTTACACATTTACACTGTAGATCTTTTTTATGTGATATTAAGGCAGTAAGAAAGGCACATGGGAACATAAGGATGGAGAAAATAAATAATTAATCAAACTAGCAATATATAAACACGCTGAATTTGTTAAAAAAAAATTAGTCACGTTTTTTAAACAATTTACAGATTTAAAACATTTTAACATTGCATATTTTACACACATTCCACACATATCTTTAAAAAAAATAATTTTTTTATCATATGGAATGAAAATAAAGGTATTTTTTAGGTTGGGTGAGTTTGCCAGGCATGAACTGAAAAAGCGGCCGCGCTTCACACCTTCAGTCAGACAGGAGTAGCGGATTCCTCCAGGGGCTGCTGCTCTCACACTGAAGGGGAAACGGTGAACTGAGGGGGAAAAGTCTTCTCATTTTCCTCTTCCTCAGTGTAACAATGGCTCGAGAGAGTTTTGACTGAGTGGTGGGTGAATGTAGGTAGCATGAAAGAGCAACTAAAGGCGGACTTCCGTTACGTCCTTGCGTGTTCGCGTAAAGCTTTTCGGCGTTTCTTCCTCCGGTCATGGCGAAGCAGTACGATGTGCTCTTCAGACTCCTGCTTCTAGGAGACTCCGGGGTTGGAAAAACCTGTTTGTTGTGCAGGTTCGTAGATAACGAGTTTCTCTCGCAGCATGTTTCTACCATCGGTAAGACCACGTTTATACAGTGTAAATATACGGCTAAAGTGTTGTAAAACTATCCCTGTTCTGTTCTGTGGGGTTATATGTGCTGGGGTTAGCGGTTTGTGTGTGTGTGAGAGAGAGAGAGAGAAAGAAATTTAGAAGCCGTTGCCATGGTTTAAACTATGTAAAAAAAAAAAAAAAACCTGCTCTCAGTGTTTCATAATACTCATTAAACTCAAATGATTTCTCCGCGTTTGTTTCCTCTTACCGCTTGGCTTTTTTACCTGTTGACTGTGCCTGGTGCTGCGAAGGTGAAGTCCATCCAGCGAGGTGGAATTAGCAGCTGTTGCGGTGCAGGTGTCCTGTCGCGTGCATGTGTCCTGTCGCGTGCATGTGTCTTAGTGTTGTCATCTTTTCCTGCAGGAGTGGATTTCAAAATGAAAACACTGGAGGTAGATGGAATCAAAGCACGAATACAGATATGGTGAGTAAAATAAGGGGTGGACGTTGATTATTGTCATCATGATGAATTAAGTGAATGTTAATGATTATTTGTCATCGTGAACACACTACAGCACACAGTGCACCTACAACGAAATGTTGCTACATTTACCCCATCCTTGTAGGAGCAGAGGGCAGCTGATGTGGACAGTGCTTGGGGACAGTACCTTGCGAATGGATATCTCCGTGGTGCTTGTACGTGTCTGGGATCTGAACTGCGACCTTCAGGTCACAGGGGCAACACCCTAACCGTTATTCCACCACTGCTTCTGTTTATCAACAATAGTGTTACGGGAGAGAAAAAAAACCTTGAAAATTGCATAAGCCCCCCACATGCCACCAAAGCAGCTTTGATCCGTCAAGCCATGAACTCCATGAGACCTCTGAAGTTGTGCTGTGGTATCTGGCACCAAGACATGTAGAAACTGAAAAACTGAGAACATTTCAGACTAAACAAATCTCTTCGCTTCTGCGTTGATCTCCAATCAAGGTCAGACTTTTCGGTGCTATGGCCCCAATGATGTTTACAGCGTACACACACACACACACACACACACACACACAGTGTTGTGGATTCGTATAAAGTCCTTGACTGACCTTTGAGGTCTTCAATGGCTTTTTGAGACTCTGTGATCCTAACTTTCCTGCCTAACACCTGTCTTTGGGATCCAGTTATGGGGGGACGCTTTTCCAGCAGAAGACACTTCTCTCTTTCTCTGTTCAAAAAAAGTTAAAAAACAATACAGGTGAAACTCTGACCTCTCCTTGAAGCCACGTCGACGAAGCTCACTAACATCACCTCCATGGATCAGACTGGTTTGATCAGCACATTCCACAGATGCTCGATTGGATTGAAAGCCATGTTAACATCTTTGTCATGTTACTCAGTCCATTTCTATACAATTTGGTGCGGTGTGCCACTTTCCTGCTGAAAGAGGGCACTGCCATTCAGGAATACCCTTAGCATAAAGGGGTGTACTTGGTCTAAAACAGTGTTAAGGTAGGTGGTACATGTCAAAGTAATATCTACATTAATGCCAGGAGCCATTGTTTCCCAGCAGAACATGTCATTCCCAGGTAAGTGATGCATGAGCACCTGGTCGTCCACATTATCTATAAGAATATGTGTACGATCAGAGTTGACCACTATCTTCCTCAGCTCTATGGCCCAGTTCTGATGCTCATGTGCCCATTGACGGTGCTTTTGGTGGTAGCATTGGCACTTTGTGGGGTTTACAGAGTCGCTCAGATCCTTACAGTTGTCCATATTTCCTGCTTCCAAAGCACCAATTTCAAGAACTGACTGTTCACTTCCTGCCTAATATTTCCCACCCCTAGACAGATGTCATGGTAACAATGTTACACTTTTTGTTCACGTCTTATCTGTGTGGTTTTAAAGTTGATTGGTGTATAATCTGTCCTTCACAGGGACACAGCAGGACAAGAGAGGTACCAGACAATTACCAAGCAGTACTACAGAAGAGCACAGGTTTGTGTCATGTAGCCTTTGTGTAAAAGCATATCTTAAGTTGTTACAGGTGTCAAGGTGTGGATAAATGTGCAAACTGCTTGTACATAGTTCTGTACATTTGTGGGACATGTCTGGGGGTCTCATATCATAAAGATCATTAATCAAGTAGTTGATCAGGGTGACTAGTCGAATTGGTATAGTTGAAATGTAAGCATTTACATCCAAGTTCTTAGTACAGTACAGTACAGTAGTACAGATTTCTTTTTGTTCACAGGGAATCTTCCTTGTGTATGACATCACCAGTGCCCTCTCCTTCCAGCATATAGTAAAGTGGGTTAGTGACATTGATGAGGTGAGGCTCAATCTCATGAATGTCCCCCATCCAGAGATTCTGTTTTCCAGTGGTAATTCTGCCCTTTACTGTTTTTGACAAATTTGATCAGCCTCTATATGCTGTGTCTGTTTTTTCTTTCCCCCTAGTATGCACCACACACAGTACAGAAGATTCTCATTGGAAGCAAAAATGATGAGGAACATAGAAGACAGGTGGCCACAGAACTGGGAGACAAGGTGCCAAATTCATTTTGCTCTCAACCGATAAGTTTTTTTTTAATGCATACTCGTTTGTTTCATGGGTTACTTTCATCCTGTAAATTCGAACGTTAGGAGGCCTGGCCCCTATGGTAAGAAGAGCTCTTCTATATTCACCTTTAGGCTGCTTCTGTTTCTAGAGTTGGGATCCAAGGTCAAGTCTCATAGATCTGCTGCCGATAGTATTCCACTACCGCTCAGAATTTGCTAATTATGTCAACACATATTGGGCAGTGGTGGCCTAGTGGTTAGGACACTGCTTTTGGGACCTGAAGGTCGCAGGTTCGAGTCCTGGCCCGGGCACTACTGAGGTACCCTTTAGCAAGGTACTGACCCACTATGCTGCTCCATGTGTGCACGTGTGATAGGTTAAATGCAGAGGTCACATTTCGTTGTGGTGCTTGAGAGTGTTCAAAATGACAATCACTTTCATTTCAACACATTTTCTTTGCCCTAAACACGTAGATTATTGCAAAAGTAGATCTTGTTACCACTTGTTTCAACAAGACAAACATTCTTAGTTTACCTAGTGACTATGACTCTCTTCTGGCCAATTAATGGACCATTTGGTGCGTTAATAATTTCTTTCACCTAAATGTCAAAACCACATTTTCAGTCAGTCACCCATGAGGTGGTTGAGACTTTCAAATACTTGGATCAGTAATCAGCCCTGCACAGTAACCTTCAGCTGAGACACAGTGAAAGTTCACAAACACCATAAACAATGTCTCTCAGTTGTTTGTAAATTAAATAATGTCTAACCTCACTATCTAGTCCACTCATAGTGTCATGGAACTTATGCTGCTGAGCGAATCTAAAATTCACATACAGCTGGTAGAATTGTCAGCCTCACAACTCCAAACCTGATGCTACTTGTATAATCTGTCCCCACACAGAAAGCACATGTTCTAATGGTCCATTGGATCACTTTATTTCCCTCTGGGCATAGATACTGGACATAAAGGTATAGAAAGCCTCACTCTTGCAAAAGCTTGTGTTCCTTGTGCCAGCCACGCTCTAAGTACTTTTTTCCCCACTTTGCAGTATTACAAGTATAAATGACGTCTTTGCCTGCTGCCACGGTAGTATTGTAAAGTTCATCGTCTCATTTGTCTAGTGTATGACTGGAGTATATTGTGCACTTATGTCTGCCATGATTGGATTTTATGTGTCTTCTAGGGTTTTATGGTGCACTTGTATCTAGATTGTGGAAAGAATGTTTTCATTTGCATATTGCAGCTTGCCAAGTCTTATGGAATGGATTTCTTCGAGACGAGCGCCCGTACCAATTACAACATCAAAGAGGTCAGTTCCGCATCTTTTGCTTGGGTGTGTTGAGGATTAATGTTCTTCTAACATGCTTACATGCAGGAGATATCTGTCAGTACTGTCGCTAATGGGTCTAATGTAAGGTTTGTATTACTGTTTGTGCTGTGTCATTCCCAGTCATTCACTCGGTTGACTGAGCTGGTGCTGCAAGCCAACAGAAAAGAGCTGGCGAGCGTACTGCCATCCAACAAAGACACCCTCACTGTTATTGATCCACAGGAGGAGGAGAATGAGGAGGATGAATACGCCACCTGCTCATGTTAAGCAAGTGTTGAAGCATGATCTCATTTTTCAGCTGCTACAGATGTCATACCTGTAAAGGAGGCAAGTAAGGTGGTTATGGTTTCCAATTGGAAAAGCTCCTCGTTTTTTTAATTGCACACTATATTGGGCTGTCATCCCTGTCTGTGTCATCGAAGGATTGTCTGTGGCTTGACCCCAGCATCAAACGGCAACAGCAGACCTTTATGAAATTGCATTTCTGGTCACTTTCCAGTAGAGGGCAGTCAGATGTGACTCATATCTTGGTTCACAGCTGCAAATTATTCCTCATTTCTTTTATAGAAATTTTATAGATCTCAGTTTAGCTAGACACATATAACAAAACGAAATAAAAGATTTGCCAGAAGGATCCCAGAAATAATGTGAAAAATGTTTGTTGTCCTCCACCTATTCTTGATTTAGAGTCAAAATCCATGTACAGTTTACATTCGGGTATTCTGCTCCCTGTCGTTACTGGGGAATTGCATTCAGCCAGTGGCATATTAACTTATTTACTGGCATATTTTACTTGGCCACTGAAATATACACCACTGTAGATAGCCTTTTTAGCTTGACTATTTGGCTATACTATATATTTTAGCAGTTAGTTCTGACCGTATAATCTGATTGTATGAGAAGTGTTATACCACCATCTCAAGTAACAGCTCCGCCTTATTACAATGACTGTCATTCTCCTGAGCGCTAGGTGTGAAGTGATGACTGGATTATACACTGCTGCTCAGCATTTGTGGTTTTCTACTTCAGTTCTACTTCAGTTCAGAACAGAAATAAAGACTAATTGAATGCAAATCTACAAACATTTGTATGTTTTGTATGTATTTGTATGCACTTGGACTGCAAAATGCTTTACAGAGTGGCTGGAACAAAACCACATTCAGGCTAATTTGGTCAAAAACAAAAAGCTGAGCTAAGGTTAACATTGTGACATTGTTTCATGTCATGTCAGTTTCTTGCTTCTTTGATTTACTTTTTCTTAATGTTGTATAATCTTCGTATGAAAGCAGTATATCTTTTGAATTGACACGGAGTGTTGCCTTTGGCTTGTGCCTGCATCTGAATTACTACTGTGAAGTTATGTGTGTTTCAAACGTTCTGGTGCTTAATTAAACCATTCAAAAATCCATAGTGGATCACGAGTGTTTACACTGAAAGGGCAGCCAGACTAAACTTTTTTTTTTTCTCCAGATAAACAAATGCTGAAATGAGGTTAATTATATCCGTTTTAAACCCACAGTAAAAACTGAAGAAGGCTGTGCTAATAAGATGTAAGTGTTTTGGTGAAAAAATACGTGTTTGAGGAGGAAAAATATGTGAGCATTTAAAATATTGGCCCTTTAAACATTTACACCCTTCCAGGTTCATTTTATGCTGCAGCTTTCATCAGTAGTCTTATGTGCAGCATTCATACATACAACAGAGGAGCAGCAAGTGGGCCGTAGCTCTTTTGCTGTCAGCTGACCGTGATTAAATTTGGCATAGTTGCCCTTTGAATGAATGCATAGCTGCTTAGTCTGTAAACAAATTATTATTAAAGTGCTGTTTATTATAAAGGGATATTTTTTATTAATGTGGATGTTTTACACTGCAATATTACATGTATGTTTTTGAAATAAATGTTAATCATAAATGTATGATCTATTGAAAACTCTTCCAGTGAATGTTTCTTTGTGTAACCTTGACCGTTCCACGGTCCGAATATCATTAGCCCAGAAGGGAATTGTTAGATATGTTTTAGGCAGCTTGTACTTTAGCTCTTTGGCAGATTAGTGGTGACGTCAAATTAAAGATTCTGTGTAACAGAATCAGAGTTTAGGCCCAGCTCCACTGAAGGGGATTAGATTGAACGGGCATCTATTTTTAATTCCACAGGAACATAGGTAATGACTTGCTGAATATTTAATGGCTCAGAGATGGATACAGTCTCTGATGCTCATACAGAGTTCAGTATAGTGGTCCTCCCATCACATTCTGCTGTCTTGAAGATTGTAGATAAAGAATAATTTCTCTTTTTAAACATGCAGCGTATAGCAAACAATATCACTTTATGATATGGTACTAGAGGACAAAAATAATGTCCATAAAACTTTGTCTACACTGTGTAATTACTACATTGTCCAGTAAAACCTAATTTTGTGAGATTCTTAGTGATTTTATATATATAGCTGAGCAATATTTCATTTTCCTTCCCATAGAAAAGACTGGCTGGAGTGTAAAGACTGGTGCAGGTTACACATTAAAACCTGAGATGGCCTACCTCTGGCTTTTCACCACATGGCTGTATCACGTATCACTTGTATATCTGCTTTCTTCAAAGTCATTTGACACCCAGCCTTTATAGTCGAAGCCAAGCAACACGTCGGGGAAATTGCATGACATTTGGGACGCACATCCAGGCGGGAGAAGAGCAAACGTGGACCATGACCTTCATAGCCAAGACATTTTATGACCTGCGTGCCACCACTCTGGAGGGCGAATCGGTAGATTTTAATGTCTTCCGAGGACGAGTGGTGCTTATTGAGAATGTGGCGTCCCTTTGAGGAACGACCACCCGGGACTACAGCCAGCTTAACCAGCTCCAGAGCAAGTACCCACACCGGCTGGTGGTCCTGGGCTTCCCTTGTAACCAGTTTGGCTACCAGGTTGGTGGTACAAGTAATTTGTCTTAGTGTTTCTGGAGAGCTCAAGCTATAGGGAGCATATGATTTTAGCCTCAACACACTAGATTCATGTATCCAGTCTCTGAGAATTCTCAGATAGAGCAAGTGGTTGTTGGATTAGAGTTGGAAGTGCTGTCTGTGGCTTCCTGTTCCTGTCATAGAGTACACTTGTTCTCTGTCTTAGGTTTTTTTCAGGCACAAACCAAACTCGTCAGCTAATTTTAGAGGAGTTTTGTGATGGTGGTGATGGGAACCAGCTGTTTTGATGTCTCCGATACAAATATGACCATTTCTAAAGTAATCAGTAATTCTGCACTGCTCAGTTTTTATATGTCGTGCTGATAATATAAAATGAGTAATATAATGTAAAAAATATATAGTTTCTTTGGGGACACTTTTGCCTTACAAAGCCCTACATGCACTTCTATACCATGAACGAATTAGCTTGAAACCTTTTCTCAGAGGTACTGTATAATAAATTCTTAGGCAGTGCATTTATAACGATTTCATGTAACAGATTTAATGAGTAGCTTTTAGACGCAATCAGCTCTTTAGACGTCCGGTTCTTTTTGCCACCATTATAAATAAATCTGAGTGGGTCAGCTTCTCAGGATTGGCACATTTTACATCACACCAGCTTTTTATTTCCGTCTTTTGATTTAATCTACTTTTAAAAACTTTTTTTCTGAGCTGTAGTGTTTGTTAAAACAGGGAAAACTGCAGAACAACATGAGCCATAGGGCAACGCCAAAATCATGCCTGGAAACCACTGTTTTATAGGAAAGTTTAATATGTGGTAGAGTTAAAATGATAGTACAAATATTTATTCATTTTCATTTTTTTCATAATTCCATATGTGTGAGTGAAGATTATTTGTCCCATCGAGACCCTCAAGCACAAATGCACATGACAAGAGAAGATGCATTGTACCCAAAGGACAGAATGTAAAATATGACTATGCTTGTGAACGTAGTCTTCAATAATCTTTTCCATGTTCACTGTGCAATAACTTCCTCTTCCTGCAGGAAAACTGTACAAATGGGGAAATCCTGAACGCCTTGAAGCATGTGCGCCCGGGGGCAGGCTATGAGCCTGGCTTCACCATTTTTGAGAAGTGTGACGTGAATGGTGTGAACACTCATCCTGTCTTTGCGTATTTAAAAGACAAACTTCCATACCCCGATGATGACCCAGTCTCCTTTATTCAAGACCCTAAATTCCTTGTATGGAGCCCTGTCAGTCGGACTGATGTCTCATGGAACTTTGAGAAGTTCCTCATTGGCCCTGAAGGCGAGCCGTTCAAGAGATACAGCAAAAAGTTTGAGACCGTTGCCATTGAACCCGACATCCAGAGGCTGCTGAGACTGACCAAGAATTAACCGAAATTGATGCCTCACCTAACTCACTGCACCACTCTGCCATAACATGTATTCCATCTAATGTTGGCACCACTGTGGCTCCCTCTACCCTCTCTTATTTTACTTAATGAGGGCGATACTCTAAACTTTATAGGGGTATCGTCTGAGATGGTGTAAATATAAAAGAAATGTAGAGGAAGCTTTAAATTTGTTTTGTGATGAGACATTGTGATCAGTTTTGTAGTGCAAGTATAAGATATGTAGTGCAACCCAAGGTAGAACAGAAATTGTGTTTGCTGATAACCCATCCTGTCCATTAGGTCGTGCTCTTGAGGCATATTTATACCACACCAGGTACAACACATTGCGTGTTCGTGTTGCCTGGTGATGATAGAAAAGGGTGTTGTTTGTAAACTGATGAACTTTTCATTTGCTATAAATCACGTTCACCTCCTTGGGGTTCCCCCTCCATCTGATCACACACCTCTTATTCCATGTTTCCCACTTTATCCTTCTATAAGCATTCAGTAGAGGAGAAAATGCTGACCACCTGCTGTTGGACGCTTCTAGATGAATCATTTTTTAGAATTATTATTCGTGTTTGAAACTGAATCATTATTTCAGAGCTTTGCTGTGAGTCTGGATCAATATAGAACACGACCTCTGTTCAGTTTGCCCTCCGATACGTTTTCAACTGAAGACCTAATATTTGCTTTAGTGTCTTCTGGTGTGATTGTTGTTGTCTGCTTTCTGTCCAGAGCAAGCTATCACATGATCAGGATTACCTAATCTTTGTCTGCGATTCACATTCCACCCCTACCCCATCTCGCTCTCTCACACTTTCACTCATTCTATCTCTCTCTTCCTCTTCCTCCGCTCTCTCTATTTGTCTAGTCCTACTCTCCCCATTGACTCCAAAGCAAAAAAAGTCCACAGCTAAAGTTACAGCTGTTCTGTCTTATATGCTACTGTCTCACAGACTCACTATTACTGTCTTCCATGTCTTTTTTTTGTCTTTTTTAACTAAGAGATGTCCTTGTTCAGTAGTGAGTTTAGTACAGTGAAGTTCTTATCTGATCAAGTCAATTCTTCAGTAAACTGGGGACATGCATATGTGATCACGAAATTGTAGGATGTACAATTGTTTTTATATTTCATATATAATATTTGCAAATTTACTGAGATTACTAAGATTGAATTCTTTGTTTACACATATATCTCTAGAATTAATTACCATTATATTAATATATTAGCTATAAATACTGAAATGTCTTCTTAGACTATTGTCTTCATGTTGAGCACTACAGAAAAGCTTTTCTAGCATTTTAAGATGGATTTGCACCATAATATGTCACCTCAGCTTGTTTATGCAACATGTCAGCAGTTTATATTTCCAGTTAGAGCCACATTTAGAGGTTCTGGGTTGACAGGATGCTCCACTGGTCATGGAACAGAGGTTAAGACAATACACAAAACTACTAGGCAGTTTTTCTCTTTGGTTTCCTGTAGTGTCTGGTCCACTCTGTGCAGCACACACACAATATTATGCCACTACCTTGTCATGGTCACTTCTGTGCTGAGAATGATCTACAACCCAAATAATACTTGCTCATTGGTGGTCCTGTGGGGGGACCTGAAAAATGGGGTAAAGAGCAGTGATGCAGAAAAACAGACAAGAGTCTGTAAAATACAATGAACAATAAAATGAACAATGAGTGCAGAAACATGTAAGCTCCATTAAATTATGTGGCTTAAGAGTTCTGTGTTGTTAAACATTGTGGCAATTATTTTGTTTTTGCTTTTTAAATTTAGCCATTTACTTTTTAGCTCTTAATTCATCCTCTGGGTTTAGTTTCACTGGTGAATGCAACCGGGCTGTTTTGTTGTTGTTCCCCCCTCTAGTTTTTTTAATTAGCATTTTATTTTTAACAACAGAAGAGCAGCACAAATTCCTGCAGTGGTACTTGAATGTTTATAACCCTTTAGAGTTTTCTGTATATCTAAATAAATATGATCTAAAACCTCATTAAATTTCCAGCCAAGTCCAAAAAGTAGATAAAGTGTTGTTAATGCTCAGCAGGCTGTAAATGTTACATACCCATGGGCCTCCACCAATCCACAGTCATATTGTCTATAAATGGAGGAAACTCAAGATAATTGTTACCCTCTCCAGGAGTGCTTCACCAATAGATATCACTCCAAGAGCAAGGCATTTAATAGTCTGTGAGGTCACAAAGGAACCCAGAGTAAATTCTAAGCATCTAAAGGTCTCTCTCACATTGGCAAATGTTGATGTTCATGAGTCCATCAAATGAACAATTATGTGCATGGCAGGGTTGCAAGGAGAAAGCCTCTGCTCTCCAAATGTAACAATTCTGTCTCTCTACAATTTGTTATAGATCACACGGACAAGCCAGAAGGGCACAGATGAGACCAAAATAGAAGCTTTTTGGTTTAAATGAGAAGTAAAATGTTTGGATAAAGAAAAGCACTCCATTCCAGCACAAGAAACAGGGTGGTCATGGTATCATGGTTTGGGCCTATTTTACTGCATTTGAGCCTGGGCAGCCTGCTAGTGATGGACCAATGAGTTTTGAATTATACCAGCAGATGAAATAAAGGAAAATGTTGGGTCATTTGTTAACTGAATCTCAAGCAAAAGTGGGACATGTAGCAAGACGATGACCATGACACAAGTCTCCCTGTCAAAGCTTAGTAAAGAAGAATGTGATTATTGTTTGGAATGGCCAGGTTAAATACCATATAGAGATGTTGTATGAATTATTAAATGACCAAATATAATATTGTGGTCTCATTTGTTTAATTGGGTTTACTTTATGTACTTTCAGACACTACGGTATTCTGATGTATGTTGAATAAACCTAAAGAATTTTACTTATGGGCTTGGAATGGTTTAAGGTACATATTGGGGGGGGGGGGGTAGATATATCCCATTAAACACAGACAGTTCAAGACCTTGTCAAAGTCATCTGTCTCCGGCATCACGGGTAGCTTATTGGTAACAGTGTCATGTAACATATGTGTCAATGCTTGTACAGGTACTACATGCTTTAGACGCCTGGTTCCTATCACAACCAATTTAAGTTTATCTAGAAGGGGGCATTTGGCATCAAACCATTTTAAATTACTTTGTTTTGTTTTTACTACTTAATAACGTAGACAATTTAAAGAATCGGTGGATCCTTTGAGAAAATTGCATGCCTAAAAGCAAAATGAAACACTAGCACCCACAGAGCTTCCGCTACTCAGGTTTGTCAGTGCTGATCACCTCAGGGTATGAACCTTCCCAGAAACTTTATACTTTTCTAGTTGACAGGCTCAAAAATTTGATGTTTGAGATCCATTGAGGGGTTGAACTTAATTATTTGGAAAATGCTCATCTCCACCACTCCCTACTGCTAGTGAACAAGTGCACACTGCTGTCAGCGCCACTGTAGCATGACGTGTTACTATCGTTCGGTACAATTTGGACTTTGACGACACACTCTTGCACTGGTTATAATACATTATGCACCGGTGGGATCGGGGGATCCTAAATATATCTGAAACATGGAGGATAAAAAGCCATTTACAATATCGTTAATGAAATTCGAGCTTGAGCAGGATGTGCTATGAATTCTCCCCCCGGCACCAAGCCCCTACCCCCAGTTCTCGGTCCAATCCGCTTCTCGCGAGACTCCAGAAGGGGGAGGATTCCGAGGATCGCAGTGAGCTCACCGCTCCAGCGACCGTTGCCGTGCAGCTGGACCGAGTCAACTTTTGAAGCAAACTTTCAGTTCCCACCCGAACGAGATAGCGAGGGTTTGCGGCGTATTTGGGTGGCGGACGGTAGCTGAGCAGAAGGCGCTGGTTTTGGTGGAGAGGACGCCGGTTCTCCTGCGGCTTTCTCGGCTCACTAACGAACGGCGGGGGGAAACACTGCTTAGTATTTTGCTCATGCCAGGCAGGGGCTGAAGAGAAGAGGGGAGTGGGGAAAGGTGAGTGGAGCGGAGCCCGACGCGGTGATGCCGTCGCAGCTTAACTGTTAACGTTAGGCATCTGAAGCGTTTCTCTGGGAGGAAGCAAGCTTTCGTTCAGTGAGTACAGGCGTACACGCTGCCACGAGCTCTCCCCTTCTTTTTAACAACACAAACCCTGTGTGTGTGCGCGTGTGTGTGTGAGAGAGAGGGCTTGTGAGTGTGTGTGCGTGCGCGTGTGCGAGTTCCAATGCGGAATGAGGGCTAGGCTGTTTCCCCGCAAAAAGAAAAAAAACCAAGCGCGAAAACATTTCGACAGTAGTGACCTAACCAGATTTACCCAAGACACTGCCACTATAAGTGGGGTCTCGGGGGGGCTGTCGAGTTGTTTCGCTGTTTGAAGTGTTATTTCAGGTGTTACAAATGTTGACCAACCTGGGCCCAGTGTGCAGTTTCCACAGCACGTCGTCGTAGTGCTGAGGTGAGAGAGAGAGATACAAGAGCGAGCGAGCGAGAGAGAGAGATAGAGAAAATACAAGAGAGAGAGAGAAAATATGAGAGAGAGAAAATACGAGAGAGAGGGAGGGAGAGCGAGAATACAAGAGTGTGTGTGAGAGAGAGAGAAAATACGAGAGCGAGAGACACAATACAAGAGTGAGAGAGAGAGAAAGAGAGACAATACAAGAGTGAGAGTGAGAGAGAAAATACGAGAGAGATATAGAAAGAGAGAGAAAATACAAGAGTGGGGTAGAGAAAAAATACGAGAGAGAGGGAGGGAGAGAGAGAATACAAGAGTGTGTGTGTGAGAGAGAGAAAATACGAGAGCGAGAGACACAATACAAGAGTGAGAGAGAGAAAGAGAGACAATACAAGAGTGAGAGAAAGAGAGACAATACAAGAGTGAGAGAGAGAGAAAGAGAGAAAATACGAGAGAGAGAGAGAGTGAGTCTCAATCTCATAGTCTTTCTCCCTGAGATTTGGTTTGTGTTTTGGGAAATTAGTCTAGGTTAGCCACAGCTACCCATAGTCTCTGTGCTGCTGTGGCCACTGAAGCTCTCTGAGCTCTGTTCCACTACTAACAAATCTCAATATTTAAAACTTTTTTTTAAAACCTTTTATGTCATTTCAAGCACAGATCACCTTTATTTTTATGGAGAAGGCAGGGTAAATGTTAGGGTATGGATATGTTTAAAGTTAAAATGGGGAACTCTGAAGTCCACTAATATTTCCACAGATTCCTTTGGAAATTTGTGCTTAAATAAGTGAAAATTTCAATGCAAAATGTTCAGATTGTTTTATTGAGAAATCAACCATTCTAAAGAAACCGAGTCGTTCGCAGTGCTGGTTAAAGCAACCAGATGTGAAGTCAAAGCTACACCATAGAAAGTTAAGACATGAAATCTCAATTACATCTCTGTAATTCAATCATTCACATAAAACACTCAGAATGGCTTTGTTTGCATTGAATTATGCAAAAAAAAAAAAAAAATTGAGAAAGTCAATGACACTCCCTTTAACAGCAACCATTCAGTGTGTCTACATATGTTTACTATAGACCAGTCAGAAATCAGAATTGTTTTGGGGGGAAAGGTGCAAAAAAGAGAATTTCTCTTTTTTGCATGAGTGCGAAATAAAGGGTTTTGCCCTGGGGTTTTGCATTTTCTATACCCTTTTTATGCCTACAGTTATGCCTAATCTTAATTTTTACTCAACTCTGGGCCACCAACATTGGTTCGGCTTTTGTTGGAATTTGCCATAGATTTGTAGCATAACACACAAACATATATTTATGTTTTTGACACTTTCCATTGCCTTTTCCTCTCAAAGCAGTTTACCATAACCATTTGTAAGAGGTTACTAACACTGTAAGACGTAAGTGTTTTCTCCGGGCATACAGGCAGATGCAGGATGTTGGCAGCTGAGGAGGATTTCAAGGCCAATTCACCTTCTTACTGTTTGGTGGTAGCTGCTATTGGCTGTGTCTCAACTAACTGAGACTTGCGTAGTATGTCAAAACAATACACTGCCTATTGCAGTGCATTCATTAGGGTGGTATGTGTAGTATTTGTAATCGGGCCTTTAGGTAAGGTGTATGGTTCCTTTAGGCAAGTGTGTGTGGAACATTTGTGTGTGGCTAATGGATAATATGGGGATTAATCTACGACATGAAGCGATAAATCCGCAAACATTCTCTACAGTTCGTCATTTTGTAGTGAAGTGTCAGAGAAGCGGCCTAGTTAGTTTGTCAGCGTTTTTGCACCTTTATCTTGAAGTACTCCCTGCTTTTGAGCTGGCCAAGATCGATTTCAAAATAAAAGTGTTATTTTAACAAATGCAGAATCAGCAGCTGCCGAGGCCTGCCGCTGTTTCTCAAAGAAATTCCTGCTGTTCAGGTTGGCCAGAATCAATCTGATACCCCTCCGCTTAATTCCAGGTTGAGAGCTCCTTGTTGCGCAACGCGGATCAAAACGATTGCACGTTTTCCTTCTGCACAGGTCGTTTTCCTAAGAAAGTAGCTGCCAAACGAACGCAGAACGGAGCCAGCTGCTAAGTAGCTTTCATGTTATATTACGCGGTATCACAGATAAAGTGTTTACCTCCGAGATCTGGAGTCAGCATTAAGTGTCGAGCAGATTGCAGCTGAGTATTCTTCCCGTGCGAGGAGCATGACTTGCATTTTAGTGCTTTACACTCGTCCCGGGTTGAGGCACTTGCCTTGCATGCTGATGACAGCCCCAAGTCATTATGAACAGTTCGAAGTTCCAGCATGAAGCCCAACATCCAGGCGCTGTGGAGGGGTGGGAAAAGCTGTTATTCCCAAATCTCTCTTCTGGGCCATTTTAAATCTTTAATTTAGGACTTGGGTTCTGTTTTAAAGCAAGCCTGCTTCTGGGAAATGATTCTATAGGGCGTTTTGGGGTTTGCTGCATTTCGAACTGGGGTGTAAGGAGGGCTGAATACTAAACGATCATATCTGAATCATATCCGCATAAGAAGATATTTACTTGGGAAAAGAAGCAGCTGACATGGGACAGATGTTTAGGTTGTCTGATATTTCAAACCTGTGCTTAGCCGAGTGCATTTATCTCACACAGAGAGAGCAGAATGTTTGGGTGACACTGGAGTATCGTGCTAAACTGCTCACCTTTTTTCTCATTTTATCTCACTTGTAGGCTTTCAGGAATAAATCTTATGTGAAAGTATCAGCGTTAGCAGATACGTACATGAAAAAATATCAGACAATGGCATCAGCCTACGCATCCCACATTGCTGCATCCATCCAGAGTAATGTTTTGCACAGGGTTTGTGCATTAATGAAGGAACTGCTTTAGTTAGGTATTACATTTGTTCTATTTAGTCAGTCATAACCTACACCATAACTCATGACTTTATTAAGCTGTATTTTGGATTAAAAAGATGTACAGAATGTTAATATCAGCATCCTCTATGAATAAATCATGATATCTGAGGGTACACTGACGGACTACTTGATTTGTTTTTAGCCATTTTGCTGCCCAAAGCAGTAACTTCAGTTTGTTCAGTAGTGTATGTATGTGTAACCACAGGCTTGTTTATTGCACAAGACCAGAATACAGACTAGAAATGAGGGGAAAAGAAGTGCTAGATGTGCAGAGCTGCTACTAAAGGGCTTTGCCTTTTTGCTTTTGAAAACGCATCGTCATTTTTAAAGCACGTTTGGGGCTTGCCCTACAGTTTTACCTGCAGCAACATAGTTTTCTGTGGTGTGAAAGGCCGAAGGCTTCGTAATTGGCCAATATGGCATATGATGTGATTAAAAGTGCAGTGCTTTTTAAAGGCTCAGGGTCGCAGGGTTGGTCAGAGGAACCCAGTGGGTCTGTATAAGCAGTAGGACAAAATGATGCATAGTTCTGAACACGTCATTGTAGATCTTATGACTGAAAGTTATGGTTATGGTTTATTTAATATTGACCAGAATTGTTTTCCACAGACATCAGTTACTCTAAAATCGCATTGCATCATAAGTATGAAAATGTGAAATGCTTGTTTTGTTTTCATGAAAGGGCTTGAAATACACTAATGTAGGTTATAGAAGCAAAAGCAGGAACTTCAAAGCAACAAGTGTTCTAGCTTTGTCTGGGTGCTATAACTCATTTATTTTATTTATTTTTTGTTAGATTAAGTCAAGTTTTTTCCATGATGCAACATAACTAGACAAGCAGTTCTATGCAGTATATTACTTTGTGATTTCTGCATACTGTTAGCTGCAAAAACAGCCATGAGACGGTCTAGCTAAGCATCCTGTCCTGTCAGTGTTTCCCAGAGCCTGGTCCTGAAGGCACACTGACCCCTCTCATTTCCGTGCTTTCCCTACCGTAACACGCTCACGTCAGCTCAGTAAAGGCTTGCCAACAAACTGGTTAGCTGGATCAGGTGTGTTGTAAGCAGTGACAACACTCAAATGTGTAGGTCAGTGTGCCTCCAGGGTCAGGGTTTGGGAAACCCTGGTTAAAATCGTCTTAACTGTGAGAGAAAGGATCGCCTCTGTGCTCAGATGCTTTCAGGAATCCTAGCCCAGTTCAGTTCTATCTATATTTCTATAATAAAAGTAATCAATAAGAAAATACACAATTTTAATCACAAATAATGAACTGTTTATTTATTTATTGTTTATTTGTTCATGGTCACTGTTTTGTCAGGCACTGTTAATTTATTAAAAATGTCAGTCACTTATGTATGTGTTTATTAATTTATGAATTGGTTACTGTTTTGTCATGAAATAATTAAATCTGTCAAAGTCACTCGTCAAACTGAGTGGGCGGTTCTGACGTGGATCCGTTAAAGTCGGTGGCTTTGGTCTGCTGTTCAGCTGTTCCCCCAAACGTGGCAGCTTCATTCACAGAAATTGTACATGTTTCCAGTGATTTAGCTGGAGGTTTGGTACAACTTGCAGACGAAGACAACATGAGGAAGAATGAAAACCAGGGTGGCCGGATTTTGAGAGTCTAAGCGCAGATTTCTGAGAGAACCGCGCTCGGCATTTCAACAGCCGCTCTGGTCTCTGTTCTTCCACATGTCGTGGTTTATCGCTGGAGAAGGGCTGAAGCAAACTCTTCTAAATTTGCATATTATATATATCTTGGCCAGAAAGTGATGAAAAAACATCAACAACCTTAATGAACAACTCTGTTTTACTCCTCACAGTCACTGGGTCTGTAGCAGCTGATTCTACATCATCTGCTAGTTGTACCGTACCTTTAGTTGGAAACATGTTACGTTTCTTGAATGGAGTCTGGATGTTTGCTGAACGGCACACTAGAGCGATCAGCATTAATGGATCAGCATCAGAACCGCCCACTGACTTTGACAAAGTTAATTATTTCATGGTGCATGACAATCAAAAAATTAAATCAATAAATAAATACATCATGAAAAAATGAACTGTGATTAAATATATCTATTTATTTACATATTTGTTTATTTGTTCATTCATTGTCCAAACAGCTTCTTCCAGTTCGGGTCACAGGGAAGCTGAAGCTAGTCCCAGCAGACTACAGGCCCAAGGCAGGGCATACCCAGGACAGGAGTGAGTTAGTTA
>JBBPDA010000001.1:44970451-44982070 GCA_037974385.1 Arnoldichthys spilopterus
ATTGATTGATGGATCTATTTGTACAGTCAATAACACAACAGCACTTTTCCATTTTAGGTGTGTGTGTGTGTGTGTGTGTGTGTGTGTGTGTGTGTGTGTTACGAGGCAGTAAGAGAAAGCGTGTGTCCATGTGTGTACAGAAGCAGAGAGAAAGATAATTAAACACTGCGCATAGTGAAGCCACACTGTAAGGCACAGCTCAGTGTGTGTGTGTGTGTGTGTGTGTGTGCCTGTGTGTGTGTGTGTGTGTGTGTGCCT
This sequence comes from Arnoldichthys spilopterus, assembly GCA_037974385.1. Classification (NCBI taxonomy): domain Eukaryota; kingdom Metazoa; phylum Chordata; class Actinopteri; order Characiformes; family Lepidarchidae; genus Arnoldichthys; species Arnoldichthys spilopterus. Next base: position 44,970,710 of record JBBPDA010000001.1, read on the forward strand.
GTGTGTGTGTGTGTCTGTGTGTGTGCCTGTGCCTGTGTGTGTCTGTGTCTGTGCCTGTGTGTGTCTGTGCCTGTGTGTGTCTGTGTCTGTGCCTGTGTGAGGTCACATTTCGTTGTGGTGCACTTTGTTTGCGATTGTGTTCACAATGACAGTCACTTTCACTTTATGGTGTAGGCATGGCAACATCTGGTTCCCATCAATACCACTAAAAAGATACGCAAGTTTCTCTCCAATGCACCATTTCCCATTTGGATTTGGGAACGTGACCATTCAAATTATTCAGACCAGGAGTCTAATTAAAGGTTAATTCCACAAATCCAAATGGGAAATGATGATGGAAAATGAGAAATCTGTGTGGACAGGGCCTAAATGAACACAACTCAGCCCCTCACTTCTTCCTTCCCTCAATGATAAAAGGGTTAACAAACCAAATAAATAACTAGATAAAATAAGTAAAAGTGACTAAATCAAACAGGATCCCTCATTGTGATAAACAAAATGACACTTCTTGACTTCTTCATGAGCATTTACACGACTCCACAAAGCTATATTTGAATGAGAGGCTGTAATTGCGGCTTCTGTAGCAGCATTTGGTGTGCAAGCAACTTGACTTCAGCTGACTGTTCATAAATTGTTGCCTCCTGTCTGATATATTTTGAACTGTAATATCAGTGACTGATATATTAAGTTACTATTTTGGCTTCCATTGATTATGAAAACAAGATAATTAATATAAATTTATTATTGTGTCGTGCTAGGTTTCGCAGTGATGCTCTCTTTTTGTCTTTTCTTGTTACCCCTGCGCTCTTACCTGAGGAGGGCTGCATCACGTTCTGGCCACTGGAGCTGATGGCAGACAATGCTTGTGATTAGAGTTTTTCAGCCCAATAATTCACTGATCAGCCATAACATTAACACCACCTGCCTAATATTGAGTAGGCCCCCTCATGCTGCCAAAACAACTCAACTTTGGTGCACCATGTGTTCTGATGTCTAGTCAAAATTAACATTTTGAGAGCTCCTCTTTGACAATGGGCCAGACATGTTAACCTTCACCCACATGCATCAGTGAACCTTGGGTGTCCATGACACTGTCAGCAATTCACCAGTTTTCATTCCTTGAAACACTTTTGGTAGGTACTAGGTACTACATACCTGAAACACTCCAGATGTCTTACCATTATGGAGATGCCCTGACTTCATCGTTCACCTTTGTTAGAGTGACTACGATCCTTACACTTACACGTTTTTCTTGCTTCCAGCACTAATTTTAATAATTAACTGTTCACCTGCTGCCTAGTATATCCCAGCCCCCTGACCGGTGCCCTTGTAATTAAATACTAGATTGTCAGTGTTAATTGATTTAGCTGTCAGTGGTGTTAATGTTATGGCTGAAAATAATGCGTCTTATATAAATGCATAATTCTGACATGAAAATGACAACTTGTGTTAAATTATTACAATCTCAATATTGACCGAAATAATTGTGATTATGACTTTTGCTGTAATCGTGCAGCCCTAATGCATTGCATTAAATACAAAATCCAGGCACACAATGTCCACTTGGAGGATGACACTGATGTTGTTTTCTTCTTTGTCTATGGCGATGTCTGTTAGTCTGTGAAAACAAGTCTGTCCGTCTTTAGGCGGGTTTTCATTAACCTGCTTAATGTGCGATTTGAAATTGCTGAATTTAAAATGCATAATAGAAACTCATGAATTCTAAAAAAAATATATATATATCCTGGATCTGTGTTTGTGCTCGCATGAGGTGACCTTTCACACAGCAATATTTCACAAAACTGAAGTGTAAATACTTTTTTGCATTTAAGCTGCATGACTCCTTACATGTTGAGTGAGACATTCAGACGTTTTGGACCCACATGACCTCTGTGAAATAACTGTGTACAGAAATCCCCGATACGTGGCTGCTACTGGAAATTCTTGGGTGGCCTTTCCTTTACCGCGTGCAACACCTGCCTTCGTTGCCTTTGATCACACGCTGCCACAGCTATTGTGGCGGATGTGATCGGAATCACTGTGCAGAAATGGATCAGCGAGAGGGGGAAACCCAGCTTTAATCACACAACACGCGGTGGAAACAGAACATTTGCAACTGTGTCATGTAGACTTTTTTTACAAATATCGCTTCTGCGATGAAAACGCACCTTCTCACATAAACTCACGCTTTTCATCTCTTTACACATTCATTTTCATCCACTGTTTTCTAAATAAGCAGTCTTGGTTAATCAAAGGCCTCTCTGTATGTAGGGGGCCACTTTTAGGCTCAGACACTCTAAGCCTGACTGCTGAAACCGAAGCCGTCTTCTTTTGGCAGACTGCATGCTGGTCTTTGAAGTGTGTCTGTGGACAGGTCTTATTCCACCCAACTTTCAGTACTGTGGAAAGGAAATGATGCTAATACGAGTGCACGTTCAGCTCTTTTGTGGAACCACTGGGGTACGCGGATGGTTTTCTGGCACAGCCTGCTTATTGCATCCTAATACTAGCAGGTCCTGGCGTTTACAGGGGTGAGCCTTTCTCCCGCTATCATTCACAGCAGAGGTTTTGGAGATAAACAGAGTAGGGAGTGATATGCTAGCTGTAGAACTGCACACCATTCATGAGCCAAATGTTCAGAGGAAGGCGCCTCACCTGAAAAGGTAACCGAATGGCTATGTGAACCTCACACCCGTACTATTTATAGAGATCTAACAAAGACCACTAAAAAAATAACACTTTGCACTTTTGCTTTTAGTGCCTCAGCCTGAGCGACACCATGATGTTTGTTGCTTGGCAACCTTGTGCACATTCTCCTCATTATGCTGCAGAAGGCACCTGGGACCCTATGAGTGCGTTAAGCTTTATGCACGCCTCTGTGACTGACGCAACAACAGCACAAGAGCACTGCCCCTAGAGGCAGCCGTCCAGATCCGATCCTCTGGGCTGCTACTGTCGCCCAGCAGCCAGCTGCATAATCAATCCTCTGGCCACTGCTGAGATGCTGGGAGGTCAGCCAGCTGATTACGTGAAGTTACCCTTTTCCATGGGCGCCTTGCCCTCTTTGGCTTCACGTTCAACAACTAATCTGCACGCCCAAGGAGATTAGGCAGGATCTCCATATTAGAGATCATGTCAGCATTACAGCAAAGTACTTCCTATCAGAACTCTTCCCACGGCGGTGAAGGTGCTGCCCTCCCACCCACCCCACCACCGCCCATAACTGTGAATGTTAAATTTAGTTTAAGCCGGCTAATGAATGTTAGGGCTTAGTTTTTATACTAATAGAATCAAAACGCACAGCACTGTAAATATTAAGCCACTAAAACTCTGCAACAGTTCCAGACAGTTGCTTTGAGCAAATTTATTGCGCAGTCCGTAAGTAATTGGAAAGCGGCACAGTTTTTTTTGTTTTGGCTCCGTGCTCCAGCACATTGGATTTGAAATGAAAACAGTGACCATAATTGATATGATTGCAGTTATATATGTCTGTAATCACGTTAGTCATTCGATGTTAGTCATACTGTTTCCCAAACAAACAGCTGTCTGTACATCGTAATATTGGTCCCTGCAATACTGATTTTGGTGGCAATATGCAATATGCCTCTAACCAATCGCATGTATGATAAACTAATATGTACTTATGTGTAAAGGGGCTGGCCAAAACTGGGAGACAAAAGGAATGTGTACAATGTCTGACTTTGACCTCACAAAAACTATGATTTGTATATGGGCCGTTTTTAAAGCTTTTATGCATGAGGGTGGTGATCATACATTGTGAAGCTAAAGTCTTTTAATTAGAGGAGCATGATCTGGACCTGAAATGGTATCTGATGATATATTCCATAATATGGACGTGAAAAACATCACAATTGCAATAAGTAGCAGTATAATCACAATGCTGATTTTCTTCCCCTGTATCATGCAGCCCTACTACACATAAGTGTGTAATTGGAGACACTTTTGTACGCGCATATACAGTAGTGCAGTGTATCGTTTGTTAGTAGAATGTAGTATAGCTAAAACATGAAGAAAGCAAGGAAATAAGAGCTAATCAATAGGTTCATTCGTTTCATAAAATTCATAGTCACGTTAATGTAAAAAAGTCTGTTTTTAATGGAGTTCTTTATACTAGGCAGCTGTGTTGTGATCGAATGGTAATTGAGTATCCATGGTAAGTCCACTATGACGGTTTGTTTGTTTGTTTTTTTTTTTTTTTTTTTTTGGAATAAGCTTTGTTTTATTTGATCTCTTGTAAGGGCATGCAATACCAGATCACAATCTGATTAGAAGTGCAGTGAGAGGGCTGCTCTACAGCATGCTGGCATCTTGACAGATTTGCTCCCTAAAGCCAGGGACATGCTTATCAGATCATACCATTGTTGTGGCTTTTTCTATTGCTGTCTTAGTCCAATGGGGATGTGCACAGTTTGTAGCGTAATAAAGCACATCCTTCTGTTTTTCAACTAAGATCAGGTTATGTAGTGGACAGTGCAGCTGTTTTAATGAGTTTACTGACACGATTTAGTGTGTGTGCACGTGTGTGTGTGTGTGTGTGTGTGTGTGTGTGTGTGTGTGTGTGTGTGTGCGCATGTACACAATAAATAAGACAAATCATGTAAGTAAAATTATAAAAACAACTGCACTGTCCAGTCAATCAATAAGAAAAACCATAAATATAAAAAAAAATCATATTTATTTATTTATTGAAGCGTTCTTAGGGCCTGCTCCATTTTAATGGCCTGCTGTGGCTGTTCTTGCTCCCTTCATTATGTCACATAATGTTTATTATTCCTGGCTCCTTTCATGTCTGTTGGGTATCACTGCCAAACGTGAAGCTTTCCAAAGGTGACGCTGTGACAGCTTAGGACTAATCTGATGACAGCCTTGCTGCCGCTGCTGTGAGGGGAAGGGTCTTGATGACTCGGGAGTGTGCGTGTGTGCTGACTTAGCCCAAGCAGTGCTCCACATACATTGTTAGTTTCCTGCTGGCTATGATGTGTGCAGGGCTTCTTTTGATATCAGCAAACTGTACAAGAGGTGTTTTTAATTACACAAACCTACTACCCATGCAGGGAAGTATTACAATAAACATGACTTGGTTCATTTTCTCTTGTTTTTACTGACCGTGCCCTCATGCCACCTTCACATGTTGAAATTGACTCGAAAGGATCATGTTTTATCTCAAATGAACACGTCAGTGTTTCTTGTCTAGTTGACTAGACTGTTTTCTGATGGTAGGGATGAGGGAATCATGGTCAAATACAACCTTACAAACAGGTTTGCATAACCTTGATACAGCTTTCAGGCTAACTGGATTAGCTATGTCTGTCATTTCGTGCTGAATCTAGGATATTCATATCTGTTACAAATATCCTGCAGACATTTTCATGCAAGTTAATCTAGATTTGAATGACTATGTTTGAAAGAAACACAATTTAGGTAAAAGCCTGGAGAGAAGAGGTGGCTGACTTTGTTTGTCATTATTTTTTTTATTCAGTTAAATGTGAAAAGTATCAGTTAGTGTCGGGCAGTGGTGGCCTAGCGGTTAAGACATTGCCATTGGGACCTGAAGGTTGCAGGTTCAAATCCCGGCCCAGGCACTACTGAGGTACCCTTGAGCAAGGCACCAACCCGCTACAGTGCTCCATGTCTTGGAAGTCCCTTTGGATAAAAGTGTCAGCCAAATTAATAAATGTAAATGTAAATCAGTTAAGCTTCCCCATATGTAATATTAATTGAATCTGAAAAAAAATGTTTTGTTTTAGTTCTTTTAATGTAATTAAATTTTTCTTCAGCAGTATTCACAATTTTGTAGTCTAGGATCAACACATGTCATTCCTAACTCTGATCTGTAGTCCTAATTTTGGTCTCTGATTGTTGCAGGAGTGTGGAAAAAAAAATGAGGCATCATCATTTTAAAAGACCACCATGCAGGCCTGCGACCTAGTACGACGACAGTAGTCTGTGGGACCGAACTGTTAAGAGGTTTTCCTGCTCAGTTGAATGGAAGCCTGCAGTCTCTACCCCATCCTGAAAATGTGCCATACTTAAGATGCTCGCTTGGTGATGAGTCACCATGACGAGCCTTAAGCACTCGCCCTCTGATCGGCCTGTTGTGGGGACAGTCAATGCCTCCGAAGACTTTTACACTCGTTCCTTACGCCTGACCAATGGGGCTGCACCCAGTCTACGGCCAGAGAACCCTTATCAAGCAGGGGGCATGCTTGCAGTACCAAAAATGGGAGTCCGAGCTCGGGTCGCCGATTGGCCTCCGAGGAGAGATGGGGGAACTTTGCGGCAGGGTGGTTTGGATGGTGAAACTACAAGTCACATGGGAGGTGGCTCAGGTGGCCACCCCAGACTTGGGACCTTGTTGAGTCCTGAGGATTCCTTAATGCTCCACAGCATCCACAGGACTCTTCAGAGCAAGTTGCACCCAGACAATTCTGGCAGCTCCACAGAAGGACACTTGCTCACCATAAGCGACCACAGTGGCGCCTCGCAAAGGAGCACTAGGCGCATCCGACAGCGTAGCAACAGTGACATGACTCTAAGCGAGTTTGATGGTAGCGGGGAGAGTGGAGAAGACTGGGGCTCTGCTGGAACCAAGTGGTCTCCATTGCACCGGGAGTACGGCAGCACCTCATCTATCGATCAGCACGGCGTCTCCTCCTCTGCAGTCTCAGGGAGTAGCTTTTTTGAGATGCTGATGAGCTATCACGGGGAGAAGCAAGACCAGCGTAGTCCAGCCCCCGAAAGACTGGCAGAGCTGCTAACCGTCGGTCATAAGCAGGATCTGCTGGAATCTGGAGAGGCTGTGAAAGACGGACACCCTTCTAGTCGGCTGAGGGACAAACACCCAAAGAGACGATCCAAATCGGAGACAGGGGGAGAGTCCATTTTCAGGAAGCTTCGCAGCGCGAGGGCAGATGTAGATTCACCGAAGGTGGGTTCAGATGTAGAGGACGGGCGCCTTGACGACACCAAGCCTCCCTTAAAGCCCTGGATTTGTCAGAAAGGCTTTGCACACTATGATGTGCAGAGTATGCTATTTAACCTGAACGAAGTGATCCAGAACAGACAGAGCTCTGCAGCCACTCGCAAAAACACAACTTCTGGTGCCTCTGCTGCGTCAGCTTTTTCTGCCTCAGCAACCTCCACCTTATCTTCAACCCACAGCCTACCTTACAGTTCCCCTGGTGGCAGCCAGGAGGAATTGAACAATCGAGATAGTCCTTCTTTTGATGCAGTTGATGATGAGGGCAACGGCCTGGTGCTGAATTGCCCTTGTTTCCGTACTGAGACCGGGGGCGACATTAGACACAGGTTTGCACTCTCTCTACCTGGAGAAGTGGGCATCGGGGGTTCTAGGGTACCTGGACCTGATGATCCTACACTGAGCCTCCACAGCAACAACACAGGAGTTGCTGTTGTAGAAGGTCCCAGAGATGCAACCACCTCACTCAGTGATCGCGACAAGCAGTATGTTGTTGAACATGTGGATCTTGGGGCGTATTACTACAGGAAGTTCTTCTACCTTAGAGGTAAGCCGTTTTATATGGGATATCGAGACTTTCTAGAGCTCAAGGAGAGTGTTTTTTGTATCATTAAAGTATTTCTAGACCTTTCTCTGTCTATCCTAATCAGTTTCAAATCATTTAGTGTCCACCATCCTTTACATTTTCAGAGCACTGGAACTATTTTGGATTAGATGAAGCATTGGGCCCTGTGGCTGTAAGCATAAGGAGGGAGAAGCTGGAGGACCACAAGGAGCATGGGCAGCAGTACAACTACCGCATTATCTTCCGAACCAGTGAGGTGAGCGTATTCCTCCCTGAATAACATCAATGAGCTTTGTGTCTTCACATCAGTTTTCTCAATCTCAAAGGCAAGCAGCCCCAGGCCTTGGGGGGTGGGGGGAGCTCTAGTTTGAAAACCTCCTGAAGCTGCTGAAAGCTGAGTGTCACCTCATGACCTACAATCCAGAGCCCTTTAGATTCTTACTTAATTAGACACTATCTTTGCTGCTCTATTTGTTCAGAAATGGAATTAAATCCCTGCTTATTGACTCCTTTCCCAGGGATGAATCCAGTACAGCTCCTGTGGGATGCTGTCAGATCTGTTTGGTAAAGCAACTTTCCAGGGTATTTATCTCTTCCTGGCAAGCCAGGCGGAGAGCAACACGAGCTGGAGGTGGAGTCCAACACTCATACGCAGCGTTCAGTCCTGTTGCATAATACATCTAAATGTCTTCCTTTCACAGTGGAATAACTGGATAAAACGAGAAGAAAGACTGTAGTGCTTAGACAAGGTTTCAGGAACGTTTTAGTGAATTTTACCCCTGAATCAGTTAGAGTAATCTTCAGTTCATCACATTTATTTTTGCACTGTTCTTTTGGACAGTGGTGAGCTAGGGGTTAGGGCACTGCCTTTGGGACCTTAAGGTCGCAGGTTCGAGTCCCGGGCCAGGCACTACTGAGGTACCCTTGAGCAAGGTCCCACTACACTGCTCCCCGGGCGCTGTTGGTAGCTGCCCGCTGCTCCACGTGTGCACGTGTGATGGGTTAAATGCAGAGGTCACATTTTATTGTGGTGCTTGAGTGTGTTCACAATGACGGTCACTTTCACTTTTGTGTTGCCACGTTCTTCTCTGATTGCTACAGCTGTTTAACATAGTGGGGACCAGAAAGTGTGTGTATCTGCACAGATTACAGATTACAAAAACACCCAGACCCATCTGAGTAACACAAAATGTACTAACATTAGAATGATCGTGAACACTTGTGGAAGCTTTTAACTGCAGTGGACTTTGCCACAATTCCAGCCTAATGCTACAGTGTTGGCCTGGTAAAAGTGCTGAACTGGTGCCAACTCTACTGGATGATCTTCATTTGCATTCTTCATGCACATTGTAAAATTTCCTGATCACACACAGTGAGCTAATTAATTCTCCTTTGTTTTGATCTAGCTGACCGCCTTGCGAGGCTCTATACTCGAGGATGCAGTGCCGTCCAGCACTAAGCATGGTACCACTCGAGGGCTACCCCTTAAAGAAGTACTGGAGTACATGCTACCAGAGTTGGACATTTCTTGCTTGCGGCTCGCCCTCAATACACCCAAAGTTACCGAGCAACTGATGAAACTGGATGAACAGGGGGTATGTAGGCAAAAAAAGCAGTAATATAGTATGAGTTCATCTGACTGCATTAACTTTCGTTGGCTGTTACCTGCATTCTTTTTGGCATTTCGTCCTTGGATGTCAGCTATTCGTAGTTAAAGGCTCTGAGATTACTGACTTGCATTTGCTGTTGCACGGTTTATCTTGTCCTTGTAGTCTTACTAATCCTCAGCCTTTGCTTCGGGCCATTCGCTGTTTTCAGCTCAGTTTCCAGGTGAAGGTGGGAGTAATGTACTGCCGGGCAGGCCAGAGCACAGAGGAGGAGATGTACAACAATGAAATGGCCGGTCCTGCTTTTGAAGAGTTCCTGCAGCTGTTGGGAGAGAAAGTACGACTGAAAGGTTTTGCCAAGTATCGTGCACAGCTGGACACCAAGAGTAAGCACTAAACTTAACTGGTCAACTGAGGTTTACAGATGGTCTGGTATTAATTGCATGCTAACATAACCACAGTTATCCGAATCTAGCTAGATACTATTTGATTAACTGTCTGCACTGCTGTGTTTATGGACTTTGGTTATCAAGCTTAATATTAGCTTGTCACCATTACTATCTCTCATAATCATGTAATTATATTTAATGTCAATATAATATATAAATTATATATAAACAATTGTAAAAAACCTTTTTTGACCTTTTTATGAAAGCATTAATGCGTAAGCCTAAAGCTTTAGCTGATCAAAAATTATATTTTGCTCCCTGTCAGTATTTTTCTCCCGTTTACATACAGTTTGAGCTCAAATAAACAAACATTACTCATTGGCTGCTCTTTAGTGCTGTTATCACAATAGTTGAGGGAGTTGCTTCAAAGTCTTCAAAAGTGACTTACTTCAATTGGTTGGCATTGCTGATTAATCACTTTCCATACATAAACAGAAATAGCAAGGCAGAATGAACGAGTGGTTATGCTTAAGTAAAATGACAAAATAGTGAAATTACTGTTACTATAAACAGTATAAATAGTTAAAACACATTGTAAATAAGATCATTATAAATGTCTAGCACATAGTTTAAAGTTATGATATGTGCCTTAGTAAATACGCTGTCTGCCTTCTTTTGTTCACAAAGGAATAATTGTTTTCCTCAACCCAAAAAAATTTAAATGCTTTGAGTCTGTTGTAAAAAATTGAGAAACCTGACTGTGGAAAACAATTGTGATCAGGTGATTATGTAGTATTGTGCTAGGACTGCTACTCGGCACGCTGTGCATTTGGAGCTTACAGCGTACTTTATACTTTTAGACTTTTAAGATTGAAGCAGTTTGAGGAAAGTTGGGTGATGGGCATACGACTTTGTTTCACGTGAGTCTGGTTTTGTTGTACACTGGTGTTTGCCCCTACACTGCCCGTACAACCACACAGACTCAGGCTGGTCTTTTTGCATGTCGGTCTAATTGCTGTTTCTGTAAGTGATCCTCGGTCACACTAGGTGATGAAAGATGAATCTCCCCTGGTAGCTGGAGATCTGGTTTAATATATAGTGTATATGTGTGTGTGTATATATATATATATATATATATATAATTTTTTTTTATTTTTTATTTTTTTTTTTTTATGATCAGATGAACTTGCCTCTCAGCTGCATCTGTCCTTTCCTTCAACCCTGCATTCTTTCTCTCTAATGTGTTTCTTCCTCTGCAGCTGCATTTTTTTTCCTTCATCTTGCCCAAAAGACCTTTAAAAATAATATATTAAAAAAAACCTCAGTAGTACAGATGGATACCCATGCCACATGTACACATGGTTCAGCTGCATGAATAAACCTTTTATGCTTCTAATGAAAACAAGAAATGGCAGATAATTCTAACCATGCACTTAATTACACGTCTGTGTTCTTCCTTTTAAATGTCTCTTTCAAAAGTTCTTAACCTGAGTTCACCCTCTCTGACTAAAGAGCCTTTTGCTTCAAAGGACATTAAAGAACCAGATCTGTTACAGTAGATACAGTATTCAGAGACGTTTCTTTGTTACTTTCAGGCATACAAACCTGTCACCTTTTTGTGAAAATCACAATTTTAAATTCACAATCAGTGATTTGCATGTTTTGTGTTTTTGATAAGTTTTTGAAATTGAGGTAGGGGTGGTCTGTGTGTCTGTGTGTCTGTGTGTGTGTGTCTGTGTGTCTGTGTGTGTGTGTCTGTGTGTGTGTGTGTCTGTGTGTGTGTGTGTCTGTGTGTGTGTG
>JBBPDA010000001.1:44992902-45017418 GCA_037974385.1 Arnoldichthys spilopterus
GGTACCCTTGAGCAAGGTACCGTCCCACTACACTGCTCCTCGGGCGCTGTTGGTAGCTGCCCGCTGCTCCACATGTGCATGCGTGATGGGTTAAATGCAGAGGTCACATTTTGTTGTGGTGCTTTATTTGTCATTGTGAACATACTCGTCACTTTCACTTTACCAGTATCAATCCCTAGTCCAAATGTATGCATTTTAATACTGAAATGAGATTATTATTTGTAGTTAAAGACAAAATGTGTTCTAATTTGGTTATAAGATATTGTATATTGTATATATTTTTCCCTTTTTCACCTTTACTCATGTAGGACCAAGAGGAAAGAGATTACATTGCCACATACTCTGAAACTTTCCTTTCATCTGATATTTGAGAAGCTAGACACTAGATTAAATGCCAGTCAAAATGTATAGCACAATTCTCTCTAGACTTTGGAGAGCTAAAGAAAATTTGACAACCAGTTAATCAGCTGCGAAGGAACGTTATTTCCAGTATTTTCTATTTCACAAGAGAAACCTTTGACCGTCCATCAGCAGCCCAACCGGTAAAACAGTTTTGTCTTTGCATTCACCATTTGTTTCTTAGCTTGTGACCAAAGGCAGTCAGACGAAGGAGATGACCCTGAGGAGGAACGCTCTAGGCCAGCTGGGCTTTCACGTGAACTTCGAGGGCATTGTGGCTGAGGTGGAACCGTATGGCTATGCCTGGCAGGCAGGCCTAAGGCAAGGCAGCCGATTGGTGGAGATCTGCAAGGTGTCCGTGGCAACACTGTCCCACGAGCAGATGATTGACCTCTTGCGCACCTCAGTCACGGTTCGAGTGGTCATCATCCCTCCACATGAGGATTCCACGCCGCGCAGGTGAGCCTTTGCATACAGATTTGTGTGTTGATGATCTTTCACAGTCAGTATTTCAAATGGAGCCAAAAGCCAAAAAAACTCAACAACTCCGTTTGCTCAGGTCTGATGTCTGACTCTGTGCATATCAGATTAAGAAGTTAAAATTACATTCAACTGGAAGTGCTTGTGGTAACAGCCGCAGCCGTAGTTGGCAAGTAGCAATTTGGGCCGTCATCCAAACTAGAGTACTGTGGCTGGGTTGCAACAGATATTTACGGCAATGCAAGCATTTGTTTACTACTTAACAAATTGCCCAAAAAAAAGGCAAAACGTGTCTTTTGTTAAATTGGACACACCACCATAAATGCAAGGTGGCTAGCTCACTTCTGGTAGTCAGGGTGCTACAACTACAGATGCCCGCATTCTTCAATGTGGTCTTTGGGCCTAATGGTTAGGACACTGCCTTTGGGACCTGAAGGTCGCAGGTTTGTGTCCCGGCCCGGGTGCTACTAAGGTACCCTTGAGCAAGGTACCGTCCAGCTACACTGCTCCCCGTGAGCTGGTAATAGCTGCCCGCTGCTCCATATATGCCTGTGTGATGGCTTAAATGCAGAGGTCACATTTCGTTGTGGTGAGTGTGTTCACAATGACAAATTTTCACTTTCACTATTGTTTTGTATGGTGTGGGGTTGTGGCACAGAGGTGAAATGAAGAATCAGATTTTCTGTGTGATTAAAGGATTGAGCATCAGCGTCTTCCCAAAATTGTTTCATTCAGTTAAACCAAGGAAACACAAAATGGCAAAAAAAAGTGTTTTCTACAAAAAAATCTATCTTTCTGTATTCATGCAAGAGCTCATGTATAAAAACTCAACATGAAATTAAAAAAATAAATAAATACAGAGCTCCTTTAAGAACAGGAGAACTTCCTTTTTAATAGATGAGAGCATGTTCTACAGTATCCTGCTCATTTGTGGCATAAAAGCAAACATTACTTGTTAGCTACATTAGCCTCTTAGCTCAGGTGCAGATTTACAGAAGCTAATTTCCTACACAAAATATGTCTTGGCTGTATGGCCATGTTTGGGTGAAGGGAGAAAATAGTTTTATTCCAAGCTATAGAGTTTTATGGGTATGAATGGAATGTGTCAGTTGCTCGTTTGCTTTGTAGTTTGAAGTTTTTTAAAGTCGTTTGATCTGTGGCACTAATCAAAAGAAGACGCAGACAAATAGCATGATATAAATTTGCTATAAATAGATATGTCTGACATTCATATTCATGATGATATTGTAAATCATGATGTTTCTGCAGTGTCTCCTGTTTCTGTGGCTCACAGTAATCTGTTTATGTACCGTGTTGTTAGCGATTACTGAATGGTTGTTTGCCTTTGTTCTGAAGAGGATGTTCAGAGATATACCACATGCCTCTGGTGGACTACAAAAACCACAAAGAGGGGATGCCCTACGAGTACAAGTTCCCCTTTCGCAACAATAACAACAAGTGGCCTCGATCCGCCAATGCTCCCCAGACTGCGGCCTCCACTTCCCAGAATCGTAATGTAAGTCTGGGGACCACCCTCAGCAAAGCTCAGGCGTCAGACTACGCAACCAGGGGTTCGATCATTCCACGCAGCGTGTCCAGCGATGGACGCCCGCTAAATCCTAAAAGGTAGTTCAGAACAGCTGTTTGAATGTTCAGCTTGTTAAATAAAGGGTTCATACGTTTTTCAGCTTTATTATATTTATAGAATTTTGGTGCATATATGTGTCACTCAATATCTTAGTAAACACTATGGTGTCAGTTGTATTTTTGGATGTTTTGAGTAATATTTAAAGTATTTTGGTAACAACAATAATGTAATAAATCATTTTTATTAGGTTTTAATTTTGTTGACCACATATAGTAACATACAGTAATTATGTACAGTTCCATTCATCATTTTGTTCCTCGAAACATTTTTACAGACTATAAAGTTGTAAAGTATTAAGTTGTTTGTGAACATTGTCGTCTTATTCAGAACCATATTGTTTTAATCCAGCAGACGCCTTCGAGAAGCTCCACTACACTACATGTGTTATTGTGCCTATAGCTTCTGTACTGAAAGGAAACCATGATATTATGAGTGTTTTGAATACTACTGTGCTCTAAGGGTTGACCAGTTTAAAGTCTTTATTGAATGATGTGCTGAGGGAGTTCACTTTGTCCTCTCATAATCTCTGAATCTCTGTGATATCGTTCTGTTTTCTCTTTCTCAGGTACTCTCCAGGCTCTGATAACTATGCCCTGGCTTGTTCCATCGTAATGGGCCGTTCCCCCCACACTCGCAACTCGCCCAACAACCAATCATTCTCCAGCGACTCCAGCTCCACCCACTGGCGTCAGAAGTCCGCCCCTGATGGGTAAGTGCTAAAAATACTAGATGGTAATAAAAATTTACTTTTCCACTTGGCCTCAGTTATTTGTGGGAAATAATTTGCTTTCTAAAACAATTAACATTTTAAAAGGATTAAAAATATATATTTATATTTGTAGCAGTGTCTCTCTTCCACAGATTTTTTTTTTCTTGCACTGGAACAAAAAGTACTCCTTGGGAATTAAATAACATTGCTGTACAGATTAGGAATTCAGTGATCCAGCTGTGTCTGGTATCTGATCCAGCTGTTTATCTGGTAGTACAGTTTCAAAACATCTTAAACTCAAAGGTTGTGAGCTACCTTAGTTACTCCTGCTGTTGCTATGACTCCATGACTGCAGGTGTATTCATCTTCTGTTATCTGTGTTTTGCAATATACTTAATATTACTATTAATATTAAGTATAAGTTTAATATTATTTATCTTTTTTTAAGTAAAACAATACCTATTTGTTTTAAAAGTAAAACAAGTAAAAATAATGAGACACACATCCATGCAAGCCAACTAACACACGCATGTTTGAAAAATCAGTCACTTCAGCACTGACTCTGTGAAGTGGGAAAAAAAAAATCCTTGGTGAAGTACATGGCTCTTTGAAATGTCAAGATTCTTAGCTTCAGAGGAAACGGAGAAGAGAAACTCCCAGGTACAGCGCACTTTTCTTTGACCTTATAAAATTTTTCTTTTTTAGCTCATCACATCCCTTCTCCTGTGACCAAAGTGTTCTTTGTATGTATTTAATAGACAGGGTTCCAAGGTTATCCATTAGTGATGAATACTGGTCAAATAGAGATTGCTGGAAGAGTTCAGTGGTACAAGCTGGATTAGAGTAGTGCGTTACCTGACAGCATTTATCACTGGTATGATGAACCTCTCTTTTGTTTTTGCCTTAGTTCAGTGCACGTAATGAGTTCATTCCAGATGAACCAAGCTGAAGAGCAATGAGTATGAATTATAAATGGCCTTGTTGAGAGTTTGCCCTTGCAAATCATTGAGGGCAAGTGAGAGCAACAGCATTCAGTGGTCACACTGATTTTGTTGCATTTGTAATGCAAGAGCAGAACTTTCCTACCAGAACTTCATAATTTATTTTACATCACTGTTTTAGAGAGTCGTTCTGTCGGTGACCATAATTTAAGCCACTTGGAAACGGAAGAAGCACTTTAATAAATTAGATGGATGGATGGATGTTCAGTATTTTGTGCGCCTTGGTGGTATAGTGGTTAGCACTGTCACCTCACAGCAAGAAGGTCCTGCATGCGATCCTCAGATTGGCCATGAGTGCCTTTCTGTACAGAGTTTGCAAGCTGTCCCAATGTTCGCGTGGGTTTCTTCTCGGTGCATCGGTTTCCTCCCCCTGTCCAAAGGCTGCAGTAGGTTGATTGGATACTATAAAAAATTGACTGTGAGGTGTGTGAAATAAACGAAACTGTCCCCGTCCCTCACAGAACAAATGTACAATCTTTGGGGCCACACAATGACTGACTTGTCTGCTTTTTGCTTACCACCCTCTTTAGGTTTAATGCCAGCCGAAACTCTCCACTGATTACTGAGCGTCAGAATCTGAAAGACGGTGTGCGGGTTCCACCAAGCTGGGCCAGAGTGGTGGAGGGAGAAGGATGTAGTAAGAGTTCTGATAGGACAACATCAGGTAATCAGAAATACTGTCCACTTTTCTCCCATCTTTTTTCACACTTGGTATGTTGTTTTTTTGCATGTATTTTGTGCTTTAAAAACAGTTCTTGTTATTCTATGGATATTTAATATATTTGGAACCTTATGCATGCTGTTTATTAGCTGTTACAATAACTGGGTGTGCATTATTAGTAAAGTTGACACACGAATGATTCCTACGCGATTCGTTACACTGTTTTCCATTGCATTTGTCTTTTGTGACTAGACCCACCTCTGATAAAACCAAAGCCAGTCACGTCAAACAGTGATCAACACTATAAAGACCATAACACATCATTGTACCCCAACAGCTCTAAGGTGGGTCTTTGGACTGTCTGCATACATTCTTAACCTAATATGAGGATTAAACCTTGCTCAGTTCTGTTTCTCTCCATCACACTGCAGAATGATGCTACCTCCATCGCCCAATCCAGCAGCAACACCCTCTCTAGCAACGCCTCCAGCTCCACCCATAGTGAGGAGAAGTGGTATGATGTTGGTGAGAGGCAAACAGCTCAGCCAGAGTCGGACCTAAATGGGTTTACACTGGCTTACATGCAGGGAGCTTCCGCAGATAGTGGCATTGAAGCTCTGCCCTATGGACCCACACTCAGCTCAGACTCTGTTCCGATCAACATCCCCTCCAAGCCCAAAGCCTCCGCTTACTGGGGTGAGGTGCCATCCTCTACTGACCGGGCAGCGCCAGAGATTTCTCACGAAACGTCTGAGTCTCCTCTTCCTACAGAAATTACTGAGAACCAGGATGAAATCCCTCTCGCTCCAGACACCAGTTGCCATCCTCTCAGCGATGTAGCCTCCTACTCCAGGTACACATTCATACATTTCATTCATTCATTTTATTTCATTTATATAAAAACAACTGTTCAGTACCCAATTCATACAGTCCGTATATGAAAATTAAGTTGCAAAACCAGCCCATTTTGAATTGATGTGAAAACAAATGTATTAACATTTGTGCACCAATTTAGGCGAGGGCTGGCCTATATGGGCTATAAAATAATATTGCAATGTTTTTAGCCTATAACAGTACAAACCTCATTTTCAGAAAAGTTGGGACACTTTGTAAATTGCAATAAAACCAAAAATCTGCAATTTTATTGAACTTCATAAAGTACAAAGAAATGACTAAAGTTTTGACAAATGACAAAGTTTTTTCTGAAGTAGATAATTCACGTTACTAGTTCAACTATTGCATCCATAAACGGCTCCAAGTTCTCTGGGACCAAGCTTAACTCATATGGACAGATAAACTGAGAGATTAGTCCACGTTTCAGCTTGTTTCCACTAAAATAATGTTTTCTGTAACAAAGACAAAATCAAGAGCATAAAGACAATTCTCACCAAATGGTAAAAAAAAACCAAATCTTTCAGGCTTTTGGGTGCATCAGTGTCCACAGCATGGGTGACTTGCATATGTGCTAAGGTACCATTAACGCAGAGGCATATAATTATGATTTTAGAAAGACTTACACTGCCATCAAGATGATGTTCTGTGAAATCAACGGTTATTTTTGCAAGACAGCACGACTCATTCTGCATATGCTAAAACAGAATGGCTTCATAGACTGTGCATGTGCACTTGACTTGTCTGCCAGCAGTCCAGGTCGGTCTCCAATGGAATCTGTAGGGCACAGCTTGAAGAGGGAAATCAGACGACTACTATAGACCGTTAAGCAGATAAAGTCTTCTCTCAAGCAAGGATGTGCAAACATACATTTGCACAACTGCAGCAGTTAGTATCCTCAGTTCCCAAATGATTAAAAAGTTGAACTAAGAGGAAAAAGTGTTGGTAAACATCACTGTCTCAGCTTCTTTGAGTTTGTTCCAGGCATCACATTACACAATTGTTGATCAGTAAAAGCATTGGATATTTCATTTGTGGTTTTGTCGGCTGAGTAATGAAGCAAGTGCAAACGTTTTCGAAAATGGGGTCTGTATAAAGTGCATGCAAATGTAAGATATGGACTCTTTAATACTTGACCAGCTAATGCACGTCAGTGCATGTAATGTTGCAAAGTGACAAATATGTCTCTGTTGGAGTACGTTACCATGATAAAAAGGCATGTAGGCATTTTTATTGTTGTTCGTGCAGACATAAGCTCACATTAAGGTCATTATTGAATTTGGGCATTTGTGTGTTTTATAAATATTTATATTATATGTAAAACCACTTAAGTGGTCACTTTTAAGTAAAATCTTGCTGTAATTTCTTATTTACAACCCACTGTGCGACATGAACGCCGCACAGACAGTGAAGATAGGACATTTTATTTATGCTCAACAAGCACAAGCTTGCTCCTGGCAGATTGTGTATGCTCCTTCTGTCTCTCTTCTCAGAGAGACTGCACAAATCGCTCAGGAATGTGCAGTATGAGAGAATCTTCTGAAAACTTCCTGAACTCCAGTGACCCCAGTAGCTTTGTGTCTGTCAACTGAGAAAAGAGCAGCGCAGTTGAAGAGTCAGTCGTGATTTCAGATGTATGTTTTCTTTTTAAAGAATTGATCAAACACTCATCACTGACCCTTAGGACGGCTCACTATATCATTTATTGTTATGTCAACATTGCCCTTTTCAGTGTAGATACCGCAGAAGTCTGCAATATGCAATGAGCCTTTTAACAAATGCAAACGTTGTTTTTAAATGCTGCATCTTTACAAGATGATGCAGTTAAGGTCTGAAGATTCAGGATTCCATTCCTGTAACCTAGTCAACAATAACAGAGTTGCCTTAATCACACATCAAGGATTTTTCTTTGCGTTTTAATGTTTTGTGAGGTAAGCTTCTCGTGCAGTAAATGAGTGACATGCGTAATTTCTTCTGCAGTACTTGGTTAAGCGTGCCCCAGCTGTAATGACAGTGCCAATTCAGCCTCGTAAGGCTTCCACAGGTCTATTGTGGTAGTTTCTCTCCATTTTAGCCTAAAGCAAAACAAAATTGATGTTCTGGAAGCAGGAAAAATGGGGGAGGGTAAAGATCTGAGCCACTTTGACAAGGATGTTTTTGTCATGGCCAGACAACTGAGTGGGAGCATCTCCAAAATGGCAAGTCCTACGGAGTGTTCCAGGTGTGCAGTAGTTAGTACCTACCAAAAGTGATCCAAGGAAAGACAACTGAGGAATTAGTGACAGAGTCATGGGCACCCAAGGCTCATTGATGCATGTGGGGAGTGAAGGCTAGCCTGTATGCCCTGTTGCACAAAATATTCAGGCTGGCTATGACAAAGGTTGCTTTCAGAACAGACCATGCACCACAGTCAGAACTGTTTTTGGCTGCGTGAAGGAGACACGCTCAGTTTTAGGCAGCTGAGTGAGTGCTATGGCTGTTCAGTGTTTGTGGCCTTTTTTCCAGCTCTATTTGTGACGTGAGGGCATGTCTCCCACAGTACGGACAGACAGAGACACTGCAGCGTCCTGTGTGTGTATGCTTTAGAGAGGGAAAGGGAGTGGATGTATTGATATTTCTTCTCCCTCAATTTCTTTCCGTTTCTTACCTCACGAAGCACTCTGAGTTCAGCCCACTCAGGCAGTCCACTGAGCTCCACCCAGGAGGAGTCCGCCCCATCTGTCTCTTCTCCATCCCATCTCTCTCTCTCTCCCGGACCCAAGAGCTTCTATCCCCGCCAGGGGGCCACCAGCAAGTACCTAATTGGCTGGAAGAAGCCAGGGAGCAGCATCAACTCAGTTGATTTCGGTAACAACCGCAAGTAAGTTGAAAATGATTGTTCATAATCATACGTCTACTAAAAGCCTGGTCAGAGTGAGACTGCAGTTTGGAATCTCCCTGTAGGGCCGTGGTTCTCAGACTCATGAGAACCTACTGCAATGCATAATGCTGTGGTCACCCTTCACTTACACAACTGACCCAGCTCAGAAGGACTTGATAATTACATGAAAAGTTCAGATGCGTTGGAGCTGGGGCGGAACAATGTACTGTTGAATCATTATTGTGACCTTTTATCGTGCAGTATTTACTGGATTCCACAGAACTCTGCAAATGACGTCTCAGATGCTCAAATCTAGAAGTTTTAGGAATCAACATATATTTAAACAATGTAAGAAAAGGTGTTTTTTTGGTCAAATAATGTAGGCCAATCATATCACCAGTTTTGGGGAAGTTTTGGTAAAGGCCATGTCGTTTGATTCCAAATGCTTAATTTATTTAATGGCATTTGAGAACCTGGCAATTAGTAGAAACAGCTGAAACAGGTGCTTGGGCATACGCTTTATGAATGGGCTCCTTACTGGTGTGACTGCCTAAGCTTTGGTCCAGTCATCAGGAGGCCACAGGTTGGACTCCTGGAGATGCCACAGCTGTTTGTGGCTGGGAGTCAAAGAGCACAATTGTATTTGCTCTCTCAGGGTGGGCAGGATGACCTCTTCCTCTTTCCACTCATTCAGTGAGATGCTACCTGGCCAGGTGTCTGTTAACTGACAAATCAGAATTGATGTTTAGCATTGTCCTCCAAGCACTTTTGGCTGTTCAGAGACCTTGTGTAAGAGGCAGCTCAAAAATATCCGGTGGCTGGCTTCACGTGACTCTGGGGGGAAAACATGCTAGCCTTCACCCTCGTCGTGTTGGAATCATAGGAATGTGGGAATCCTGTGTAGTGGAGGGAATTGGACATGACTAAATTGGAGAGAAAATAAAGGTAACGTGTAGCTTATTGAGCTGTTTTTTAATCTTAGCAAGATTACATGATTTGACAAACTGCTCAGCAGGATTATAGCAATTTATGTTTAAGCGTTTCTCCCATCATGAGACGTTGGATCCTCTGTGATGCCACAGCTATTCGTGGCTGGGAGTGAAAGAAAATTGGGTTTGCTCCCTCTGGGTGGGTAGGATGACGCTCCTCCCCCATCACTGGACAATCCTTGTTACTTTCAGCACTGTTACCCTCCCAGCATAGCATATCACATAATTAACTCCCCATTGCATGTGTTTTATATGTTACAGTTATTGCAAAGGATTCGCAAAAGACTTGACAGTGCGTAGAGCCCCAAAAATCCTGTGGCTAAAGTTTTTGTTGTGTGAGAGTCTGTCATGTTCCATTACTAAACGGAAAAAGGAACATAGTTTCAGGGCGCAAGTGCCACTGCAGTTGTGTAGCTGCTTCAGATTTATGAATGGAAGTCCTGCAGCGGTCTTAACAGGTTCAGCTGAAGTTTGTTTCCATCTAGTGGCCAGATGTGTCACTGCAGTTATTTATTTATTTATTTTTGCTTAACTCTGGAAAAAATCTGCTCCAAGTCGAAGATTTTTATTTTTTTTTTTTTTAACTCATTTAATTTTATTTTTATTGAGTTTTGTCCAATAATGACATGGAACACATCACAAAAAAACAGAAAGAAAAGTAAAATGGAGAAACTGAGCTGATTTTTAACCTTTGATATGAAGGACAGAAGTAACACGTTTTTTCTGTAACAAAAAAGCTCAGGAAGACGAATGATCTCAAATTCAAGTAATGTACATACTAAACAATCTTCAGCCATGGACTGAGATTTTAATTAGTGTATAAAAGAAAAACACTGTCACACTGAATAATTACGTAGCTATAAGTTGCATTACAGTGTCAACAGTCATATGTAGGAGTAAGTGAATCTCGTAGCTTGCAACACCAATCATTAAACCGAGTTACTCACCACATATGATATATCATAACTCAATATCCAGGACCCTTAGCGCTGCAGAAATTAGTTACTCCCACATCTACTTCAGTTTTACTTTGCTCTTCCTGGTTCAGATTTGTATTGGGGCTGTTGTGGTCAAGTGCTTGACCCTCTGGTACTGTAGCAACATCTGTCTTTGCCCCTGTGAGCCTCAAGAAAAAGCAAACAGTGCTCCTATTAAACGGCTTTTTCTTTGTGTTCGTCCTCTTTGTTTTAGGCGACATCAGAGTGACGGACACTTGGGTGGGCAGCCACAGCTGCGGGCCACGATGAGGGTGACCCACTCCCCTCAGCACACTTCCAAATCCACCATAGAAGAGGACCTTAAGAAACTCATCACTCTAGACAGCCCTCCACCCACCTGCAGCAACGCTAAGGTACTGTTGCAGGCACAGCTAACTCACCCCGTCACCTTCACTCAGGTGAAGCATGTACGAATTGGATATTAGCACTCTAAATGTCAGCATAGATGCTTTTCACGTTTCATGTTTTGCCTTATCAGAATTTTCCATCCTATGCTTATACCAAGTGTAGAGTCACTGTGCTCGATTGCACAACATTAAAAGCTCTCATCTTTATCTGAACAATGCATTTTGTATTTAATTGAACAGGAAAAATATTCCTGTATTACTCTTTTCCCAACAAAATCCTTCAGATATTTCAAATCTTAAAACTTTAAAACATTTAGTAGTTATTCCACATGTTCTGAAGGGACTATTTGTATCTATGTATGGATGGATGGATGGATGGATGGATGGATGGATGTATGGATGGATGGATGTATGTATGGATGTATGTATGGATGTATGTATGGATGTATGGATGTATGGATGTATGGATGTATGGATGTATGTATGTATGTATGTATGGATGTATGGATGGATGGATGGATGGATGATAGACTGTCTGTCTGTCTGTCTGTCTGTGAGTGAGTGGGCACATTGGATTTGGATTGGATTTGCCAGTGAACTCTTAAAGGTTCCTGAATTGCACTTAGCTTGGACATACAGGTTCTAGACAAAAGTTCAGGTCTGGTTTAGTGGGTTCAGTCTTGCACACTAGAAGAACTGTCCCTTGAAAGAGAAAACACTAAACCCTTAAAAAAAACATGTTGATTTTGAAAATTCAGTGCTGAGTTTTCAGTCCAGAACTGAAAAGAAAAGAAACACTGCAGAAATTGTATAATAAAAAAACTCAAAATTAAGAATAGTGATATGAAATCAACTGTCACAGAAAGTAAAGAATAAAAATTCCTAGTGGTGAACATGACGGCCTACCCATGTAATCCATCCACATTTACATTTACAGCATTTAGCAGACGCTCTTATCCAGAGCAATGAACAGCGGTGCTTCTATCTTCCATCCACAGCTAGCCAAAGAGCTCTCCCTAATTAGCTTCAGTTTTGCTGTTCTGCCTATTTCTTTGAAATTCTAAAGCAAGAGATAGTAAAAGAGAACCAACATTTACACAATGGGAAATGGCAAAATACAAGCTCAGTTTTTATTGCTGAAAGATGCTGAGTGTGACCTCTCTCACTTGGTCAATATCTGAGAAATGGTTTAGCTGTTTAACATCGAAACTGCTAGTCAGGTTATTGATACTGAACAAGAGTCACTGAAGTTATTCCACTCATTGCGATACAAGAACTTGGCTAAACAAAGAGTTTGGTCCTTTTATATCATCACTGCAGTTTAGGTAAGCAGCAGTCATGCTAAACCATCCCCACGTCTGAAAAACGGTATATAGCCTCTGATCCGAATTCTCTTTCTTCTAGAGAAAGCTCACAGTGCAGAGAACACCTTTAGCATTTAATTTATGAGCCAAATCATGGAAAACATCAATTTTACTGCATGATTGTAATTATTTGAGTAATCGATTTGAACTGTGTAATCAAGACTGACATATCATACCATATGACATGTACAGAAGGTCTTTTGTGACTCTTTCTCCCTTTAGCCCTCATTCTCAGCATCCACCCCGTGTACCCGCTCCCTGCAGCGCACCTTCTCAGACGAGAGCATCTTCAGTGTCCACAGGGAGCCTGTGTCTGGCATGCCGAGTGACAGCTTGTTCGGCCTCTCCACCATGCCACGCTCGCCCACCACACGCAGCATTCCCCTGCGGCAAAACTCCTACTCACAGGGAGCCAAGTCTCTAGGTAAGCTAAAGGACAGATAAACACTGGTTTTGGTTCACGTGTGGGTTCACATTATGTCTTCAGTGCTGTGTGGAAGGGACATGTTTAAGTGTTTATTTTCTGCATGGATGCAAGGTTCCAAACAGAAAGGAGTGTGGGGAGAAAAAAAGAATATCATGACAACTCATTTGGAAATGATTTAGCCAACACTCAAACGGACAGAAAATGTATTGTTTGGGTTTATTTTTATTTATTCTAATCTTGGGGTTTTTTTGGAGCTGGCTAAAATAAAGCCAATCCTCTCCCAGGAGCGTTTTGAGACCTTTGTGACCACTCGGCTGCATTACTGTAATGCACTTTATATAGGGGTTAGTGCTTCTTCTATTATGCATTTGTAGATGGTGCAAAATGCTGCAGCTCGCCTTTTAAGTGACACTTGAACGTTTGAGCACATTTCCCCTATTTTAGCTTCTATACACTGGCTGCCCATTCCTTTTACGATTCATTTTAAAATCTTTTTATTTGCTCCTCAATCTTTCTGAGCTGCTACAGCCTTCTACACCAACTCACTCTCCCAGGTCGGCTGATCATCTGTTCCTGTGTGTACCCAGGGCAAAATGTAAATTTAGAGGTGATCATGCTTTTGCTGTAGCTGCTCCTAAACGCTGGAATGATATGCCATTAGAGGTTAAACAGGCCTCTTCTCTGCCCATTTTTAAACCATGGCTAAAAACCCAACTTCGCTTTGGCTTTTGACACCTTGTGAGTTGTTGGTTCCGGCTCATTGCTGTTATTGTATTTATTTATTTTAATGACTTATTTTCTTTATTTTGATTGTCTTTTATTCTGGTTTATCCTTTGTACAGCACTTTGGTCCTACACTGGTTTGTAAAGTGCTTAATAAATAAAGTTGGATTAGATTGGGGTTTGTTTCCCCAACAAATGAATGATCACTGCCAAGATGAATGGCTTTACATAGGGGTGGGGGATATGGCAAATCTTATCACGAAATATTGAGAAATTTCCTTAGTATGCGATATGTCACGAAATGTGTTAAGATGGAACAAAGGAAAACGATCAACAGTGCCATATTTATAAAAAATAATAATCAAAGTGTGAGTGCAAGTCATTTTTATTCTGTGTTTTTCACATCGTAGTACAATAGGTTCACTTAATCAAGACTAATGATGCTCTTTAAAATTAAATATGACATTTGACACTGTTTTTTAAGTATCATCGATCTCAAAAAATGCTCAGAAAAGCATATTGTGAACACGGTTTATCAGGATAACGATACATATCATCATATTGCCCAGCTCTAGCTTTACAAAACATTTTCTCAGACTTTTGCCCAATACTGTGTTTTTAATTCCATCCATATTTAAGATTTCATGCCAAAGTTGGTTTGGACAAGTCATTCAAGCCTGTTGTTTACCTTTCGTCCTTGTAAGTCCTATTTCACATGCTCCTGCTCCTACAAACCATGGGTGAACCGTTAAGCTGCACAAAGCACTGGAACATTCTTCTTACATTAGGAGGCTTCTTGTAGGGCTGAGTGTCTCATAAATATTAACCTTCAGCATTAATGGGCCTGTTGTTGATGCCAGTATTTCTCTCTTGTTCTCTCGTACTCTTTGTCTCCAGGAGACCTCACCTCCACAGGCAGCAGTGTTTTTGATCAGGAGCCACAACGACAGCCCCTTCAGGACCCCCCTCTTATCCCCCTTCCAGATGCCAGTGCAGACAGTGGACTTGACTGGTCTGACCTAGTGGATGCAGCCAAGGCCTTTGAAAGTGATTAGGCTATCCTTGACCATTTTGTTCAGACATCCAAGATAAATGGCCGAATAGAGATACTAATGTATATGTACATGTATAATGCATTGTTGTAGTGAAGCTGAAAGTCCTTGAGTAAAATGGTAATAAAGACTATTTGGCAGTGTAGTGAACTGTGAACGTTCTGTTGAATATCTTTTATTATAGTAATAACTCTAATAGTGACATTTACAGCATTGGTAAAGATACAGATTTACACTTATTTAAATTCATGTTAATTGAAGTGACTCACATCAGCAGGTGATTTCTCCTTCTGTTCTTAAATAGCATTTTCCATGTGAGCTATTGTGTTCTGTGTGCATCATCCTGTGTCTTCCTGGAGCTTTTTGGTTTGCTGACGAGTTGTTT
The DNA here is from genome assembly GCA_037974385.1 of Arnoldichthys spilopterus. Taxonomy (NCBI): domain Eukaryota; kingdom Metazoa; phylum Chordata; class Actinopteri; order Characiformes; family Lepidarchidae; genus Arnoldichthys; species Arnoldichthys spilopterus. The sequence continues at coordinate 45,007,837 of JBBPDA010000001.1, forward strand.
TTTCAGAAAAAGTTCCCTCAGCCTCCACAACTGATGTGAAGAGATGTGTTCCTTCACAGGGTGACTGTTGCAGAGGCTGAGGTTCTGAAAAAGTGTCGCAGCATCTGAAGTTGCTTTTTTATTTTTCCATTTGTGTCTGTAGTTCAGAGGGCCACATTTTTGGCGGCCAAAGACGGCAGTTCCAAGCCAGAGGCTCTCCCCTCCAGCTCCCAGAAGGCCGAGCTGCAGACTGCCACTCAGCAGCACATCTCGCCTAGGTATGTGCGTGCTTTTCACCTTATTTTTCAGTGCTTGTCACCTGTAGTGTCTGGATGTCCTATATACGAGCAGAGGAGAGTCTGTGCACTTCTGAGATGTGTTAGTTTAATTCAGTTATTACAGTTATTAATAAAGTGAAAGTGACTGTTTGTCATTGTGAACACACTCAAGCACCACAACAAAATGTGACCTCCGCATTTAACCCATTACATGTGAAGCAGCGGGCAGCTGTCAACAGTGCCCTGTGTAGCAGTGTAGTGGGACGGTACCTTGCTCAAAGGTACCTCAGTAGTGCCCAGGCCGGGACTGGAACCTGCGACCTTCAGGTCCCAAAGGCAGTGTCCTAACCACTAGGCCACAACTGCCTACTGTTAATGATTAATTTGTAAGTATTGTACGCTGAAGCTTTGTGTTTAGGTTGTTTGTGTAGTTTATTTATGTGTCTTGCTAAGTTGCAAAGTATTGCGTTATACAGTGTAGTTTTATTAAAGAAACAGAATCGAAGGCTGCTGACCACCAAGACAGCATTTACTTGGAAGTCCCATCATGGAGGTCATCCTAGTCACATAACCACGGTTATATTCATAACCAGTATTTTAGTGAATATTCTTCCCTCCCTCTATTCCCGTTCAGCGAGAGCCCTGCCTGTCTGATTGGGAAGGTCACCCAACTGGAGTCTATGGTGAAACTGCTACAGGACGACCTGAAAAAGGTGAGCGAGAGTAAATGTCAGGGTAAGTGTCATACAGAGCTAAAACAGTCCCTCAAAAATCTTAAATAACCTGGTTAGTAAAAATCATTGCAGAGAATTTGCATTAAAGCTTTGTCTAATCCATACATAGTTTAGTGTGTTCTGTATTATTACCGCCACACAACACACTAATGCTGTGGACGTCACATGCAGGGGGTGAAGAGATTCAACAAAGTGTGTTTTCTTTCTCTCTCTCTCTCTCTTTTCCCATTTCTCGCTCTCTCATACAATCACTCACAAGTAAATGTGAATCCTCCTGTTCTAATCTTCCTGTCCACTAATTTTTGGCTCCTACAAATGACACAAAGCTTTCCAAGAAGAAGGTAAAGGCTTATGTTTTGCCTGAGCTGTAGTTAGGTTGACACCTTGTACTAGCTAAAATGAGTACAAAATATAAATGGTCTGTGTCATTTGTTAGGTATGTTACCTTTATCTGTAGACACTGCATCAAAGAGGTGAACTGTTTGCTTGTTTAGAAATGTTTTTAAAAATCAAACATTTCCATGGGATGTGCTTATTTTTTCACATGACTGTACTTTATGCAAATACACAAACAAGAAGGCATTGCTGCATTCTAAAACATGTTTTAAGGCAAATCATAATGCTGTCGTTTGCTGCATTCTAAGCATTATTGCAGCTAAGTGTGCTGTAGCAATAGCCTAGTCAAGTTGTCTTTACCACCAGCATGCTTTTGTCCAGTCAGACCAGTAGTTTCTCACTCTCTCACACATAACTGGTTCTCTCATATAAACATACATATATGATTCATCACCGCCTCGTCATTCCAGGAGAAGCAGAACACATTCCCTTACTGTTGACACATATAGTTATCGAAATCACAGTAGACCCTGTTTACAGACTCTCAGACTCTTCGTATCTTTGCAGAGCATTGGCTGGGTGTTGCTGTTTGTGTTTGCATGCTTGTGTTGAATAAATTAAACTAATGCTATATTATGTTTTAATATAATGTTTGTTCTGAAATGTTTGTCTAAATATTGGAATTGTGAGTTGGCTATACTCTACACGATGAACTAAAAATGTCTGTTTTTACTTTTCTCCCTCTATTACTTTTTCAGGAAAAAGATGCTAAAGCCTCTTTGCAGGCCCAGATTCAGAGCCTGAGGGTGGACAACCAGCGACTGCAGGAGGAATCTCTCAATGCTTCAGCCAAGCTCAAGAAGTTCACAGAGTGGGTTTTCAACACCATCGACATGAACTGACTAAGTCAAAGGCAGTATGATTCAAAATGAGCATAGGGAGAAGTGAATCACAAAACCTGAGTGATTCAACAGAACTCAAGACAGTCATGTATATGACCTGAAATATTCTGAGCCATGATGAGAAACCTGCATGTGCTCCTTGTCTCCTGAAATCTGGTCAGGAATCCGTGCATGCCTCTGTGTTCTACTTACCCAGGGGCTTTGGCTCCTCTTTTCCATGGTGCCAGTTCTGACCAGATTAAGGTTGTTTCTTTTTATTTCAAGAACTGTTGTTGGTTCGGTCACTATTTGGGATTCGTTACGTTGTTCCACGTTGCTCATACATTGTTCATACATTATGTTGTACGAATCCCTCAGGGGTGTCATTTACCAAAGTGTTCATTGAACAAATGGATTTCAGAACAACAATGGCAAGCTACCTTGCTGTCCTTCCTTGCCAAGTTAGGATATTATGTTCTTTGGCAAAGCTGTCAAAGGTCAGTCATAATTATTAATGTAATAACAAACATTTTCAACCTGTCACAATATGTTCTTCCTATTAAAATGACCTGAGAAAAGCCTGAAGTCTTACTAGTGCTAACGGTATTCAATCATAAGTCTTACTAGTAAATGTTGAATTTTATCGTTTTAGAATAAAGTTGTTTTTTTTCTAAACTTCTCATATCAAGCTAAAAACACACTACCAGTTTAACCCACATGTGCCAACGCTTTAAGCAAGGCATGGTTTGCCACTACATAACCAACATGGTGATGTAAAGCCTCACATCACTTACCCAATCTTACCCAGATTTCCCAGATTAGCCAGTTGCCACACACTGTATTATAATAGGGATTTTTAAACTATATTTCACAAATCTGAAATATCTAAATTCATTAATTGAATTTCTCAGTTAGGGCGGCACGGTGGTTCTCGCCTCACAGTGAGAAGGTCCTGGGTTCGATCCCCGGGTCGGCCACGGGTGCCTTTCTGTGCAGAGTTTGCAAGCTCTCCCCGTGTTCGTGTGGGTTTCCTCCGGGTGCTCTGGTTTCCTCCCACTGTCCAAAGGCTGCAGTAGGTTGATTGGATGCTCTAAAATTCCCCATAGGTGTGAATTTGTGTATAAGTGGTTGTTTGTCTATGTGTTGCCCTGAGATGTGTTCTCCTCCTGTTCTGGGTGTACCCTGCCATAGGCCAACAGTCAGCTGGAATTGGCTCCAGTTTCCCCGCGACTTGGAAACAGAAGAAGCGGTTTAGAAAATGGATGGATGGAATTTCTCAAATAAGCACATTAATAACTGTAGTGTTTGAAATTGAGGCGGTCTGGTTTCTGGTTCTGAATTAGAAAGTTTTCATTATCATGCAAGATATTATAGTTGGCTGTAGGCTAAACATTGTCATTAATTTAGTTGTGCATTGGCTCTGATGTGTTTGTTTTACATAAATAAGTTCACAAAAACGTCAGACACAGACGTACATACCTATGCTTTTTGGGGTTTCAACCAGCTCTGATCTGTAGAATTCCCCCGGCAACACTGCGACAATCATGACCAGAAATGAAGGCAAGGGAAGTAAAATCAGCCCCAAGATCTGTGATTGGACTTCACAGTGGCCGAAAAAAGTTCTCAAAGGTATGACTGGGCTGACACTGGTGGGGTTCCCAGGGATTCCGTGTGTGATAGGGACATAGGACAGCGACTTCAGCCCTTATTAATTGCCCACTGTCTGCTCCACTTGACATCTGTAACTCGTGCTGCAGCCATGTACAGCTGATAAACAGATATAAAACTGCTCAACCAAGAGCAAATAAAGATCCAAATCTCTCAATTTCGCGCCCTACAGTAGATGGATTCATTTGCATTTTCTTTTCCTAAGTTCACAAAAATTTGCTAAATGGAAACCCTGCATCTGTAGATGTGCCTTTGATATGACCTCACATTTAAGAACCTAAATCAGTCGTCCTCTGGCTCACCCGCTTGGACCTTACAGTTGGCAGTTTGATGACTATGCTGAAATGGTTAAGTGTGACTTTGTGTCTCATAATCAGTTCCCCTGTGAATGTACGCATGGTTAGGAGCAGCTGAAAATGTACATGCATTTTCACACGTAAGATAAAACTGACTATGTATAAAAACATGTACATGTAATTCACACTAAACTGTGTTCAGTTAATAACGAAGCAAGTCTTAAAAAGTCATTTCATAGCCTTGATGCCAATGGGGCATTTCTCAGCTAATTAATTACTCATACGTAGGGGAAATTGTGCTCTTTGGATTCCAAAACTACCAAGGAGGGTTTGTCATAGATTATTTACATTATACATATGTAATAAATCTTCTCTATATAAAGAGGCATTTTGTTTACAGAGGGCAAAAGTTGTTGGGACTTAAATTTGTGCCATTAAAAGTGATTGTGGGTCACGTACTGTTACACCCTATTTTAGGCAATTTCCAGAGATTTAGACCCAGATGAGAAACTATGTATATACATGTGCCCCTTGCTGTGTAGTCTGCTTTTGGCTGTTTAGCTGACTGTTGCGTTTGTGTAATAATGATGGACGGGATTGAACTGATGAGTTCTCATTTTGCTATCTGTAAAGTATGAACTACAGCCACTCAGATGTTCTCTGATTAAGCCAATGACAGTGACTGTGATGACAGTTTACCTGGTTTTGTATATATGTGCAGGGCTGAATTCAAGGATATTCTTCACCTGGAGGTACTTGTGCTCTGTGAGGCTCCATAATGCTCCAGAGTCCATTGCCAATTTGAGCTGACTACGATAATTCAAGGCATTTAATCAGTAATCTTATTTGTAAGATATACCTTCTGTATATTATTTGCGGTATTTGATGTAAAGGAAAAAGTGCTGAAAATGAAAGAAAACTATTGGTGCCATTAGGTTAATATTTATATAAAGCTGTGTATAACTACAAGTAAATAAACTGCATCCTTTGTACATTTGCCACGCAAAGCAAAAACCTATTTTAAAAAGATTTATTTATTGGTCGCAGTCATTCTAAAAAAAAAAAACATTATCCCATTACTACAGACAGGAGAGAACTGTTAGTGCTCTCACCAGGAATCGCTTCGTTGTAAATGCTGATGATAATGGATGGATGCTAGTGTTCACCAGTTGGCATGATATAGTTTAACAATGCTAATCGGTGACTATTGGCTTTAATTCATTGTTAGCAACATTAGCATTATTGGCAACTAGTATTTAAAAATGAACTGGTTTATTGTGGGGTTTTTTTTTCTTTCGTTTTGTTGATTTGTGGATATGCACAGTGTTTTGTATGATTCTGTTAAAAGTCAAACGTCTCTTGCATCATTTTATTGTAAACAAGTTGCAACTCTTCATAACACCAAGTTTATTTCATGGAATGCGAGTTCACATTTCCTTCAATCTGTTATTTGGTTTTGATTTTGTGTTGCTCTCCTTACAGAGCTTATTTTTCATTGTCTGGAATCTTCCATACTCTCAACAGACATGATCGGATCCTCTTTCCTGTTGGAAACTTCTTCTTTGACGTGCTGTAGCATGTTGTAATATTTTCCTCGACAATTGACGTGTAAAGACATTTATTCCATTAAAAAATATTTTGTGCATTTTTAAGTGATTTGTTCTCTGTTTTGCGGAGTGAGAGATGTGTTAAACCAGGAACATGGCACATTACAGTTCTATGTAAATATTTGGGCACCCCTGGTCCAATGACGTTTTGTTGTACTAGCCTTCTCCTGCAGTGTTGGTGGTGATTTGTGGCTGGGGGAGACCTATCTAGTGTGTGGAACTGGACACGACTAAATCAGGGAGGAAAATATGGGAAAAAGTAAATTAGGAAACATTTAATTTCACAGTCAAGTCAAGTTTATTTATATAGCACTTTTTACAACTGACATGGTCACAAAGCAGCTTTACAGAAACCGGGTCCGAGCCCCCAAAGAGCAAGCCAAAGGCGACTGAGGAAAGGAAAAACTCCCTAGCTGTAGGAAGAAAACTCGGGAGGAACCAAGGCTCAGAAGGAGGAACAAGAAGATAAGAAAAAGAGAAAAAGAATAAATAAAATAAATATATATAATAATTCTCAGTGTAAATGGGCAGCAGCAGTTCTTTGTGTACAGGTGCCTTGATGTTCATATGAGTGGGTTAAATACCGCAAAAACTTTAACCAGTAAGAGGGTGCAGGAGGGAGAGTGAGGGAGAAAGAGAGAGATTGTTAGTGATCCTGAAATGTTATGAGTGATAAAAAATGATGTACATTGTGGTCTCGGTGCAGGCAGGAGCTCCGGCAAGACACGCTATGACAGCATAACTAAAGGGAGACCTAGAAAGAAGCACAGACATGAGGGCATCCTGGGGCAAAAGGCAGCACAACCACTCGACTGTCAACAAACCTGAGGATTTGAAAGATCTAAAACATTTTCTACATACACAAAGGACCCATTACTCTCAAATATTGTTCACAAATCTGTCTAAATCTGTGTTAGTGAGCACTTCTCCTTTGCCGAGATAATCCATCCCACCTCACAGATGTGGCATATCAAGGTGCTGATTAGACAGCATGAATATTGCACAGGTGTCCCTTAAGACTGCCCACAATAAAAGCACAGTTTTGCCTTACTGGGGGTGGGGGAGGTCAGAAAGCCAGTCAGTATCTGGTGTGGCCACCATTTGCTTCACGCAGTTCATCGCAGACATCTCTGTCAAGACTTGATCAGGTTGTTGATTGTGGGCTGTGGAATGTTGGTCCACTCCTCTTTAATAGCTGTGCGAAGTTGCTGAATATTGTCAGGAACTGGAACACGATGTCCTATACGCTGATCCAGAGCATCCCAAACATGCTCAATGGATGACATGTCTGGTGAGTTTGCTGGCTTGCAAGAACTGGGATGTTTTTAGCTTCCAGGAATTGTGTACAGATCCTTGCAATATGAGGCCGTGCATTATCATGCTGCAACATGAGGTGATGGTCGTGAATAAATGGCACAACAATGGGCCTCAGGATCTTGTCACGTTATCTCTGTGCATTCAAAATGCCATCAATAAAATGCACCTGTGTTCGTTGTCCATGCCTGCCCATACCAAAACCCCACCGCCACCATGGGCCACTCGATCCACAATGTTGACGTCAGGAAACCACTCACCCACACGAGGCCACACACGCTGTCTGCCATCTGCCCTGAACAGTGAAAACCGGGACGCATCCGTGAACAGAACGGCTCTCCAACGTGCCAGACGCCATCGAATGTGAGCATTTGCCCACTCAAGTCGGTTACGACAATGAACTGCAGTCAGGTCTAGACCTCGATGAGGACAACAAGTATGCAGATGAGCTTCCCAGTTTCTGACAGTTTGTGCTTCTTGAAATTCTTTGGTTATGCAAACCGATTGTTGCTGCAGCTGTCTGGGTGGCTGGTCTCAGACGATCATGGAGATGAACATGCTGGATGTGGAGGTCCTAGGCTGGTGTGGTTACACGTGGTCTGCGGTTGTGAGGCCAGTTGGATGTACTGCCAAAACGCTCCCTCAAAAGTTGCGACATCTGTGGTATTGTGCTGCGTGATCAAACTGCACATTTCAAAATGGCCGTTTATTGTGGGCAGTCTTAATGCACACCTGTGCAATATTCGTGCTGTCTAATCAGCACCTTAATATGCCACACCTGTGAGGTGGGATGGATTAGCTCATCAAAGGAGAAGTGCTCATTAACACAGTTTTAGACAGATTTGTGAACAATATTTGAGAGTAATGGGTCTTTAGTGTATGTAGAAAATAAAGATGTAGAAGATCTTTGAGTTCAGCTCATGAAAAATGGGAGCAAAAACAAAAGTGTTGCGTTTATATTTTTGTTCAGTGTAGAACTAACAGAAGGCTTGACTAAGCAAAAATTTTTTCAATCTGGACTTAAATATTGAGACTGTGTCTAAGTCCCAAACATAATTTGGAAGATTATTCCATAACTGTGGGGCTTTATAAGAGAAAGCTCTGGCCCCTGCTGTGACCTTTGCAATGTGGGGTACCAGCAAAAGACCTGTACCTTTTGATCTAAGTAGGCATGGTGGATCACTCAGAGTTCACTCAGATACTGTGGTGCAAGGTCGTGGGATTTAAATTTTTTTGCATCATATTAAAGATCACGAAGCCACTAAATACTTAAATACTAATACGTTTGAAGTATAAATAAATATTTTAAGAATAATATTGAATCTATTTGACTGTTAAATGTTCTGAACACTATCAACATTCTAGTTCTGTATGTTGTTATGTATAGTAGGTCAACATTTGAGCATCACACACAGATTTGGCCATACATCTTATTCCAAAATGATGAGTTATAATATGGAGTTGTTGCCTCCTTTCCCTTTTGTTCCTAAAATCGTCTCCACTTTTATGAGAAGGTTTTGAAGGATTTTGAAGTTTATCTGTGGGAATTCTGCCCATTCAGTCTAAAGAGCATTTGTGAGGTCAGGCACTGATGTTGGACATGAAGGCTTGGCTCACAATCGACATTTCAATTGCCCTTTGCTCAAAACTGCTGGCACCATGTGTTCTATTGGGTAGCATTCTCCTGGCATCCGCCAAACCCAGATTATCATTCATCAGATCCCCATACAGTGAAATGTGATTTATTACACCAAGAACACATTTCCATCTCTCCAGAGTCCAGCAGTAGCATGCTTTACACCACTTCGGTCAACGCTTGGCACTGCCAATATCGATCTTAGTGCAGCTGCTCACCTATGAAGCTCCTCATATGCAAATATTGTGATAATGTTTCTTCTAGAGGTGGGTTGACACACTGTAGTGAGTAATTAATCACATGGCAATGCCACGCTTAAAGTGGTGGGACAGTGGTGGTGTAACATTAGGGAGTTGAACCTGTGACCTGTGTACCACTGTGGTGAGCCCAAGCACTTCTCCCCAGGACCTGCCCACGTCAGCTGTCCAATGCTCCTACATGGAGGGGTTAAATGTAGAGGTCACCTTTCGTTGTGTGCTGTGATGTGCTGTGGTGTGTTCTTAATGACAATTACTCAAAAAAATTTGTGTTACTATCTTACTTCCTCAAATTATTTTACTATTTTATTCTACTTTTAATACTTTATTAATATAAAATTTGTTTTACTGTGCAAACTGAGGAGGCACCAAAGCTAATCCATTGCGTCTTCTGAAATCGGGTTTCATCTTTGCTGCAGTAACTACACTTTTAGGAAAACTTTTACTAAATGGTAGAACATTGCTATGAGAATTTGATTCTCCTCAGCCACAAGAGCATTAGCAAAGTGCAGTACTGTCAGTGAAGTGACTATTTGTCATTGTGAACACACTCAAGCACCACAATGAAATGTGACCTCTGCATTTAGCCCATCACA
>JBBPDA010000001.1:45017518-45027703 GCA_037974385.1 Arnoldichthys spilopterus
AACTTGGCATATGTATGTATGAAGTTCCTCTCCGTGGTAGTTTAGGATCTTGGCGTATTTATTTATTGCAGTAGTTTGCCCTCTGTAGTTGTATAAGCACTTGGTGTATGTATGTACTAAAGAAATTGCGTCAATTATTTATATTACAACCACGAGCAATGTGTTGGTCTCCGTGTGACACCACTCTCAGTGTTGATCTATGCAAAGCGAACGCTTGATTGTTTCCTCTGTCCTGGAAGTCGCTTTCGATAAAAGCATCAGCCAAATGAATAAATGTAAATGTAAATGTAGATCCAGATCGAGAATAAATCATCCAACACCAGTACCTGCCCTAACAAGGGGTCTTGTGGCTGAATGTAATCAAAACCGAGCAATGTTCCAACATCTAACTTATCCCAGAAAAAGTTAATGCAATTATGTTGTATGATTAGCCTCAAACTATCCTAAAAATCAATAATATGCAATAAAATGCAAATAAAAGCCTAAAATGTTCTGTTTGGAACTTTTGGTTATTTAGAAACCAAAGAACAGGTTTTTTTTGTGAAAGTGACTTTTTTACAATGTGGACACAATCATGGAAAGTGCACCACAACAAAATTTGACCTCTGCAGTTAACCCATCACACATGCACATGTGGAGCAGTGGGCAGCTTCCAACAGCGTCCGGGGAGCAGTGTAGAGGGACGGTATTTCAAGGGTACCTCGGTGGTACCTGGGCCGGGACTTAAACCTGTGTCCTTTTGTCCATTAGGCCACCAGTGCTCTACTGCTGTATAGTCTGTGTGGTGGATGTGCAGAAGTGGACTATTGTGGTTTGAATAAATAATGTCAGATTAAACTGACTATACAATGCGTATAATCCCTTTTAGCAGTTTGGCAGATTGACGTAGGCACTGTAGGTATAATTGTAATCAGAAATGTCTTTTTAGGTAGGAGGGTGGGTGGAGTCTTTCCAAGGGCCCAGCAGTGACATGGGCCCTCATTGAAAAATTATATAATATCCAGGGCTGAATATTCTATTCTTTCATAAGGCCCACAATTTTTTGTGGTGACCCTGGTTGTCGTTTTTCTCCTGTCAGTAACAGGGCCTCGAGGTGCTGTTCAGTAATCCACTGCACACAGTCACTATTGCGCTGATAGATGTGGCATTTAAAACTGTGCAGATTCCCCATTTACAAGCCAGCAGCTCCCAGTATAGTCTGTATTGTAATTTGTAAGGTTGATTGCATTGTAAAATGCACATAATCCTATTATTCCAACAAAGTATATGCCTAGTAAGTAGGCCCTAAAGACCGGATTAGGGGGAGGTAGTCTGTGGGTATGTTGTCTATACAGTTCTTGGTAGAGATAAAGCGCTGCACACATTGAGTCTGCTCCACTGCACAAAGGAGATTCCCTTTAAAAATGCCTCTCAGAAACGTTGCTTTGTGGCTGACAGTTCACTCCGAAGGGCACGCCCCGCTCACAAATGCTGCCTGCGTATTGGCTGGAATCTCTCCCGTGGCTTTCCGATTGGCTGGTGCCCTCGCGACTCCCACACCCCACCCCACCCCCCAGCGCTGCGAGACTTTCCACCGCTGCTATTCCGTTACAGTGTGGCAAAATGGCGGCTGTCATTCAGAATCCACTAAACGCGTAAGTCATTAAGGAATTATTTACTGGAGAAGAGTCTTCGCGGACCTCACGGCAGCCTCCCGGACTCGGGAGAAATAGAGTAAAGCTGTGCCGGCGTATAATGGCAAGGGCTTGTCGTCGTTTGCTTGCGAACGTGCAACTGTGTTCTTCGTAGCATTTCTCAAACATCGCTTGTGGACTAGTCGGTGGCTGGTGGCTGTATAGCAACAATTTCTTCATTTTCTCTAAAGAATAAACATTCCGTGCTTGCGGAATGTGGGCCTGTGGCAGTTTAACGAGCCGGTGTCGTGGCGAACACGGTACAATAACGTTAGCGGCTTTCTCTCGAATGTGTGACATTACATTCACTAGAGTGCGGTTTTAGGACTTAATGGAAGTACTGGCACCCCCTGCTGCTACAAACCGCTGTTATGAGGTGTTTGTACGTGTGGTTCGGGTTTAATGTAGCTTTAGAATGGTGTGCGTTTGCAGTTTGCAGTAGTTTTTTTGTCTTTTTTGTGCTGAGAATGAAGTTCATAGCTAGCGAACACGGCTAGCAGCGATGCTAGCTCGACAGCATCCGACGTGCTGCTTTTAGCCTGTGGTAAGCGCAGGCTACCTGCCTCATAGTCGGACAGTCTTGTTTGGCGAGCCAGACACTGGTGGGTTGTTTGCCTCGGATCGCCGTTTATTGGACTCTGATATGATCACTCAGCTGATGTGATGAGATTAGTGCCACATACAGGCCAGTGGTAACCACTTGGGTTCGGAGCACCGGTAGATTAACGTTAGCTGTGGCCGTCGTAGGTCGACTAGAGAGAGAGAGAGAGAGAGAGAGAGAGATCCATCTGGTTTAAATCATGATTAACCATAATACACATGCAAAATCACTCAGGTAAACAAGGCCAGTGCTTGTAACCCAGATCTGTTTGATGTGTGGATGTTCATTATACTGATTAATGAAGTGAGGGTCGGGTCCTCTCCGAATTTAACACCCCTCACACAGAGATAAGAAAGGCGTAATCTGGCCTCAGTCTCCCCTGTTGTTTCTGGCACTGTAATGGACCAATATGGAAATTCTGGGTCAGTACCAGTCAATCTGTTCATGGTCATAATAAATAATACAGCTAAGCATTTTTTTCACTTCAAATATGTTTGTTGTTCGGTTAAAATTCATTGATCAGATTTACAGTGGGAACAAATGACCTGAAGTGTGAGACATTTTTTTACTCTTTTTGTCTGCACAGCAACAAGGACTGTCTGCTAATGAATATGAGTGGACAAATGCATCAATCTTGTGGGGTAAAATCTTTTTAGGTGTGTTAGTCTTGACATGAGTCATGGTAGCATTTTGAAGGTGTAGACCAGTTATTTTCAAACTGGTCCTCTAGGACCCCCAGATGGTCAACAGTTTTGCTCCATCCATATGTGGTAGGAGGTGGGATCAAGCAAAAAAAGAGGCCCGTAAGGGCCAGTTTATGCAACCCACTGGTTTAGACCATCATTTTTGCAAACCGACACCATTGTGGTGCTTTGTGTGGTACATTTGTGTCTGTGTATCACCTTAAAAGATCTGATGTCTTCCGGTAGTTGTGTTTAGTTTCTACTTGCGTGGTCATTTCATGAACATTTGCTGTCACTTTCTAAATTTAGTGTGCCGTCTTTATGAGAACGTACATCTTGCTGGAATGATCACTGATTGGACAATTTACACTGCTAACTTGGCAGGCCGAAATGGCTAGTCACTGGAGATGCAGTGTGTGCATGGGATTTCTGGGAGAAGGACTACGTTGGTGAGAAGGTGGTCGATGGAAAGAGCTAGGCTTTGCATGTTTTGTTATGAGGGGATGAATTACTGTTTTTTTTTCTCTCCTTCCTGTTCCTGTTGTGCTCACTGCCTCTAGCATTTACCTTCTCAAACAATCTTACATGCAAAGGAATCATGTTTTTACATTGTGAATCATGCAGTGGAATCCACTTTTTTTCATTGCCGTATCCAGGATAAGTTGTTTGTCGTCAAGGTGTAGCCTGTTCCAAGTTTGGTGCCTTTAACTTGCAGGAAAGTTTTCCACACAAAGTCCATAATTCAGCATGCTTCTTAAAAGTGTAGACAGTTGGAATTTAGCCAGCATTCCCCAGGCACTCTGTAGCTGGACTGAACGAGAGCTGCGAAGTAGTGGCCATGTGACCTCAGGATAGGGAAGTAAACATCTCTTGTAGTAAAAAGATAAAGTGAAAGAGAGGGTAAAAAAAGGGATTGTGCAGGCTGAAGCAGTAGAAAGGTGTAAGTGTGAAATGATACCTGAAAAGCTCGTCGCCTAACCTCAGTGTTCTTTTGCACAGATACTTCACAGAGGTAGTCACAGAAGGTTCACAGAAATTAGAAATGAGTTGATCCATATGGAAAAGCTCATTTTAGAGCTGTGCATATTTGTAAAAACAGGTGTCATTAATAGGCAGGTCATATAATCACACCAAAGGCCAAAAAGCTTCATGAAATTGTGCTTTAATACTGTAAAAGTTAAGCTAAAGGTAAGGTAATAAAGGTGAAAGTGGCCCAAATCTGATTTATGATATAAATGTGTTTTTGTTGTTGGATCGTTCACACTGATCCACCTGGTACACTTGTCCGTTACGTTGGAGTGAACTGTGCAAAATGCTACTTTAAACATAGAGTGCAGATGCACAAAAGAGTCAAAATGTGTGTTCGCTTTAATTGTCAATACCGATGAAGCAAAGAAATGAAGCTCCGTTCCTTTTGCTTACCCGTCATGGAGAATAACGCTAGCAAAGAGGCACAAAGTCATACCGCTGTGTATACCGATCAGGCACTTCATCAGTGAGACATTTTTGACGTTTTGCTTCTTTTTTTCCTGAAGTAAAGCTGATGTTAAAAAGCTGTTAGTTTGATTTCTCATCGGAAAATGCCACGCTTATTTGTTTACACCGCCTGTGCTCCTGTGAAGCGTATCCATAGCAACGGGTGTGTTGATGCTGTTGCCATAAAAGGCCTGTTTCCACACGTGAGATTATGATGAAGCTTGAGTGGGATTACTATTGGATTTCAGTATCTCCCAGCAAAGCAGCCCAAACTGTAAATAAAATGGTCCAATTCAGTGTATTTTGGCTGTTCACATTCTCACACAGAAGCACATCACATGTGAAGTGAAATAACCGATATGGGCCACTTTTACCTGCAGTGTGGATGTAGCCTAACAATACTGAATGTGGATTACTCCTGTCTGACCGATAGTGAGGGGATTGAAAGTCAGTATATCAAGGCTAATATAAAAACTGCTAGAAATAAAAATAAAGAATACATGTAGAAATACAAATCAAATTTTTTCTTTAAGTCCAGTTAATTTTCATTTTTTGCTAAGAGATACCAGCAGCGTTCAGGTACGATGGTACAAGATGTCCTTCTTACTCCTTCCTGCACTGCCATTCAGTGACCACTGTGTTGACCAGGTCAGCTAATCCAGGTTTTAGCTGTAGTGATGGAAACAGTTAAGTTGTAGGAGTTGGGAGCAACTTTTGCTATGACATTCAGCATTACAGAGAAACCGTGGAGGAGGAAAAGGAGGAGGGTGGTCTCACAGCATTTAGGTTGTGTATTGAATGAAGAAAATGATGACTGTTTTTAATTTTGGCACAATTTACCAGTGAATCTAGAGCTGGAAGGCAGGGGGAGGGTGATGTATGACATAAATGTGTTGCACTGGGCTGTTGACTGGCACTGGCTGAACACCATACACAATGCAGTTACAACAGAGATCATAATTAATAGAACGCTTATTCTCCATGTTGCCACTTTTTTGTATTGCATTATCACGTTTCATCGATGAATTGTTGCACCCCTATTCTTCAGGCCTGTGGTCATGCAGGCCCTGTGCTTCAGGACCACTTTCAATGCTTTGTTCTCACACACTTTTTTTCTCTTCATGTCGGCCCCAGCTAGAAAGCAAACAAGGTAGCATCTAGCATACGCAGCTTTGTTTTCCGTTTTATCCACCTGCTTCGCTCAAGCAACTGGTACTGTAGGCACATCACAGTTGTCAAAACAGAGATATAAATGTGTGTCATATTTAAACTTTGCACATATGGGGAAATGAGTGCTTGTATTTGTTTGTTTGCTGTCTATTTTAGTATAACTGGTGGATGGAGTTAACACTATTAGATTGAAGCTGCGTTGTCTTAGCTCTCTGACATGCTGGGTTTGGCTGAGTCATACCACAATCACTGGTTGCAGTGCTACCCAGGTTGCACTGTAGTCTGCGTGGCTTAATCAAGAATGTTTTTTAACATGAAACATCTCCATCATTGTTTGCATTATTTTTCCAGATTATTTACTCTTTTTTTTCTCACTTTTTTACTAAGTTCTTTGACGTTTGATGTGTGTCTTTGGAGACGTTTTTATGCGTTATCCCTCAGCTTGCATTGCTGCAGCTAGGCTGACTTCCTGTGAAAACGCCAGAGTGCACCTGCACGGTCTCAAGAGATACAGAGTCTCACGGCCAGAGACTGAATTCACTGGTGGGAGATGTGCCAGCACTGATACAGAAAGTGTCAGTTTCTCGTGTGATCAAGCAGCGCTTTTGTTGTGTGCTCAGTATTTTCTGCTTCTCACAGACACGGTCTGTATATAAACTGTCTCACCCTTTCTCTCAGTAATCGCACAATTAACTTCGCTCCATGAGTAGTACTATAATAGCAAACAAGCAAAAATAAAGTATTTCTGTGAACATGTTGGAGAAAGATTATTCAAGGAAACTATCTACTGGTTCTTTGTGGTCCTGAGGTTGGAAATGAACAGTCCAAAGGGGTGTGGGCATGCAGGCACGCGTGGGCCTCCAAACATGCAAAAACGAATTTATGTAACTCCAGCACAGAGCGATTGGACTCTGACATGTGACGCAGTAGACAGTTGACAAGACTGATCTGTCAGTGGAGGCCCCAACCAACAACCAGAATCATTTAGTTTGCCACTCTTATTCATGTAGCCTGTCCGTCATAGTGCACTTTGCATATTAACCCTAATAGCTCTCTAACTGCTTCTTCAAAGAACAGTTTTGAGTCATTGAGAGATCTTTCAGACATTACAGTGAGTGACTCTTGAAAGAAGAGTAGGTGGAAAAGAGTAATGGCCAGTGTCTGCCTGTCAGCTGGCCAAGTTTCTATTATTAAAGAGGTTTCCCTTAGCTTGTCCAGGTATCTGCAGTAATGTAGACAAGAGATGTCATTTCTGTGCTGGAGGGAAACAACAGTGTACAGAATAGTGTTTTTACCTTAAGTTTACAGGTTTCTTCTGTTAGCCTAACCATATGCCATTCATAATATGACTGTACTTTATTTGTGCCTTTTCAGTACTGCTGCTAGGGGTTTTGCATTAGAAAGTGATTCTAGTGGTAGTCAGTGTACCTTTGGTGGCTAACTTGTGTATTTCAGGTTAATCTATTGTTTTTTTTACGATGGGGATAACCAGCTTCTGTCCAGGGTTCCTAATATAGGCATGATACTCAAATTTAGAAGCCTATACTTTGCTGACTTTGTCACCTTAGATAATGGTTCACTGTAAAATAAATTTTATGCAGTTTCCCCCTTAATCCACATGTGGTCAATCAGCCAAGACATGTTTGTTGTTTAAAGCATGAGCCTAATACAATAGAAGTCAGCTTTTTGGTGATGTAGACTTTCAATACTTAGCTATAAAGTTTCTCACATGTTTGAAATACATCTGTAGTGCAAAGTGCTTTGGGGGTGGGGGGTGGGGTGGTAAAGGTGGAGACGTAATAACTGTGTTGATGGGGGTGGGGGGGTGAGTTAGGCTTTAGGCAAATTTTTATTATTCTCAATTTTATTAAAAATTTTTAATTTTCTGAGATGTATTCATAAAGCATTTGAGGGTTTAGCCTTGGACACCCAGGCCTAACAACGCCACTGAATCGAACCCAACCAAACCTTCTTCATCCTCGGGCAACTATCTCCTATTCAAAGAGAAAACTAATGATGATTGTTCTGATAGTCAGCTGGGTGGCCATTAATATATAGGCGGCCTGGCGAAGTTTAGCCTTAGAGAATACTTTAAGTGTGTTACCCCACAAGGCCCCAAAAGGCCAGTTCCACACTTTAGGGACATAGGCTGATTGGCTATGTTTGCGGTAAGTGGAATATTGTATAAACTGGATTTTTCTGTATACCACTGCATTAATGTCTCTGTGACACAAATGAAGTCTTTCAGCATGTTGACAGTAATGCAGTTAAAGGGTGCATACCTTTCCAGAAAGCCTTGTGCTTTTTTATAGTCTTGGCACACATACAGAGAAGGAGCCAGAGAAAAACCTACCGGAATGAAAACAAGAAGTGAATAGGAATGGGCACAGTTATGTGTATAAATGGGTATCCAGACACATGCTGTATTCAAAGTAGTATTAAGCCCAGTGTGGTATGTACACAGTAGCTCGGTGTGTAACATTGAAAATGTCACAAAGAATTGTTTATGGGATTTTCTGTAGCGCTTCCTTACGCAGCTAACCTTGATATTAAGTAGAGTGACCCCAGTCTGGTTAAAGACCATACATTTGGAAGTACAAATGTGTTCTTACAGTCGTCCCAAATTCCTGAGTCGTATTTGTTGAGTGGTCGATTTGCATAATGTGAAATAGCGTAGAACTTTCCTCATACATGGTGGGTGTGCATGTTTTAGCCAGAGACACTGAGGGAAAGAAACCATGATGATGGTGTCAATTTAGAAAGAACTGTCAACATTTTAAGCAAGACAGATGTCATGTCATTACAGAGCAGAAATCTCAGTTTTTTATTTTAAAAAATGTCCCAAAAGATAAAACCAACTATGTGGATGGTGTTTCTTTAGGTTGGGTGACCAGTTCTACAGAGAGGCCATTGAGCATTGTCGCAGCTATAATGCTCGACTCTGTGCTGAGCGCAGTGTGCGTTTGCCCTTCCTCGACTCACAGACCGGCGTGGCCCAGAACAACTGCTACATCTGGATGGAGCGTCACCATCGCGGACCAGGTGGGTATTAACACTGGGAAAATGTGAAGGCTGTAGACCCAACCCGTCCTCTTTAGGTTTTGTCTTGTTGAATTGTTTTTGACTTATTTATATTATATTAATTTTAGGGGGACCTGATTGTTAATCTCCTCATTGTTCATGCTGGATTTTGCCAATGGCTCATTGTTGGACATTAAGCAACCAGGGATTATTACATGATTGTGGTTTTCTGTGGTTGTGCGTTCAGGTTCAGCAGCCGGCCAGATGTACACTTACCCAGCACGCTGCTGGAGAAAGAAGAGGAGGTTGCACACTTCCATGGATTCAGGCCTTCATCTCTATGGTCTACATATAGGTAAGAACATCCTGTCTCTACACTAATCCTTGCCTGTGATTGCAGTTGTTCAAACTTCAGCATGTTAAATCAAACTATTTGTCGATTAGGATCAGTTTCCCAGACAGGGATTAAGCCTAGTCTTGGACTACAAAGCGCTGAAAGGAGACTGTAATCCAGGAGTCAGCTTAATCCCTATCTGAGAAACCAACAGAATATATACTATATAATGGAATATATAATACATTTCTCAGTTAATGATTAAAAACATTGTTCATTTATCAACTGGCTGCTTGTAGGGCTGGCACAGTAAGCGCCTTGAAAGCCTGATTACCCATGATGACAGTATTGATAAATGTTGCTGTAATTATTTGTAAACACAAGTAATTTACAGTCATTGTTCACTGTTAGTAGAACATTTCCATTTGAACTAGAGTGACAAAGCCTTAGTCATGACAAATGTCATCAATTTAGGAAAACAGACTCATATTGATCCAAAAAATTTTTTTCGATTTCATAGTTATCAATAAATCTGACCATGGACTTAATTTTGGATCGCTTCTATGTATAACTTGTCCAAGATATACACTGTATGCATAGATTGTTGACCAAACGCTTGTTTAACAGTTCATTTTCAAAATTAAAGGTCAAAATTCACAACTGGAATGTTCAGTCTTTTTATTTTGTTATTTATTTATTTTTTTTCTCCATGTTCTCTTCCATGTAGTCATTGTCAAATCTACACTAGCTAGGCCTACATTCAAATGCACACGAAACTGACCGTGCATTGGCTACCGGGTGCCTCCTCCAAGACATTTAAAGCCAGCCAAAGCATCTTTTTGAACTGCTTCAAAGCGACGTCTTTGGGTGAATTAAAGCTAACTGCCAATTATGTTGTGCCTGCACTGAATAGAAGCACACTGACTGTTTGGGGGGGCTTTATATATAGAGATCCATAATCATTTTAAAATCATGTCAGAATTGGCAGATATTTACTGGAAAACATGTGTCCCCAGTATTTGTGGGGGGTTGTGGGCTTGTGGTTAGGACGTGGTCTTTGGGACCTAAAGGTCGCAGGTTCGAGTCCCGGCCTGGGCACTACTGAGGTACCCTTGGGCAAGGTACCGTCCCACTAGGCTGCTCCATTTCGTTGTGATGTGTGAGTGTGTTCACAATGACAAATAGTCACTTTCACTTTTAAACATAATATAGGCATTGGGATATATG
>JBBPDA010000001.1:45029372-45044335 GCA_037974385.1 Arnoldichthys spilopterus
CCATCAATCCATCAATCCATCAATCCATCAATCCATCAATCCATCCATCCATCCATCCATCCATCCATCCATCCATCAATCCATCCATCCATCAATCCATCCATCCATCCATCCATCCATCCATCCATCAATCAATCAATCAATCAGAAACTTAACTAATCCCATTATTTCCTTTTAGAACAGGAATTCCGGAGGTCATACTGTATTGATTTGGAGAAAAAACACACAGTGTGTTGTGGAAATCTTTTTGTCTGCTGAGTTGGATGGTAACTAAAGTAGCGTCTGTGTTGAATACCCGTTTGGGTGGTTGTAGTGTTCAGAATAGTCGTTTAACTGTTTGAACTGTTCTCTTGGCTCAGTAAATGGTGCTGTCACTCCTTTCCTTTTCTAGCTCACCCTCACTTTCTCTCTCAACACATTATTGATTACAGAGAGTTTTGGAAGCTGACGCCAATGAAGATGGTTACCATGACGATGAGGACTTTGAAGTGGACATACCAAAAAGGAAACACCGGGGCAAAGGCAGAGTAAGTGACTGGTCACTCTTGTATTTATCAGTCATTCAGATCTTTATTTTAAGGTGTTATCAGGTGTACACCACTGAGCCTTCATATTAATACTTGTTGATGCTTTTCAGGGGTGTACACATCTTTTTTGATTTACCTTTTGGCTTTAATTCCATGATTCAGTGTGATTTTCAAGCGTTTGCTTTGTATACATCACGTTTACTGTAATGGTAACCAAGGCTAGATTTGCCATGACCAGAGTACATGCCAGTTTCCTAATGGTGTCACGTAGCATTTTTAGGCTATGTATAGTATCCTTAACCCTCGGTCGATGTTGCTAAATAACAGCAACATGCCAGTCATCCTGTGGTAACTATTCATGTTATGAAATAAAACTGGATAATAATGTGGGCTTATAAACATTAACAGGGTAGTCTAATTAAAAAACAACTATGTTTAATGATATTTGTAAAAAAAAAAAAAAAAAAAAAAATTCAGATTTTTAAAACTATTACTGCTTTCTATACAGCATGAGTAATAAGAAAATAAGCTAACCGTCAGCTAATAATTCATATTTACAGTTTGAATTTCCTGCATTGCCTTAGATGGAAATGGTGCCCATAAATGTGAGCAGGGAAGAATATTTGACTTAGTTTGTGTAGATACAGTCATGTATAGGAATATTGAAATATATACATATATGACTGTGGTAATTCCTTGGAGATATGGAATCCTCTATAAACTTGGTGTCTTAAATGAAAATGTGATTTCTATTTCCAAGAAGAACAGAACACAGAACAGCTAACCTATTGTGATTTTGCTCAGTATATGATAACTGTTTTCCAGTCATTACAGCTTTATGGTAAACCGGTTTATGGTAAACGTGGCATAAATAAAATGTAGTGCAGTCAACTGTAATAAAATAATTTTTGTTTGGTCTCCACAGTTAAGGTTGTCAGCACTTTATTTCTATTGATTAAATCTTACGTTTGAATTTTTCTCTGTGAAGGGTCGAGGTTCAGGACGTCGGAGGGCAGACTTAGACGACCAGGACAAGCCATATGTCTATGAAGGTAAGCAACTGGTTTTGAAGAAAGATAAAACATGTTCTAATTGAAAAGTGTTCTGTAATCTTGGCGCTGTTGGCTAAACAAATGAATCATACAAGGAACAAGTCATATTCACGTTCTTTGAAAAAGAAACCAGTTGAGCAAG
Source organism: Arnoldichthys spilopterus (assembly GCA_037974385.1). Taxonomy (NCBI): domain Eukaryota; kingdom Metazoa; phylum Chordata; class Actinopteri; order Characiformes; family Lepidarchidae; genus Arnoldichthys; species Arnoldichthys spilopterus. The sequence continues at coordinate 45,031,094 of JBBPDA010000001.1, forward strand.
CTTATATAAATCTAATCACAAGTTAGAAGAACATCAACATGAAGAATACCCACGTAAAGTCTGAAAGGTTTTCCTAATGTTTGCTATTTCAGTTTTGTCTCCTTTTTTCTGATTTATTTGCCTTGCATTTTCTGTTTCAGGCAGATACAAACAAAAGCATAACTCAAAAGCTGGAGCTTCAGGTATGGGGAATTCCTCTACTTTGGAAATTTGAACTTAACAGAAGAATTAGGAGAAATAAAGTTGGCTTTCCTCTGCCTACTCTAATAAGATATTTCATTAACAATGTGTCTTATATTAGGCCAGTAAATTATTTGCTATTCCACATAGTTTATACAAAAATGACTGTATCAGATTCTCAGTAGATTTCTGAAAGTCCACAGGTTTTCATGCGGTGAGGATTTTGTTTATGTGCTCTAACGGATCAGTTCTTTCTGTTTCAGTATGTGCAAAGCGATATAGGAATCGCACTGGCTTAAGCTACCATTATGGCCACACCCACATTGCCGAAAAGGAGGAGCCCCAGACAAGGGACTCTGAACCCTCACAGTCTCCACCCATTAACCACCGTCCTCACAGTCGCAAACGTAAGCCCTGAGCGCGATCGCTTTCTTTCCCGACTAAGTATAAAGAAGTCCCTTATAGATGATTAAGAAAACTGCTGGGGCAATTTACTTTTTATTGACCTACATTAATTATAGTAGTGCCTTGTGAGCGATGTTTAATTGTTACAGTGGCATCAGGTAAATCAAAAGCTTTTATTTAGTCTGTTGTGTCTTTTTCTTTCTCAAAATTTAAAAGATCAAAAGAATATTGATGCAGACCATTCACACAACAACGTCTGTGAGGTCTGTCAAGGAAATCCGGACTCCAAACTAAAAGAAGGAAAGTGCATCAAGTGTGGCTGTTCAGGTAGTGTGTTTTAATAATGCCAGTATGCATATTCTGCCCTCTCAGCTTCTCAGATTCCTAGTGTTCATGTAAGCATTGATGCGTAATTGTGTAGTAGTAGTCTCAGTACCAGCTGTCAAAAGTAGTACAATGATCTCTAGATATTTTTCCCAGCAATGTGAATACAGTACTTTTAGTGTATAGAAGCATTTTAGCAATTCAGACATTTAACAAAATCTTAAATTAATCTCTACTTATTTTTTCTCAGAGGTTTATTGAAGTAACCACCAGTTCTGTTATCTATCATGTTTCAAGACTTTCCAATATTGCCCTAGTCTGACGTTTCAGTTTCTGCCCATCTCAACTTGTCATTATTTGCTATTGCTTTTTCTTTTTATATATTTTTAGCTGTGGCATTTGAAAATACTTTACAATTCCCTATGTTGCTGTATAAATACGACCTAAAACATTATCCATGTCAAGGCCTTAAACTAGGTGAAGAGGTCCCAATTAAACAAACATGCTACACTTTTGAGGAAAATGATCCAATATTATATACATCCATGTGAAAACAATAAGTACAACCTATGTGAACTGAAATTTTGTGATTCGTGGAGACTTTTCGTGTCAGATAGGCTGCTCACGAGTTGAATTTGCTGGGGAAGTCGGTCCTGGACAAAATGGTCATTTGAAATCTGTACTTCTTGTAAATGATTTTCCTTAGAGTGAAATGATTTATCTTCCAATAATTTAGAGATCCTTTTATCCGTTTTTAAGATCTTGGCATGATGACACCACACACTTCAATAACAAAGAGAACACCAGCCCCTAGATGTCAGTATTAAATAAGACGGGTTCCACCTTCAAGTGGTTCTAATCAGTTAAAGCTAATCTAGAACATCTTAAGTTTAACTTAAAGAATGAACTAGAAGGTGTGTTTAAAGTACGGATGAACCTTCTTTACTCACTTTAGTGTAACTTTACTTTAGTGTAAAATGTTTGTTCTAAAATGTTGAAAAAATCAAGAATTTCTATGGCATGTACTTATTTTTTCACATGACTGTATGTGTGTGGCAAAAGTATGTGAACCACTAGGACAAGCAAGTAATTTAAAATTATAGGAGCCTTCAGTGGTGGACTAGTAGTTAGGGCGCTGCCTTTGAGACCTGAAGGTCGCAGGTTCGAGCCCCGGCCCGGGACCCGTGAGGTACCCTTGAGTAAGGTACCGTCCCACGACACTGCTCCCCGGGCGCTGTTGGTAGCTGCCCGCTGCTCCACGTGTGCACCTGTGATGCGTTAAATGCAGAGATTGCATTTCTTGTGGTGCTTGAGTGTGTTCACAATGACAAATAGTCACTTTCACTCAATGGTCTAAGCTCATTAGGCTGGAAAAGATTACAAGACCACCTCTAAAGAGTTCTGCAGTCAGACAGGTTAGCGAGCACTGCTTTTAATAGTCAGAAAGGAACCCAGGGTTACTTTCAAGCAACTAAAGGCCTCTCTCACACTGATTGATTAATGTTCATAAGTCCACCATAAAAAACACAGAAGAACAATGGTATGCATGGCATCTACAGTTTGGTAAAGGCTATGTGAAAATGTTTTTGTTTTTGTTTTTTTTTGTAAAAAGATGAGACCAAGATAAAAACTTACTTTAGGTGGTGATATTATTAGGGTTTGAACCTGTTTTGCTGCATCTAGACCAGGGCAGCCTGCCATTATTAATAAAATGATGAATTCTGAATTATACCCGCAAAATCTAAAGAAAAATGAACATCAGTCTGTGAACTGAATTTTAAGAGAAAGTGGATTATGCAGCAAGACACATACACAGTTATACAAGTACAACATGTAGTGAAACTGGGTAGATGTATTTGACAAATCAAGCGATCTTAAATCTTAATCTTGAATCTTGAAAGACAACTGTCCGAAGCACACAAGTCATTCTACCAAGGACTGTTTAAAAAGATGTTCTGGAATGGGCAAAGTCCTGACCTTAATCCTGTAGAAATGTTGAACTGAAGCAAGCGGTTTGTTCTTCACAGAGGAATCATTTGTCCAAGTCGATGTGCAGGACTGTCATCAGTTACCAGGAAAATTTAGTTGCAGTTGTCGAGAGGGGGCCATACCAGATACTAAAATCAAAAGGTTCACATCTTTTTGCCACTCACAGACATGTGATATTAAATAATTTAGGCCAAGTATATTTTGTCTCATTGGTTTAATGGGGTTCTCTTTAACTTCTGTTAGGATTTGTGTGAAAATCAATGTGATTTGTTTTAGGTCATTATAATACAGAAATATGGAAAGTTCCAAAGTGTCCACAAACTTAAAGGCCAGTTACTATTTACATCATTACATAATGACAAATAGACTAATAGAAATGTCCAAAATGTAATTAATAATAATAATATACTTACAATGTGCTTACATTAATGTATATGACAGTTTTTTAAGTTTTTTCCCCTGTTCCTATTCATGTAAATTTCTGTTATAAACATATGACTGAGCAATTGACAGATAGACAGACAGATGGATAATTTAATGGCATATTTGTTTTTATGGACTTTTTGGGCTCTTATATTCTCTACATATGTATTTGTAAAAGTTACAGTGCAGAAGGGAAAGTTGCAAAAAAGTAAGAATTTTCATAGAAATGTTGCTACTTTGCATAATAAAGCCACTTTGCTCAAGTCAGAACCATATAACTCGGTATCCAAATTGTTTCCAACGTTACTTATTTTGCTAGGTGGGCGGGATGGAGAGAAAGATGAGAAGACTTTTGCTGGTGCTGAGGAGCTGTTTGGTACATCCTCAGAGAGCGACACTTCCACATTTCATGGCTTTGAGGAGGATGAGTTGGAGGATCCTTTGTCCAACAGCAGCGAAGTGTCCCCAAAGTGCAGATAGAAAATACTTTGCGTGTCTTTTTCAACCGTTATCTAACAAACCGCGCACCCCCTGCAAAACTTTTGCTGCTTCTTTTTACCTTTGAAAGTTTTTTGTTTGTTTTGTTTTTCCCTATTATTGGAAAGCACAAGTCATTATATCAATAAGAAGATATTTGGAATTATCTTCTTAGGAAAGCTTACACCATTTAATAAGTTATGAAACTGTTGTTTTAATGATTTATTATTATTATTATTATTATTATTTAAACATTGAAAGCAAATAGGAACAGACTGTTGTTTTTATATATAAGAAGCTCTTCATTTAAGTTGTTTTTCCCTTGAGGGGAAACGATCGTATATTACAAACGCTGGAGGGACGGACATGACTTTTTCGGATTTGTTCCTGGAATCGTTTTTTCTGGAAAATGAACTTCAGTTAAAACTAAAGTGTAGCTTCTACAGCAAGAAGTGAAAGTCAATGAAGATAAAGAGTCGAGTTTTAAAAATGTTTAGTAGCGTTTTTGTCACTGGAATTGCCAAGGAATGCAAGCGAGAACTTTTGAATAAGTCAACTCAGTACTTTGTAATGGATTCTGACTGCGCCAAAACGGAGATAGGAGTGGAGTAGTGTGTCGCCCTGCTCAGATTAGAGGGTGTAAAGATGGTTTGAATCAACTTTATACGTTTGTGACACCAGAGGTATGCAGGTAAGTTTCTGCCGTACTCAACATATCCGACTTGACTTGGCTTTGGTTTTTTAGATAATACTGCTCGTAAGGAATTTTTCAGTATACTTTTGTTAACTTATCAATTAAAATGTTTCCATGTTGGATTTTGTGCTCCTAGATTGTGCAGGTGCAGCTTATATATGTATATGGCAGCTTTTTCATATTCACATCTTATAGTTACCTCTTCTAGGTAAAGCTGCCAAACATAGAGTGTGGGTTTTGAAATTAAAATTGCAATAAGTAAAATTGGAGCTCTAGTAGTTAAGTAGGTGAAGTACGGTTGCACTGGAACGATTGCTTACCATTTGACACAACCTTCCATCCCTGCCTGTGTACATTAAGCACAACAACCGGAATCTGTGGTAACCAACTGAGCTTATGACTGCCTCCCAGCTCCAGCACGGAGAGGTGAAATCATTGTATTGCCACTGTGTTAACATGCAGTTGTCTAAATAGCAGATGACCTTTTTTGCCTCACATTCAATTATTACAGCAACTCTATCTATAAAACATTTGCTGTTAATTAAAAGGCCATTCTCCCATTCATGGAGGAGAGAAAAAGTGCATTTCGCAAAAGCACAAGCACTTCCCCTTTTAAACATAGTCTTTGTAAGAAGAAGATACTGTTTTACAGTTATGTCTAGACTGACAAGCTTGGCAGAAGGCTAATAATATAACCGGTAGTATTAGATTGAGAATCATCATTTTGAAATATTTCCTGAATTCAAATAAAACAATGCTGTTGTGTGCAGAATGAGGCCTGGTAATATCTTGCCAAAATATCCATGGCCTTCAAGGCAAAAAACATTGCCTTAATGGCAACATATGTGTCTTTAAAATCACAATATACACAACTGCATCAATCTTTACACATATGGAATATGGAACACCCATGCTGTTGGCACTGATGCACCCCCCCTCCCCCCAAAGGGCTTTTTAAAGTGGGAGGGAGCGGACTTTAGTTGCTAAGAAATGACCCTGATTTCCCTTGTGTCTATTAAATGCCTTGCTCTTAGAGTGACCTGTGTTGGTCAAGTACTCCTGGAGAGGGTAACAATGGTCTTGAATTTCCTACATTTGTACACAATCTGTCCAAACTTTTTACAAATAGTTTTGTCACCAGCAACATATTTTGTGAAGATCAGGCTTTTATGGATTACTGTTCTTTAAAACAAACCCACTCACACCTGTTCATTGAAAACCGTGGACACTAATTCCTCATTTAGATTAACTGAAAGATTCACACACTTTTGCCACTTATAGATAAGTAATATTGGATCATTTTCTTCATTAAATAAATGAGTATAATATCTTGTCTCATGAGTTCTCTTTGTATACTTTTAGGGTTCACAAAGGTTCAAGCACCACTGTAGTAAGCGTACATTATAAAAATTTGCATGTTCTGTCTTGCAGTCTGTTTTATCGTTGGTGTTTCTAAAGGTGCTTAATTGTTCTCTTCACAGCAGAGAGGGAGCCGTGGTGCAGGAATCAAGAGAGCTGTGCTGCGGGAAACTAGAAGGTGGTTCATAAATCAGAAATCACCTCTCCAGTCTTCTGAATGTCAGACCCAGTGAAGCTGAGAAACACCACATTCTCTTTCAGACTCTTGGAATAGCATTGATTTTTTTCCCTTCTCGGACTGCTGCTGCTCCCCTGCTGGTGGTCTACAGCCTGGATCAGAGACTGTGATAAAGTGATTAGAGCCATATGGAACCTTTCCACCCCTTTCCTGGAGAAGTGTCTCAATTCTACAAGAAAAACCGTATTATAGCTTTATGGTCTCCGCCGCTGTCGGTAGAGTTGAACTGTCTGTTGAAATGGACTGTGAAGACACTGTGCAATGTCAGTGAAACATAACAGTGTGGTCCACTGTCAGTATGATGGTGTGTTCACACATTTGAGGAAAAGTGAGCTGTTGCTGCTACGACAAATGGATACGCAAAGTCCTCCAGCTATTGTAAGTGTGAAGCCATCTTAATCAATAGACTAGCTGTTCTAAATTTGACCACACCCACAGCCATTCTTGTTCTGCTTCCCTCTGATTGGTTGGAAGATGTGGCACTATAGGAGAGTTCTGTTTTCCCCTGACCTCACAGCTGGCTTCCCTTTCCATGCTAAACAGCTTTTTAATGGTCATTTTGTTTCAAATTGTGCCATGAAGATCAGTGGGACATCGCATTTTGAAAATTCCAATGACAATACTTTTCCTGCAAACGTGTGAGTGTACGAGGCATGGCTGTAATCTTTTTTTAGCTTTCTTCCCAAGGCCCTGCTGCACTAAATCGATTTTATAATGTGTTCTAATACTCTGAATTGACACAGCAGATGGCATTGCGATCACTGTGTTTAATGCAGTCTCTCAGGGGAAGCTGATCCTGACAGCCATATCTAAAATCACACCACTCTAAAAAAAAATCTTCCAAATGTCGCTAGCGTCGATCCTCTGCCAGTGGCGATTTTGATACCTGCGTTAAGACCTGTTTCATTTCTACTGATTTGCATTTCCGGGGTTTTCGTGTACAATATTCTCTTCAGGCTCTTCTAGTAACCCTCTGTATTTGAACCTCAATACATACTCAGGCCTTTTCTTTAAAGAACTATGTCTCCCATCAGTTGCTTGCTTCAGGCATTCGACAAACACATTCAGAGTGAGCTGTACAGTCTGGCCTTCTTATGCATTTGGAACCGAGTGACTAAAACAAATTTAATCTCACAGTATAGGAGGCCAGCATCTCAGCAAGGAGTAGACAGGAGAAGATGCAGTTCTGCATACAGAGCGTGTTACCTGGCAGTACATGACCCAGTTACACCTCTCCCAAAAAGGATTTCATCAACTTCACAGCACAACCTACTGGCAAAAACCAGTGCAACAGTCTTACAAAAATTCTTCAGTCTAAAGGTCATTTGAATTGTTATTGTATTGTGAAGCTGTATTAATATTTCCTCTAGGCAATAGATAAAACAATCAGCAACTAAAATGTGTTAAACTAGCAATATTTTTTTTAGTTTTCCGCGTCGTATGTGTTAATCCAGGATGATTAGACTGGTAGTGTGAAAGACTCATGAAAGATAACCGAGCTGAATATGAGACCTTCACTGACCATGTTAAAGCAGCTGGACCTCAGGCCATTGCTTATCCGAACTCCTTTGAGTGGCAAAATTGCCCTCTCTGGGATTGCAGGGGTGGCCAGATCAACACTGATGCTTGTCTTTTGGGACTGGTCATCCAGTCACGCCTCCACATGCACCATTCCTGTTGTCTACAGTTTCATATAAGGGTGCCGGGGCCGCCCCAGCAAGCGGTCTTTAAAACAGGATTGATAGTACTGTTAGGGTGTTGACACAGGAAGAAAGCCTGAGGTCTCACGATACATGTTGCTTTTTAAGGAGTGTATGATCTTAAAGACTGGTTCTAGGCAACAAAAATGATTTAACATCTCGACCAAAAAGACAAAGCTCCATCGTCTGTTCTTTGTTTTTCATAAACGGGATCTCCGCTCCCGCCCTGATTAGGGATGGAAGGAAAACAAATGAATTCAACACAAGTACAGCAGAATATGCAGTAAGTGATGGAGGGTATTAAGCTGTGATGGACATTTTATTGCCTTTTTTTTTTTTTAGACTTTTTTTTTTTTTTTTTAGTTTATGCAACGGATGTGTTGGTTTCATCTACTGTAGTTGACTTACGATACCCTACGCTGTTATTTATGTGTGTTAATAAGATAACTAATATAATGGTACATATTGAATGACGTAATGGGTACTGTATATGACTGCATACAATACGACAGCGGACTGGCAAGCGAAATCGTGCTTTATTCATCAGGACACAACCACATGCACATACAATAACTAACTCACGTTCATAATATCCCCTCAGGGACCATATTTACACCGGAACTAGAACATGGAGGTTCGTGTTGACTTTATGGAATAAGAAACATGCTTTATGTTATTCTGGCTTCTTCACTGGAATCTGTGGAGACGAGTCCTGGATTCTACTGACTTTTAGAGAATGGTGTGCATTTGCTGACAAGTTCTTCCGGTCGATGGATCTTGTGCACTTTTTGAACAACTATTGCTCCTGCTGAGGGGTTATGATCACGAAGATGAACTTTATCTGACCATGTCTACTAATACTTTTGAAGTAGCCTCTATACCTCAGAAAAGTTAATGACAGCAATAGGTCCATGTTTTTGCGCATTCCTGGGGTTGGAACAAGAGCCAATAGGAGGTGAAGGAGTTAACTGATTATTTTGTCTGTACATACTGTAATCCAAATGAAGTCTTTGTTAGTGGTTATTTTTATTGTGACAAAAGAAATTAAAGAATGAGACAACAGTGACTTATGTGGATGCAATATTCTGCCCTGCTCTACAGGCTGAGTCTGTGCTCCCAAAGAAAGGTGAATTAAAGTAATTGAAACCCCGAAATGTGAATAGAGGGTATGCACATGACATCATGGTAGTCAGAGGTCACCGTGGTTACACCCGCAGTTGCAGCTGTAGCATTCAACTTGAACACCATGGAAACACACACAAAATTAAATATCAGAAAGGCTCTGCTAATATGTACAAATAGACTCAACAGCAAATCTGGACTTTTTTACAAGCTGCCAGAGGCACAGGAGAGGTTTTTGAACTGGGGGGGGGGCAATGGTTTCACCTTTTAAGATTATGCAGGTATGGCTGTTAGTTATTTTTCATTATTTGGGTCATTTCAGCTGTGTGCTACCATATTGCCAACAAAGGGCAGACTGGGGCAAAGGAAATGGCCCAGGTAAGCCCACACTATGGGTTTTTGGATTTTATGCAAGTACAGTACTCGAAATGAGCCATTAACATACCATATTTCCAGGGTTAGAAACACCCATTGAACTGTCCTCCAATAATCATCTCAACAGCCATTTAGTAGAGTAAACAAATTATAGTTTACATAGAAGCATAATGTAGTATCTGTATGGACCCTGCATCAGTAATTTCAATATCAATAGATCGTTTGGACTTATCAGTTTTCTGGAGTCTGCTGGACACATGGAAATAAATGAGACTGGCTGTACCCAAGCTCACTGACTAAAGAGCCACAACAAATACACACTACGAGGCCATTCAGTACAACTGTATTTGAAAATACTGCTGGATTATCCTCAGCCTATGTGAGTAATTGGTATTAGGTTTACTATATTGGTATACAACTAAAACATAGCACTGTCAGTAAAGTATTATGTGGGGGGCGTGGCTCGGGTCCGAGGTGTGAGGGCTGCAACACGGCCACAGATAGAGGTGTTTAGAGGAGATAGATTTGGGGGCATAATATCGGAATCACTATGATGCTTAGAAGTTTCAAGTAAAAATACACACGTGAATAACCTGGAAAGTGCAATGGCATCGCACTGTAATTTATGCTTGCGGATGTAAAAGACCATTTTAAACAAGTATCTGCATTTTGTGAATGTTTATGGGAGATTTTTATCCTGTAAGTGTTAGGAAACGTTTGAATAGTCCATGAATGCTGTTCATGAGTTTGACATGGCTTTGTTTTGCAGAGGAATAAATGTCGCCCCCTTGTGGTTAATTACAAGCACAACAACTCCCACCTCGGTCGTGCACCTGCGCTCTACACAGCTCATTTGTGCATCGATTTGCAACACTTCCTTTACTCTGATGATGGGGAGGTCAGTTACAATTGCAGGTGGATGATGCTAAACAGGGAGCTCATTTCAGATCATATAAAGACTGAATGTTGGCTCCAGTTTCTTCTCTCTTTTGATTGAACGCCCATTCAGACATTTCAGCTCCCAAGGTTTAATAATAAAGTTCCTTCAAATAATCTCGCCCAAATAACAGGTTTTATTTCAGGATGTCATCGTCAATCAGTCCATGTGAATATGTTGATTACACGCACGTACATGGTCCCATGCCTGCTTATCCAGGAGCAAGGCGCGGTTTGTGACGTAACCACTGATTTTTGAAAAAGGGGCAAAGACACAACATTTTTACATCTTAATGGTAAGTGAATGGCTTGTGTTAGCCAGTGTTGCTTTAAAGAAATGCAAATATGCCCTTTTTTCACTTCTCTACTATGGTATGGTGCATACATCAATGCCCACAGCGTAGGTGATTAGCATATGCGTGAAGGTCCCATTGATGCTTGATATATATTGGGGTTTTAGAGCGACATATGCTGCCATCAAGGCAACAGCTTTTCCAGGAAAGTCCATGGTTATTTCAGCAAGACAATGCCAGGCCTCATTCTACACTCACTACAGCAGCATGACCTGAGTGCTTGATTGGCTTGTCAGAAGTCCAGATATTTTTCTTATTGAAAATGTATGAAGAGGGGAGAATCTGACAATGGTCACCACAGTGTGCTGAGCAGTCTTTATGACGTCTTGCATCAAGCAAGGATAAACAAAAACTTCACTAACAAAGCTATAACTACACTCAGTTCATGAACAATTAGACAGTGTTATTAAAAGGAAAAAGATAAAAAAGGTAATTAAAGAAAAGTTCATATTTAACTGATACAAGTTAAAAGGTTTGAAATGTTTTAAGAGATCTACTTGTATATAATATATTTTGTTATTGTATACACTTAAATGGTTCAGCTTGGACACATCCTCAGTGATGAACCGAGGCTCATAGGGTGTCTGGTCTAAGATCATCAGACACCCTCTCCTGGGCGTCCCACTCGGGAGCATTACCGAGCAGCATTACACCATGGCTCTGCCCTTTTGATCCACAGCCACCATGAGGCTCTTTCCGTGGCCTCACTGATAATTTTGGTGGCTTTTATTTCCTGCTTCCTTCTGATCCTAAGGAGCCCAAGTGGCCGGTGTAGGGATTGTCCTATGAAATTCCTGCAGACCACCTCAATGGGCTCACAACGGGCCCTCCAGCCATTCATCCAGCAGGATTCCACCAGCTCCAGGTATTTGGCCTTCTTGTATTCGTAGGCCTCATCCATTCGGTCTTCCCAGGGGACTGTGAGTTCCAGCAGCATGACTTGCTTTGTTGCGTCAGATGTTAGAACCAGGTCTGCCTTGAGTGACGTCTTTGCAATGTGCTCTGGAAACCTCAGTTTCCTTCCCAGGTCTACCTTCAATTGCCAGTCCTGCGCTAAGGTTAGCAGCCCAATTGAAACCGTGCGTTCTGCTTGAGGTTTCTCTCTTGCCCTGATGAAGATGATGTTGCATTTCACTGGAGGCTTATATTTGCTCTGCTTTATTCCTGTACAGATTGTGTCAGCCATTGCCCTCAGGACCTGGTCATGATGCCAGGTGTACCTCCTTTCTCCCAGGGCCTTAGGGCAACAGCTCAGTACATGCTTCAAGGTGCTTTTTGCTGGACACAGTGGGCATGCAGGTGTTTCTGCTAGACCCCAACAGTGCAAATTAGATGGGCTTGGGAGTACATCATACACCGACTGGATCAAGAACTTGAGTCTGGCTGGTTCTGACTTCCACAGTTCTGACCAGGTGATCTTCTGGGTAGATACATAATTCCATCTCGTCCAAGCACCTTGCTGGCGCATGGCCACTGTCCTGCTGCAGCGTTCCTCTTCCACTTCTGCATGGATCTCATCCTGCACCATCTGCCATCTCTCCCTCCGTTGGGCTCTGTCGAACTGTGGTCTTGAGTGGCTGCCAAGTCCTGCTCGACCCACTGCCACAGTGCCTACCAGGACACCGTGCCTCAGCCTTGCTTCTGCCTGAGCGACTGCCTCTTTAGCCTGCCACTTTCTTCCTGTTCTTACCAAAATGCCAGCAGTGGAAACTCTGGTGTCTTTTGAGTCTCTGTACAGTAATACCTCTCTGGCTCTGACTTTAAACTTCTCTGTCAGGCCAGTGAAGGGGAGATGCAGCTTGTTGGAGTGCTTATAAAAGGCATTGCTGCTTAGACTCCTTGGCAGGCCCAACCATCTACGCAGGAACTGGGTGATAGTCCGTTCAAAGCCCTCCACGATGGAAATTGGAACTTCGTAAATCAAGAGTGGCAAGTCTTGGTAGGATCTCATTCTGATAATAATGGAATAATGGAATAATCTTCCAAATTATGTTCGGGACTCAGATACAGCCTCAATATTTAAGTCCAGGCTAAAAACATATTTGTTTAGTCAAGCCTTCTGTTAGTCCTAGATAGAGGGTAGATCTGGAGAGTCTCAGGCATAGAGTATTCTGGTAAACTGGGATGTTTGGATGCTATCGCCCCCCATTCTGACGTGTTCACTCAGGTTTGTTGACAGTCGAGTGGTTGTGCTGCCTTATGCCCCAGGATGGCCTCATGTCTGTGCGTCTTTCTAGGTCTCCCCTTTAGTTATGCAAGTCTTGCCGGAGCACCTGCCTGCACTCAGACCATTCTTAATCACTCGTAACATTTCAGCATCTCTAACACTCTCTCTCTCTCTCTCTCTCTCTCTCTCTTCCTTTTGAGCTACCCTGCTGAGATACCCGTAATCCTGCCCCTTTCTGCTATCTGGACCAACCTCACCTACACTGATACCCTCTTAGTGGTTTAAAGTTTTTGCAGCTTTAAACCCACTCGGTCCTGCTGAAGAGTCCATATAAACACCCCTCTCTGCCAAAGACTTGATCTAAAGTCTTCATGGCTACACAAAAAACTGCTGCTGCCCATTTATACCTTGTTTTTGCTATCCGGTTCCCCCTTCTGAGCCTTGGTTCCTCCCAAGGTTTCTTCCTACTGCTAGGGAGTTTTTCCTTGCCTCTGTCGCCC
>JBBPDA010000001.1:45053474-45063603 GCA_037974385.1 Arnoldichthys spilopterus
TCAGATATGAACACACACCTGCCTAATCCGTAAAAATATTTGTTAATCACTAACCTGACCTTGACCTGCAGTTATTTATAATTTAATCAAAATGCTGCTTTGTGTTTTGCTTTCAATGTTTTTGACCCGCTTCGTATGCATCTGTAGAATATCTTACTAAGCTCACCTGACCCGCAGGTTATGGGCCGACCTGTGCATAATTACAGTGTATAGTTCATATATTAAAAGTTTCCCACATATTAAATGAATACTAATAGATGAATACAGTGAATAAAGATATACACAATACAACGTGTTTCACATTTTTTGTTTTTCTTCTCCAACAGCCAGCAACCCCCTACAGGCCCCCAGTGGTGGTAGACTGGGCTTCGGGTGTGGCGCCCAAACCTGATCCCAAGACCATTAGCAAACATGTACAGAGAATGGTTGATGTATGTGCTTTATTTTTCAGAAAGTCATTTCTTATATTGTTCTTTGGCTTAAAAGCTTTTGAGGGTTGAACAGGAAATTGTAAACTGATATAATTATTCAAGCAAAATTATCTGTATTATTTCATATTGTTGATATTTATTTGTGGGTTTACAAAGGCTTTGTTTTTGTTTGTAAGTAGATGTCTTTAAGTGTTAATTGTGATCTTTTTCTCATTTTTGGCAGTCTGTGTTTACAAATTATGATCATGATGGAAGAGGCTTCATTTCCCAGGAAGACTTTGAGAAAATTGCTGCGAGCTTTCCTTTTTCATTTTGTGTGATGGAGAAGGACAAGTGAGTGTTACAAATGATTTGTTTGCTTGTGATCATGAAATCTATAAGATTTAAAAACATGTTTATAATGGCACATGACAAAAAAAGTCCATTTGGAAACACAGCATGAAAAGGCAGTAGTACTAGAGCAAAAATGCCCTAAAATTAATATTATATATGTAATAAATCAAGAAAGATATACCAGACTAAAGCATCAAATGTGTATGCCAAACAGCATTGTTTAGCATTTGATGTTTGAGTTCTGTAATGCTTTAAATGTAATAAATTAAGAATAATCAATGTCAATAATAAAAACAGCATGCTTCGCTTCCATCTTTGGTTTTATGAATACTTAATCCCTGATGTTGACATGTCATGAGGAGATGCTGCAAACGACATCTCATTCTAAGCACATTCACTAGCAGAGTGAGCTAACACTGATATGTTGTTACATATGTATTTAAAAATTCTACTGTATTAATGCTCATTTTTCAATAATTTTGATTTAAATTTTTCCTAATTTCCTTCTCAATTTAGTTATCTCCAGTTAAACCCATTAGCTAGGACTCCCTTATTACATGAGACCACCAGCAGTGGGAAGTTGAAGGCTGGCGTGTACTTCCACTGAGTTGCCAGCCACACCATCTTTTCAAACTGTAGCTATCATGCCATGAACAGTGTAGAGCAAATGGAGAAGAATGGTGACCGCCAATTCTGTTACATCAGCTAGCAAACAAGTGCTGGCTATTATTACACTTTTGGAATACTGGCCATGCATGGCTGTGGCATCACCCAAGGTCAAACTTGCAATCTCTCCATGGAAGGGCTAACACTTAGACCAGAGGGGCCAAGGGGCTCACCTCCAGTCCTGTAGATCTATCAACCAAAGATCAGATCCAACAAATTGGATTTTCAGACACCTCTAAGGGCCTTTATTACCTAGATCAGGTGTGCTAGATTAGGGTTGGGTCTGGAGATTAGGGTAAAATCTACAGGACCAGGAGAAATGGGCACATCTGGCTACTTGGAAACCCCAGGCATATTTTAACTTAAAGTTTTTGATTAAATTATTATAATTGCTTTGCAGTATGCCCCAGTTGTGTATAAATGCCCCTGAATTGATCAGATCCAGATCCATGTTGCTGCTGCCAAATTTTAATCCTGCTGTATCTTTACCACAGAGACGGGCTCATCAGCAGAGAGGGGATCACAGCCTATTTCATGCGTGCCAGTGTTATCTGTTCCAAACTGGGTCTGGGCTTCTCCCACAACTTCCAAGAGACCACATACATGAGGCCTACCTTCTGTGATAACTGCTCTGGATTTGTAAGTCACAAAGACACAGTAGTGACCATGATGAATTCTAATTGATCGTCACTGCTGAGTCTGACTGATATAAATATGTATTTCTTTTCCTTTCATAGTTATGGGGTGTCATTAAACAAGGCTACAGATGCAGAGGTGGATATACATTGCTTTACTATTAAATCTATGCACAGTTAAAATAGCAGAGCTACATCCAAGGAAACATTCATTCTAATATTCTTTCCATGATTATGCCTGATCTGAAAGCCATGTGGACTGGATTGGTCTCTGCCAGTATATTAAGTTAGGCCATGGGCTGCAGATTGGGAAAAAACCAGCTCAGTTCAGTCTTCTCAAAGTGCCAGAGTGGCTGCAAGTTTTCATTCCAACAAACCAGAAGGACATTAAGTGATTCTGAAAACTGAGACTATCTGATTATCAAGTTTAATCAGGAGTACTTCTGCTTGTTTGGAATGACAGCCAGCCACACTAGCTCTTTGTGGATAAGGCTGGGCACCCCTTTTCTATGCTGTTCTATGGAATGTTTTTAACCTCCCATAAAACTGTTTATTTTGATTCTGCAGATTGTGGAATGAACTGCCATAAGTCCTGTAAGGATCAAGTGGCATTTGAGTGTAATAAGAATGCCAAAACCAGTAACAATGCCGACTGCAGCCCACCTTCTAATACTACAGATAACACTGCTCCTGGAGGTCATGATGGTGAGATTGTAAAATAAATAATAGGGTGAAACAAGTATTCAAACACATGTTTTTGCTGTTTAATATACATCCAATGCATGTAGCTACTTAAAAATTATGTCTGTAATGTCTTTTGACTTTGCAATTTTAAAAACATTAATTTTACTTACAAAAGCTGTACATTGGCAAGCAGAGCTTTGGGGCATTTATGCTTGGAACAAATTATCTTTTGCTGCTTTCCCTTGGAAAATGGTCTTTAATTCCTTGAGGTTATAAAGGTCCCTCTGTTGAACTGGCAACTGGAATTTTAAAATCTTCCAAAAATATTTAGTAGAATCCCATTCAATTCAAGAGATCAGCAGAGCTAAGAACCTTTCTTTTTTTAGAAACCAGTCTTATCTTGCATGAGCATGCTGGAAAACCAACCATTTTGAACAATGATCTGAACTTGAATTGTCAATCACAAATTTTACAGATCAGCCACAACATAAAAACCACTGACAGGTAAAGTAAATAACATTGATTATCTAGTTACTGTGGTGCCTGTCAATGTGTGGGCAATATTAGACAGCCAGTGAACATTCAGCTCATAAAGTTGATGTGTTGGAAGCTGGAAAAGTTTAAGGATCTGCACCACTTTGACTAGGACCCAATTATGATAGCTAGATGACTGGGTCAGAGCATTTCCTGGCACAATGAGTAGGTGGTTTTAATGTTATGGTTGATCGATGTTCAAGTCAAATGTCTGTAAATTTGAAGTGGATAATTTGTACCGAAAGTATATTAAATAAAGTAGTGTCTGAATACTTGTTTCCCCTCACTGTAAAAAAATGCCTGGATTCAGCTCAAGTAATTTTTTTTTCAGCTCATTCATTTTTTGTGCTTGTCATGTCTGAATTTTTAATCAAAATTCTTTCTCTTGTGATTTCAGAAGAAACCCAGTTCATATACACATGCAATGCTCCTACAGACAATGCTGAGCAGCACAAACCAGTACAACAGAGTTCTGCATCCTGTAACAGCCCCTCAAACATACCATCAAAGATCTTTATGGTGCACAGGAGTACCCAGACAGAAGCATCTTCAACACTTAGCCTGTTGCAGCCCACCCTGCTGTCCCCCAGCCCCACATCACTCACCCCCTGTCCCAGCCCCGTGCCTCAACGGAAACTAGCTTGTGCTAACAAGTCTTCCACCAACCTAAATCCTGGAGAGGAGAACAAGTCAACTTATGATTTGGTGGAGAAGGTCTGTGGTGTTACCTCACTGATTTAAATTTAGGTAGATGCTGTTAGGGGGGTTGGGGGAGAGGGTTGTTGGACTACCAATCATACCTTTATTATTCAATATTTATTTCTATTATTTTAAACTCACTGTGTACATGCTGTGGACATTCTTTGTACATTCATATTGTCCTTTTGGCCTTTTGGCCAACTACCAACATTAGGGTTTAGTCAATCATGGCAACAATTTGGGCATCTTATGTTGTAATTTTGTAATATTACTGTATATGTTAGGGTATTTTAGAACTAATACTTTCAGCCAGTTACAATATATTCTTGAATGTAACTGTTGTTCTTAAGGGTCATTCAGTTGTAGGCAAGGGTTTTAGATACATCACTTATATTGTCCGACTTTTTTTTATTGTTAAACTGTAAACTTTGTCACATCCCCACTGCATGTCTGTGTACTTAGGAAAATCAAGCTCTTTTGAAGACCAACGAAAGTCTCAGACGAAAGCTGAAAGAAGCTGAGCGTGAGATGGACATCCTAAAGACACTGCTGAAACGACATGCTCTTCATCAAGTAGAAGAAGACTCTTCCTCCTCCTCCTCCTCCTCCTCCTCTTAACCCATTTGTTGTCCCATTAAAATACAGGACAGTGCACTTATGCTATAATGTTGGTTTACTAGTTTAGCATGTTCTAGTATAGTTTAAAGTAGCTTTAAAATTGTACAGTCCAAAGCTGTTAAACCTACTAATTCATTTTATAGCATACTGCTATAGTATTGAATATTGTTGCTTGTGATTATGTTTCATGCTTCACATTGGGTGAGTGGCCAGAATCAAAGTCAGACACTGGCACTGCTGTTAGATAATTTAAAAAGAGAGAATATTTTAAGAGATGGAGCCTTGAAAATACAACAATAAACAAGAACTGTTGTAGAGAGAGAGAGAGAGGAAAGTGAGCAAGAGAGAGATAGGGGGTATGTGACCATGTACAGTGGTGTTTGAACGTTTTGTGAACACTGTAAAGTATTCTATATTTTTATAAGAATGTGATCTAATCTGATTTTCTAAAAAAAGTATTAAAAGTAGATAAAGAAAACCTAGTTAAACAAATGAAACAAAAATGATTATATTTGGTCATGTATTTATTGAAAAAAATATCCAATAACATACATGCATTTGGCAAAAGTAAGTGAATTGTGCTCTCAATATTTGATGTGATCCCCTTGTGCAACAATAACTGCAACAAAATGTTTGCAATAACTGTTGCTCAGTCCTGCACATCGAATTTTATCCCAATCCTACATACAAAACATTTTTAACTCTTTCACTCTTAGATGTTGGCGGGTTTGTTTATGTGAACTGCTCACTAAGTCTTTCCACAACATTTCATTCAGATTCAGGTCAGGATTTTGACTTGGCCATTCCAGAACATTCACTTTATTCTTTAACCATTGTTTGGTAATATGACTTGTGGATCGCGGTCTTCCTGCATGAGCCACCATCTCTTGAGATTCAGTTCCCAGACAGATATCTTGACATTTTCATTTAGAATTCTCTGGGATTGTTAGGAATTTATTGTTCCATCAATGATGACAAGCTGTCCAGGCCCAGATGCAGCAAAACAGATCCAAACCAGAACACAATCTTTAGCAAACTGTAGACAACCAACAATATTTTGGGGGGAGAGCAGTGGCTTTCTCCTTGCTACTCTTCAGTACACACCATTGCACTAGTGTTTTACTGATGGTGGATTCATAAACATCAACATTTGACAATGTGAGACAGGCCTTCAGTTGCTTAGAAGTTACCCTAGGTATCTTTGTAGCCTTTTGGACTATTACACGCCTTGCAGTTGGAGTTATATTTGATAGTCGACCACTTCTAGGTAGGGTAACAATGGTCAGCTTTCTGAGAATTAACAACTCTTACCTCCTTTGTTACATATCCACAATTGTGTTGTATGTGTGATTAGGCTTTGGTGGGTCCTTGTACTCACACCTGATTGTAATCCCATTGACTGAAAACTCCAGACTATGATTTCACTTTCAAATTAAATGTCAGTACCAAAGATTCACTTACTTTTGCCACATGTAGGTGTTATTGTATTTTTTTCCCCCAATAAATAAATACATGAACAAATATATACATTTTTGTTTAATTAGGCTTTCTTAACCTATTTTTAGGACTTGTTTGAAAATCAGATAATGTCTTGGGTCACATCCTTGTAAAAATATAGAAAGTTTTACAGGGTTCACTGTACATCTCATTATCTATCAAGTGACCCACAGAGGCAGGTTCATCTTGTGACCAGCTTGTGACCTAAATATGCCACCAGAGAAGCACAAGTGTGTAGAAGCCCATGTGGCATAGTACAGAAATGCTGACATGAGGGATTGCCTTTGCATTATCTTCAGTGAGCGTGCAAGTGTGCCAAGTGACAATTTTAGGCAGTCAGCAAGACTAAGAGATGGAATGAGTATGACTGTATAAGAATAGTGTTAAATAATGATCCTAAAAAGTTAAACATTAGTAATCAACTACTGTCATTTATTGCGAAAACCTCTAGGGACAAAGGGATGATAAAGGATAGTGATGGAAACACAAAACTGAGCAAAGTGTATTGAGGACATGAAAGGACTACTTTGAGGGACTGATGAAGAAAAAGAAAGTTGGATGAAGTGACAATAGCAAACCAGCACGTGCAGCAGATAAGGTGGAAGTACAGATGACTATGAAGAGGATAAAGAATGGACTGTATGAAGTGGTGGGAAAGATTAGTGGAAGCTAGGTTAAGAAGAGCCGTGATTAGTAAGCAGCAGTATGATTTCATGCTACAGATGCAATCGTTGCTTAAGGTGTTGATGGAGAAGTTAAAGGTCAGAAGGACTTGCACTGGGTCTTTGTGGACTTAGATAAAGCCTATGAGAGGGTGCATAGAGAGGAGTTGTGATACTGTATGAGTAAGCCAGGAGTGGCAGAGAAGTATGTAAAAGGTGGTACAGAGTATGTATGGGGTAGTGTGACACTGTCAAACTCAGGTTGACAGACAAGATAAGACAGGAGCCCCCATGGACTATGATATTTGCAGAGGACATTGTGATTTGTAGTGAGAGTAGGGAGCAGCTGGAAGAGAACCTGAAGAGGTGAAGATATGCTTTAGACAGAAGAGGAATGAAAATAAGTTGGTCTAAAACATAATACATGAGTGTGAATGAAAGGGAGAATGTTAGCAGAATGGTTAGGAAGCAGGGAGTAGAGCTGGACGAATTTAAACTTGGGTTTAACAGTCCAGAGTAAGGATTAGTGCAAAAGAAAGGTAAAGATGAGAGTGCAGGCAAAGTGTGCCCGGAGTGATCTGCTATAGATGGGTACTAGCAAGAGTAAATGGTTTACCAGAAGGAAGTGAGACCAGCTATGTTATATGGGTTACAGACGGTGGCACTGACGAAAAAAGCGTTAAACATTTTAAAGGATTTAAATATTCTAAGATTTGCAGATGCAGTGAGAGGGGACATTCAGGTAGATGGTGTGAAAGAGGATGATGCAGAGGACGGGAAGCAACGAAAACCCCTAATGGGAGCAACCAAAAGAAGAAGATGCACTGATCTGCTGTCTATACAGGCTACTCTATCAATCTTGGCAATGCTCCTGAGGCTCATATATCTTTAAATGGGGACTTACAAATCTGAAACTAAAAGCCACATTTACATATCAAAACATTTGAAATCACTGGTAATTTGTGAAAATAGTTTTTTAGCTTGTACTGGATTTGGGAATGCATCTTCTGTAGTAGGGTGGGGTTTTTCACTTACAGCTTTACCAGCAAGCCTACTGGCTCTTTACGCTTGTGGGACTGTACCCAGATTCCATTTTGAGCGTTACAAAATTTCCCATTACTTTTTCAACCAGAGAACGTTTTCCTCCTCTATAACGTCTCTGGCAATTTATCAGAAAGTAAAAGCTTCAGTATGAGGAGAGGAAATAAAAACAAACAAACCCCCAAAACAAATTTATTCACAGAATTACATTTATACAAATCACAAAATGACTATTTCTTGGTTATAAAAATATATTTATACCATCTTGAAAATTATGACTTAAAAGAAAGTGATTCCAGTAAATCCTGACAATCATATGAACGTGCGACAGTCTTCATATTCTCAAATGCCTTGATGGTCCCAAAAAGAATCATCACATCAGATAGAACAGCCCTGTAGGATAAGAAGACACCACAGTTACAGCCTGAGATGTTGTTTAGAGTTCTATCCAGTGGGAAAAGAGGAGTGAAAATACTTTTTATAGAGAGCATGCATGGAAAACTGCTGCAACATGATTGCCTTTAGTGGATTAAAAGGTGTGTGGGCAACCCCATTGTCTACATCAACACAAATTGTTGTTTAAATGTTAAAACGACTTAGTTGAAACAGAAAACCCCTATAAATAATCTTTTAAACTTTTCAAAATAATTTTTGAGCTAGCTGAGCGGCTATTTGCTAACATTATTGGAGTGGCAAGGGACCTTTTCTGAATGGAACCCTCCAAACTAACACATCATGGGTGTTGTTGCTCCTGGACACTTTTATTTCACACTAATAGCACTTAGATCTAGTAACTGATTTGTGGCAAAGGAGGCATCCTAAAACAGTGTCACATACTTTTCTCATATAGTATCAATACATTTAGATAAAAGAGCCAAAGTTAGTCCATTTACTTCTAAAGGAGATGAATCACATCTTGGAAAACAAAATACATGGTAGCGCTGGGACCAAGACATGGGGGTTCGAAAATTCAAAGTTTCTGCGACCAATTCAGAAGCAGTTTTAAAGAAATGCAGGTCTTGCTTATTAAAATTACAACAAAAAAATTAATTACTGTAAATGTTTTATAGAGGGATTTAGATTTAGAAATAAGAAATATCAGTCATGACTCAATATCATTATCAATTATTACCATTGTTGCTCCTTCCCTAAGTTACTGGTGAATATGAAGTGTTCTGAACGTCAGCGGTTTCCATATAAAGATTTAGTTTTTAATTGTTCCTTGTATTGTAGGAGAACTGTGTGAAGTGTTTTGTAAAAGGTGTAGATGTTCAAACTGAGTGTAAATGTGCAGTGCACGTGTAAGTTTGCAGTGCTTTTTGAAGGCATGCTTTAGAAATTCTTTATATCAGTAACAGGTAACAGGTACTTTGTTTTGCAATGGTTAATCTATTCTTTCAGCAAGATAAAAGTAAGGGTGGGCAATATGGAAAAACAAAATCAATCGTGCTACAATATTTATTTTTCGGAATAAAGTATAAGCGTAAATATAAACTGACAAATAGAACAGTGTCCCATTGAAAAACGATAAAAAACTAATTGCAAATTACTTGTGTTCATGATTTCTCAGTGCACTAAATGTAGTTAAACAAGATGATTTATGCTGTATATAATGAAATATGCAGATATAATTATTGTTCCAAAAGTGCTGATAAGATCCACAATGCTATGATGTAATTTATCAAAATAACTATAAATATCAGCATTTTGCAAAGTCCTAATTAAAAGCCTCTCATATTTTTAGTCTCCGTCAAAGCATTTGCTGTAACATGTCCTCATTCAAGAACAGGTTTATTTCACAATACCTGCAGCTGGTGGTGTCCTTGTTGTCTTTGCATAACAAATGTGCCGTCTGCAAGAGGTGCTTGCTGAAGTTTTGAAGCTGAGGTAGAGATGATCCTGCACTCAGACCAATAAACCAAGACTTTGGGAAACAATTGGTGACCTATTGGAAAATATTGAGTAACTTTAAATATGCTGGTATTACTCATAACAACAACTAGTATAATCACAACAGCTTCTATCACTTTTGTGTTATACATAGCACAAGTACCTTTTTACATTTCTGGATAATGTGCATTGGACTGGAATCATTGAGAAGGTTCATCATTAAGTAACGATTGAGAAGTTTGTCCAGCATAAGCTCCATCAGAACATTTTGAGGAACCAAACCATCCCATAATGCTATGTTTCCAAGCAGCTGAAAAAACAACATTTTGAAAGAAATTAGTGTCTACTGCCCCAGAGTATATGCAGCAGATTTAAAACCTTTGTCTGAATCTGATTCATTATCACACAAACAGGACAAAGCAATCAGAGTCAATTAATG
>JBBPDA010000001.1:45070798-45092822 GCA_037974385.1 Arnoldichthys spilopterus
TTTTTCTTGGTGGTTTCATATTCAGGCCTGTTCTGTCTTGCACAGTGGTGTCTAGAAGGTTTGTCATGAGCTTTTCTTCATTTTTCACATTTATGAGATTCTGAGGAATCAGGGACAGCAGTTATCGGGAACCATGGTCAAAGGAGAAACAGGCCAGCACCTGAATTTTTAAATAGCAGCTAATAGGACTAAATAGCAGACCAAGAGCACTAGATCCAAACAGCAGATTGACATGACTGACTCCATTCACAGGGCACATCTTGTTCTTTCTCCTTAGAATGAACTGATTTAATGGTTGTATGAATTTACTTCGGCGAGTCTATATGCTGATTGCTTCCTTCACCATACTTCACAGCAAAGGCTTGAACGACTGCTGATGTTTTAGATAAAGTCTAGCCACTGACCACCAGCAGCAAAACCAACGTGACAAATGGCTTTTCAGCAAAGTCCACACTTGCAATTTGTGGTTTTACTTAAGTTGGCACAAATGTAACGTATTTTCAAATTTATAATTCGAACAGGAGTCTCATTTGTGGGACATGCAAGAATGTCAGAAACTGGAGTCTTAATAAAATGTTTAAAAACACAATGTTGGAACACACCACTGAACTGAGGGACATGAACTCAGCCCAATACGACTTTGATGCAGTTTTTAAAAAGGTCAGGTAAATGGTGTTGCACATTTTAGAAAAAAACTTACACACTTGGTGGAAAACACAGGGACAAAACTACAAGTGTGACCTTTCGGACAGACTAAAAGTCAAGCAAGGCAGAGAACTATGAGGTTAAGAATTTTCAATTTTCAAATAACCTAAACAAGAAACTTCAATAAAACTTCTCTCTAAAATAAAATTCTTGATCCTACAGAAATGTGAAATGGGGCCACCCTGAAATTAAATAGCAAGCATGTGCTTATGTATTAACACTAACAAACCTTACTAGCAATCCCAGAGACAGTTAAAAATGCAAAATGACAAAACAGTCTGCTGTTTTTGAAAGAAAGGCTCATTGTTTCACAGCATGCAGACAGGGAAAGCAATTTCATGCCACTAGTGACTTGCTAGCATTTACCTTGATAAACATGTGTTTGACATTAATAAAATCCAGTGTACAGTAAAACTTAACACTTCAGAATAGAACAAAATCAAACTTGGACATGTATTAATTCTCTTTATAGTGTCTGTGTTAAAGTCATCAGCCCAATGTTACAATACTGATAGAATTACCATGAATAGCACTGGGCAATTATAAACATGTGAAATTTTAGGAAAAGAGATTAAAAATTTGGCTTTCAGTCACAGCCATTGCTATTCCACAAGACAGTATTGCTGCAATGGAAAAGCTCCTATAACATGCAACCAGAATCTAAATGCAGACATACCAAACAGATACTAATACACATCCCTGACCAATGTAGCATTAACTTCTTGGCCCTGAAGCATTTTGAGAAGACACTCCACATTCAGCTACTAAGAGTGAGTGAAAGCTGAAGGCATGTGGCAGGCTGTCTGGACAGGAGGAGGGTGTGGACTGGCCTGCTACCAGAGCCAACACTGGGGATGAGTCAGTGACACACCCTTCAGGCCTCAGACCAGCAGCCAAGAAGTACATAAGCACACCGAAGTCCTCACCAAAGTCATGCAGAAAATGGGGAGCAAATTCAGCAGCACTTTTTAAGCAAAGGAGAACTAAAAAGTATAAACATACCATCTACAATCAAATGTTGTGAGAGACATTTAAAAAAGATTCTGCTATCAAATTCTTTCCATCTCCTATATTAACTTCAGAAGTGATCTTTATTAACAAGATTAATCACATGGGTCATACACACACTCAACATCAACTAGCTTTAGTTGCACTCTAAACTATATGCACTCTAGTCCAGTAGCACAAATCGGATCAGTCTTTGGAAAATTCCCTGAGCATTTTTTGATGATTTTTTTAAAAAACATGCACCAGACCATAATGTAGTATTCAGCATATCCTGATCTATACGAGCAGAATTACTTGGGGCTAAAAGAACAAGAGGTCATGGCACGAGAACACCCGGTATAAACCAACACCCATTCTGCCTTTATTGCTCAGCTTCCACCCATCTCACCTGAACACTCACAAACATGAACTTTAGCCACATACAGCTTCCTTATGACATATCGCCAAAGAGACTACCAGAAAACAAGAAGTGCTTCATATAGCCCAATATAAGTAGACACATCCTCTCATGGGGAAGGGGCTTTAAAAATAGAAATGACGTACAAGAAATCTGGTATGTGCCCTTTGACCCTTAAAACAATCCATGTGAACACCAAGAACACAATATACATGAGGTAAGTACATGGGTTAAAGATTTTGGAAATAAATGTTCTTTTTGTAATGTCTACAGTGCTTGTATTTAGCATTCAATGTGAAACAATACATCACAAATTATACCAAATGTTACAATACTGCTAAATGACTCCCCTACAGCAAGAAAGGACAAGCTCTACTTAATTTAGACATTACTCTCAAGTGAGGGA
This sequence comes from Arnoldichthys spilopterus, assembly GCA_037974385.1. Lineage (NCBI taxonomy): Eukaryota > Metazoa > Chordata > Actinopteri > Characiformes > Lepidarchidae > Arnoldichthys > Arnoldichthys spilopterus. The sequence goes on from JBBPDA010000001.1 coordinate 45,073,315, forward strand.
AAAACTAGGCTGCTCTTACATCACAAAAAGGAGGACACCGCTTTTGTAATACACATAACACTGTAGGTTAGGAAAAGGAAGAGCAGTGATAGCAGGTGAAAACTCAGCAAAATTAATTTCTAATTAAAGAAAAAGTGTTTTATTCTATTAACCTCAACATTTTTTTTCACACAAGACTAACAAAGAACACGCTTAAAAAAAAAAAAAAAAAAAAGAAAGAAAAAAAAGAAAGTACTTACCAATACATCATTGCATATTTCTCGGAGTTCAAATTCTACTTTCTCCCGGTATTCTTTCACCATCAAAAGCTTCTTCTCATCCCCTTCAGTCTTCTGCTCAATGCTGGATATAACCCTCCAGGCTGACCTCCTGGCACCTACCACATTCTTGTAGGCGACAGACAGCAGGTTCCTCTCCTCATTTGACAGCTCGGTGCCAGCCTCAGTCACCTCCTTCATGGAAGCCGCCATGTCATCATAACGTTCAGCTTGCTCTGCCAATTTGGCCTTCTGAATAAGCTCTGTTCTATCCATTCTGTGATTGCGTTTTTAATTTACGTGTGCTTGAGCAACAAAAGTCTATGGGCCACAGAAGCCTAACAAACGCCTGGGAGAGTAGAGATGGTTTGACAGTCAGCTAATCAACTGAGGTGGACAAGATTCCTCCCTGGTCTTCAAAGAAGCTAAAAGGGGTTAAAAAAAAAAAGAAGTTATATTAGTAAGTTTGGGTTTCCTCCAAACCTAATCATAGAATCAACACTTACATAGTGCTAGTCAGTGAAGTAGTTACAAGAATATCCAAGTAATAACCACACTTAAATTTTAAAACAAAAACAAAACAAAATCAAGCAATTACATTGAGTGCAGTAAGTGCACCAGAGTGGGTTTCAGTGAATGGCACATGGTACTTTGGAGTGAACAGACTGAACATATCCAGTTGCATCAAATAGTAGTAGCTACTGCCAGTTGAGATTGAGCTTTGGGAGTCTATTGCTTGCAGCAAAAATCTAAAAAAATGCAGAATGAACAGAGAAATGAAAAAGAAAATATTCTGCAATGCACCTGGAGATCAACACTGCCCAGCAGTGTAGTTCAGCTCTAGACATAATCTTAAACACTCGGCCTTGATCTGAATACAGGGTTCAGAACATGTGTAAAAGGGTGAGCTTCTAGTGATCACTGCAGATCACAACTGCCTAAAAAGTACATAGTGCTTAGAAAAAGCCAACCATTTATACCACATGTGCCAAAACCTCATCTTAGTAATTTTCAGTACACCCTTGCTTTATTCACTGGTTTTCATTTAAATCAATGTAAGGTTACTAGATTTAGTGAGGTTACTTCAATAATCTTGTTCTTACAAAGAAAAGCCTTGTGACTAGTTCGGTAAAAGTGCAAAACCATAGATGTGGTAGAAATAAAACACAGGAAGCAGCAAGTGGACATAATTGCTATTTAAATGCTAATTTCCGTGTGGGCATTCAATAACATCCTTTAATGTAAGACCCGAAAAAGTGTATGCGGTGCAGCGTGGTGAGATCCCTTCACTAAATCCAACAGCAATCCTACCTAAACCTACCCTTCCGCCTCTTACCCCCTCCTCCTCCATTCACACAGGTAAAATCCACGCCCTTCACTGCTGGACGGAGATGGTCAGGACTCCTGTCTTTGTCAGTTTTTGATTCGACAATAAATTTACTTGTGTACTCCGAGCTACTGTTGTTTCAAAAGAAAATACAACTTTCTTCATTTGGGACAAAATTACGTTTTATGCATTACCTGGCACATAGAGAATATTTTTTATTTTATTTTTTTTCATTAGGGCGGACAACTTCCGAGAGAAAAATTCACTGTTTTGGACAAGTTAGCCTGGTCTTCTCACGTTGGTAAGCATAGCTAAAAAGCGAGCAGGCTGTCTTCGCTTACGACGAGCCCAGGTTTGCTGGGTTGTATAGCTAACTAGATAGCAATATCAAGTATAACATTTGGCCAAGTTTACTTGTTTTGCTAATAATTTGTGACAGCCCGCCATTAGCTTTACTCTTTCTGTTGTACAAAGAACTATTAGGGTCAAGCTACCATCGTTGGTAAACCTTGTGCACGACGGCAGCCTCCTTACATTTCATTGTTAAGCTCCGTGTTAGCAGAGCAAACGTCCGTTTAATGTGTGGCTAACAAATCTAGCTCTCGGGATTTTTAATACAGCTACTCAGTACGGTCATATTACAATACCGCACTCGGTCAGAAGCTCTGAGCAGTAGATATGATTTAATAAATAGCTCCTTACCTGAGAAGCGACGATATCCGCTCCGCCAGATTGATCCTCTTTAGTCTTGGAAGGATGATAAAAAAAAATGCATTAGTCACTATCAACCGAAATTGTTGCTGTAGGCCGTCGTTACGCGTAACGTCTCACCCAATCAGATTTCGCAAAACCGGCCCGTCATTCCTTTTTGTTAGATATGTCGTCCAATAGGTCGTAAGCGCGGGGTGTGGAGGCGGGACCGAGGGCTCAAGTTCGATTGGCCTGAAGGCCGCGACCGAGCGTACACGGGGTTTCCTCCAATTAGAGCAAGGGGAACAACGTCACTGTAACTATGGTGACCCCCTCCCCCGTCGAGCATCATCAGCATCATGAGGAATGGACTGTAGGGCAGATTGTTCAGTTTTATAGTGGGTCACCTAACTAAACGACATTTATTTTAACGTTTGAAATGAGCCAAGGTAAATAAAAATGTTTTAGTTGCTTCTCTTCTTTTGAATGTTCTGTGTTTATCCTCAGTGGCCACTGGGTTCACAGTTTTCGTAAAACTAGACCGTCATTATATGTTGAGACAGGCCTGAGAGTGAAATGCTGGTTGACATAAATTTGAAAGGTAGTAATGAGTTTAGTGAGCTTCCAATATTGACTTTACTTAGCTAAGCATAGCAAAATGCAAATGTAAGCACAGTTTTGAAGGGCTTATATCCTTTATTTTTTTTCTTTTATTTCAGTTTCCCCCCACAAGGTCCACTTACGACATGTATATGTGGTTTTATGTGCCAAAAAAAACCAAATTAATTTTTATATGATAATTTCTGAACTCTCTTTATCTGTCAGAATTAAACAGTGTGTTTTTTATCACCATACCCTTAAGACTAATGTCATTGGCCCTTGTTCTGATTGGCTGCGGAGTGTCAAGAAGTAGTCCAGACTGAAACACTAATTATGACATCATTGTGAAATGATGGGAACGCAAATGTTGTTTTCCATCATATTTGACCTTTAAGAATTAAGAATGGATTAGGAAATATTCACCATACAATTACAGAGTAATTTCACAGATTTTTCAAAATTTCTGCATAATAGCATTATGACAAATGGTGATAATAAAGATGTAAACACAGCCTTTCAAACAGATTTGTTGAGAAATTTTCAGTTTTAGAGGAAGTTGTTCACAGTGGTGGTGATAGGAACCAGATATTATACCAGCTAGTTTACTGTAAGACTTAGGGAACACATATTGTTTCACCTATTGTTTTGGATGCTAGATTAAATATATGTATTTTTGTTGTGCATATCCTTACCCCTGTTTCTATCTTATACAACATTGTATAGAGATCTGAGTTGGTGATATTCTCTGCAATGCACCAATTCACATCAAACCATTCTGAATGACTCTTTTGACATCTCAGCATTTAAAATATGCAGCAAATGAGTGAGATTACCCTTTAACAACATAAAATGTGTATAATATAAGAACCACTGAGACTACATCTAATAAAATGATGATACATTTAAAACTAAGTTCAAGTGAACATTTCCTTACTGAGCTTTAAAACATGGTCCTCAGTCACATGAACAGGAACAGGAACAGTAAGTATAAAAATGTGAACATGGGTTAATTACTTGTTTTTGATTTTGTCTCTTGCATGAAATGCCATAAGCATGTGTGGTCAAATGTGTGATAGGAAAGTAAGTGGAAAAATAACTGTGATGTTGTGCTTTTGTTCTAGTTAAATGCTCTCAAACATTCTAGTGAATGAAAGGGATAAAGGCAGATGAGAGCAGAAGTGAGCATGAAGTGACTCATCTGGGTTGGCTGGGTTTTTTGCTCTCACATACACTGAATAATGGTAAAGGCACAGATCAGACCCGGGTGTGGCGGGGCACAGATGTCCAAAAGGAGGACAATGATGATCTCAGCTTGCTCACTGTGAAAAGCAGAGAGGACTTTCACTAACACACTTATAGGCCGCCAATACACCCTGTTCAGATGAATCTTGACAACTGATCATGTGAGGATCAGCTTTTTTTTGTAAAAGTCAAACCCTGCTTTAGGTTCTCCAGAGTCCCTTTGAGGGATCAGAGTTGCTTTTAACGAGTGTGTGACAGGATGTGCAGATTAACGCTGTCCGAACATTTAGCTCTTCATGTCAGAGCACAGTAAGTGATACATAATCTCTGAGACACTGGAAATTGTAACTTCACCCAAAAAAAGCACTCATAATTTACGATATGTGTAATGGTTGATTTTGCTGAGGAACACCCATTACTTCAACTGATTCATCAGCCTCTTAAGTGTTTTTTTGTGCATTTTGTACTTTCACACCCTGTTTGGCTGGAGTCCCACTCCTCTTCTTAATCAGGGAGAAAAAATTCTGCTGACTCGCTGTCAGTACATACAAAGAGCCCAAAGAAAGAGGGGAGGGACAGTCCCTCTCAAAGCTTCTTTGATCACTCAAAAGTGATTAGGATCAGCTTATGATTTATACAGAGTGATGTCTTAAAGCACACAGAACAGACAAGGGTTTGAAATTAGACATGCTAAGTTGTAAATTCTGCCAAAAAGGTATGAGGTTCACTCGTACCAGTGGATTGTTTGACTTCTGAAAATTATTAAAGCAATATTTAAAAAAAAGACAGATTTCATACAATTTTCACCTAGGTGCAAATGCAGTTGATCAGCCAAAAGTTCTGTTGTCTGATGTTGCTTCTGTAGTTTAGCACTTTAGAAATTGTGGAAATTATACTGCAACAGTTAGTCTTGTGCAAACTGCAAAAAACATCACCACAAACCCGACAGACTTATGTCAAATTCTTAAGATTTCCTGTAACATATACACAGAGTGTCACTTAAAGGAGAGACCACTCTTCTTTAAGTGACTTTCTGAACCCAGAGAAGTCAATTGCTTCTGGACACTGTTGACATAGGGCTGTGACACTTTCCAAAATGCTTTTAAGGGGTGAAAATAAAGCCATTTAGCCCTTCAAGCATGCCCATATACTGAGTAGAAATCTAGAACAAGGTAGTAATGCTGAACTAAACAATGTACCTGGCGAATTCGAACTAGTCATGTACCAGTGAACTCTAAGATAGAGAATTATTGTACTTTTGACTACACACATAGATGTGAAAAGTATCAAGATGAGCTAGGGAGCACTCCTGTCTGTTAATAGCTTTAAGACAATTGGGATGCTTTTTGCTACTTTCTGCATCCTGGAATCCTGTAACATATCTATTTAGAGCCAACAGTGACTGACTAACCCTGGCAAAATGGTAGCTCACCCTTGAGACATTGTAATGTCACATTCTTAAGCCCTATTGTAAGCACTTCTTATCTGTTGTATGTAACTTGTCACTATTGTTGCTGTCTAGCCCTGTTGCAATTATATATTCAAAGGGACAATGAGTCTGCAACAGGTAATGTAGAAACTGTATTCACTAGTCATCCACCTTTGCACTTCTGCAATACAGATTATATTACAGACACTGTATGGGAAATCAAAGGCAGTGGTGAAAGGGATAATTAGCGTCGCATATCTGACAAAAAGGTTTTCTACCATGAGTGAGTATGTGTGTGTGTGTGTGTGTTGGGGGTGTGGTGGCAGTGCAGATGTGTGGGTTGATGGTATTGGGGATTTTACTTAGGCAATCTGACTCATTGAGTAGGGGGTGGTCTGCATGCTGTGCATGTGTGTGTTTGTGTGTGTGTGTGTGTGTGTGTCTGTGTGTGTGTGTATGTGTGCGAGCTATAATTACTCTGCTGCAGTTCTTTGCCCTTTCACCACAGTAATCACGCTCAATTACCATGAGCATAACTTACTGTAAGCCCTCTGCTCTGCTGTACATGCTAAGAGGGCTAGACTCTTGCCTTTTTCTATTCCATTTGCCTCACCTTTTAGGCAAGCAGTGCTAAAGCAACAATTTGTTTAATCTGCAATTAGTTCATTGCATTACATACAATAGTAATACAATAGTTTCCACTTATTTCTCTCACTCTCATTTGTTCATCTTTTTTTAAAGGTCATTCTTAAAGGACATAACTTTTCATTGTGAATACACATAATACATTTGCCAGTGCTTTGTGGTCTTCGTGCTGAACTTGGGCCAAATTAGAGGAAGTGTGTGTATGTGTGTGAGTATGTTCTGGTTGGTTGTGTCATACCAGTCAATATGAGTGAATCTTTCTTGTTTGAAAGCCCCATCCTGTATCCTTAATTCTCAGTGTGTATGTTGTTGGCCTAACATCCAATAGTATTACCATCCCATTTTGTTATATCACCCATTATTTTACTTTATTTTGTCCACCGAAAAAATGTAATTTCACATGAGCATTTCTCAACTGTTCTTTATTTGTTATAATTACAAATGGTACTGTGCCTTTATGTTAATGATCTCTAAATTAATGCCATTTTATAAGTGAAATGAGGCATGCATTCAGGGCTGAAATGTATAGAGCAAACTGTCACATTTGGAGGGACGCAGCAAAAATGAAGTCTCTTTTTTCTTTGCTGCTTTTTAAGGCCTTGGTGTTACATTTTCTTCTCCACAGCTAGGTCATATTCTTAGATCTTTTGCTCCAGTAATTCACACTGTCCTCAATAGGAGTGGGCAATGTGGGAAAAATATAATATCATCATAACTGAAGACATTTTTATAAAACAGAATACATCATAAGTAAAATAGTGCCACAATTAAAATGTTATTAAATATAGCCATTTCTTTTCTGTCAATGTTTCACATTCTACAGCACTACAGTCAGTTACACAGGAACAGTTGTTCTCTCTTAGGGTGCCTACACACTAGAAGGCTGGCACAGTGTCAGAAACACAGCTTGTTCAATGTATTTCAGTTAAGACATTGCATTAGCTGTCTCTGACTAGAAAACGTGCCTGTTTGCAGAAAGATGATGCTCCAGCGACATTGAAGAAGTTTAAACCACTTGAAATGTGCTGCAAACAAACTGTACAAATCACACCAGGTTATATTACATCCATTCAAATTGACTTGTTAGTACAAATGACATCTATTTTGTGGAAAATGGGTTTTTTACATTACAGAAGCACTAGAAGAAGCACTTAGTTTAGATTATTTTGATAGTTGATTATTTCTGTGAATTAATGTAGTAATGTTTCAGGCTAAATGTAGCCTATAAATATGGAGAGCTGTTATAAAATGATTGCCATTTTCAATAACACAATTTAAAATAAAGAGTAACAACTTTATTTTAATAAAATTAAATAAAAAATTTAACTAGTGCCCCCTACATTTTTTGGATATTTTGACTATATTTGACTATATAAATTTCATAGTGTGTTACTCTCTTAGATTAATACTGCATGCTAAAACTTTGTAAAATAGGCCTCAGAACCCAGAGAAGTGCTCCTGACACTATTTATTTCCTAATTAACATGGATATTTACTGTCTATACTGTACTGTATATAATCATACATATTACAATCATATCCACAAAATCCAGGCTTATAGTACTAGTGCTTGCTGTATGTTTTTTTATTTATTTATTTTTTTTTTACTTTTCTAACATCTTTGTCATTATGTCATAACATTTTACATTAAATTACCCCACCTAGCCTTGGAAAACTAACCCCATTTAAATATTAGACATCTAGCATTTTCAAAAATTGTAATTGTAAAACCTCAGACAGATACACCATGTAAATGCCACCTTGTAATCTCTTTTTAATCAAAAAGCATTTTTGTACTGATTTACATGTTTAAAAATTGTACTGTAACGTAATTTAACACAATAACATATTGCCAACCCCTACTCTACAGTGACAACACTCCCACATAAGTGGACCAAAATGCTCTAGTGTTATATCTCATAGTTATATCACATTCATGAAAAATTTCAAATGAACATATTTTGCAGCTCAGTCTCCATATATGGACTGTGACATGAAAGTACATTTAAAAAAAATTCAACAGTGTCTACATAGTATTTCTTTATTTCACAAAAGCAAAGAAAGTAGCCCCTTTATGGGTGATAATTTTTATTAGTCCTGATTACAGTTTTCAGCTAAAACTTTTGCAGTAATTACTTAGACTCTTCCCCTTTCTCCTCAAAAGGATGAAAGATTCTGAACAATTTTATTTCAGTTATGTAAATTCATGCATGCAAGCTTTCTCATTAATGACAATGTGTTATAACAGCCTAGGTGGGAATGGCAGCAGTATATCTCTCTGCGGTTCTCACTCTTTTTTCCTCTATATTCATCACCAAGGCTCATTCTACGTCACTGAAAAGCTGAACTGCAGCTCCGGAGAACCTCACAGCTGTTTGCAAAGGTAGATAGCACTACTTATCAAAAAGCTTTCTCCATCATCCTCAGCCTAGCTATGTGCTCACCTGGTTAGGCAGAATGAGATAACAGATTGCAAGCATGGAAAAGACAAAAAATCAACATCAGCTGCTATTATTACCCCACAAACCATTCATCAAATGGTTAGCTTTAATGAGATAACCGAGTCAGTCACAGTATTGTGGACTTGTAGAATTTCTTTTGAGTTTTCCACAGCATTCAGAACATCTCCAACATGGCTTGTGGGGTTTTCCTGGTATGCAGTAATCAGTAATCAGTACCTATTAAACGTTCCTTATAATTGTACTGTTACAAATTCTACAAGTGCTACTACTTTTAATAATTGCAACAGCAACAAAACAACAACATTAAAAAAAATACCTATAAAAAGTTGTCCAAATTGTGAACCGGTAACTGGTTCATGGGTGCTCAAGGTTCATTGATGCACATGGGGAGCAAAGGGTAGTCCATCTGGTCCAGTTGCACAGAAGAGCTACTGTAGGACAAACTGCTGAAAGAGTTAGTGTTGTCTATGATTGAAACATGTCAAATCATACAGTGCACCACACAGTTTTCTGGGGGACCTACACACTATTAGGCAAAAGGTTTTGACATTATGTCTGTATTAGACTGTATTTATGTAAAGCTGTGTTTGATAGGAAATTGTGTTTGTGAAATTTCTTGTTAAAAGAATTACCACCTTTGTCTGTTTTCATAGATCAGAGAATGCCAGTGACAGACACTACGTAACAAGTCTGAGATTAAATCAGTCATTATAGTTTGACAAGCCTTTTATGTTTTTAAAGTGTAACTGTAACGATATTGGTTGTTTGTTGAAAGCAAGTGCAAGTTTGCAGAAAAATGAGATTTATTAAAGCAAACAGACTAAGACTAACATAACACTACAGGTAACATACGGAAAATATACTACAACAGGGTCTAACTACAGAAATACAACAAGGGTCTACACAACAGAATAACCATGGGTTACAACACAGAACTGACAAGGCTTAACCAAACACAAGAGACTAAACAGACAAACCAAACAAGGAATACCTGAAACAAGGAGGAGAGAACAAAACGAGGATCTGGTGCAAGGGGGGGAGACTGAGGAACACATGGAAAACCAAAACACAGACAGGACACGTGGCACGAAGAATCGTGACAGTGACCATGATTTTCCATTAGTTACATTAGCCTTGACAGTCCAGTAGAAACTTTAGACACCAATCATGGATTCCATTCAATTAATTTAGGGTAAGAAGACATTTGTGTACTTAAAATCAGGACAGGCACAATGTGAACTGTAGGACCTTTTTTATGTACATAAATATTTAATAATATTTATGGCAAGTAGCCTTAAACATTGACATTCAAACTTATATGGCATTCATGTGACACTGTGTGTATGTGTATGCAATTTTACATTGAATCCCTTTGTAAATATATATTTCTATAGTAAATTTATATAGTAAATATATAGTAATATATTTATATAGTAAATATTAATTTATAGCCCAACTCTGAATACCAATGGAGGAGTCTGTTTGTTAGCCCTACTCTGAGTTGATAAGCCTAGTTCTAGTTGCTAATAAAGCGGACAGTTCTTTGTTTTAAAAAGTTGTGCTGTGCAGTAGGGTTTTGGATGTTTATTTCGTATACACCTGGGGGTCAAAATACCTACTCAAATGAATCCATTGAGAACTTCACTTATTCAGCAAGATCATAATAATAGTCCCTTATAATTGTACTGTTATAGGTAAATTATTACAATGCTACACTACAGTGCTACTACTATTAATAATTGCAACAGCAACAAAACAACAGCATTAATAAATAATATAATTTGTAGTAGTGAGTTTTCAGGTAAAAAAGAAACTTGCTAATAAACATTGACTAAAGGTCCAGTTCCTCTGGAAAAATAACTTGGCTTATGGCCTCCAGGTCCTTTGTTTTTGAGATCCCTGCCATACTTGCTGATGCTTTACTTATCACTACTATGTTCTGAGGTCTTTGTAAGCATCACAACTGTAAAAGATTATTCCCTGACAGTACAATGGATTTTAAAAGAATGGTGGATGAATACAGACTACAAGTGTATGCAGTTGTATCCACTTAAAGGTGGTAATACATTCAGAGTATTTTCCACTGTCTCTAAACATGACTCAGCCAGTCTGATTTTATTCTTTTATTTATGCCTAATTCATCATTTCAATAGGTGTTAATCAAACTCTAGAGCAACTATGAATAATGTAAAATCATTGTTTTTATTGCCTTCTGAATGTTATGACACATTTTTAAAATATGTGAGATCTTGTGCAAAGTCTTGAATGGACAGGAAACATTAGAGACAAAAACTGATCTAAGATCAGATATCATTTTGTCTAGACTGATCTGAGTGAGTAAGAAGTAAAAATGCTGGGCTGGCTTTGGAGCAGCTCTTCTGCTCACAGATGCTATAAGAATATGGCCCAGAGCATGTAGGAAGATGCAGAAAGCGTGTGTGAGCAGCGAGTCGCTGGGCCATGTGGAGGTGGAATGCTGTTACACAACAGGTGGGCGACCTCCTACCAGCCGTTATGGATTTGACTGTAGTACAGTGGTGTGTAGGTTGGAGCACTTTTCCTTTTCCTATGTGTCTCTTTCTTCATGCTTTCTCTCTCTCTCATACACAGGCACAAAGACAGTTTTCTCGTAAATTCCTACACCCCCTCATTCACACTGCCTTTAACCCTGAATTGCATAACACACACACACTCTGACACACAAAGAATACCATACAAACATCTTCCCCAGAGGAAGTCTTGGAAACTATTTGAATGCTGTGTCAGCAGTAATGCTGAAACACTACACAGGATTTGAAAAATAAAATGTACAGAGATCTTTCTACTTCAAGCTTGCAGCGAAAGTAAAGTTAGGCACTTAAGATCTAACAAAATCATTAAATAACTGTACTCGCAGCTTTGCCACAGCCTACATATTTGCAGTCAGACACTTTGAACATTGCAGGCAAAAGAGTCTGGAAAAAAGGGCATGGCACTACATGTCATTTATTAGACTTACGGTTTGTCACACTAAAGAAACAGACGTAACATATTTAATTCCAAATTTATACAGTAGTTCTTTTGTGTTAATAAAAGGCCAATATTTTTCTTATCTTAGTTTTTTTTCCCCCTAAATTCTACCTATAACATTTGTGTGGTTTTATGAACCAACACCACTCAACACAAAAAAGTGAGTTTGTTTGTGCATTATAATCATGAATATGAATGACCTTGCTCTAAACCCCCCAGCTATGTGTTATTCCTTACCAATGACCAGAAAGGCACATGAGAATGAATCGGATGCCACAATTAGGGAAAGTAAATTAACCATATGTTAATAATGTTATTACCATACCATTTAGTGTGTGTATGGATTGAGGGCCCAAATATGCTTGTGGACAACAAACCTGTTACAACCTCTGCAGAGGAATTTTCCAAGATTGAGCCCTAATTCTTAGGCATGGGGTATAATTAACAGAAATCTCAGTGGCCTGTAAAGTGATGAATTTGTGTCTAGATATTCAGTTCAATTCAATTCAGTTTTATTTATACAGCACTCCTCTTTGCACTTATTTATTTATAAAAAATGTTTGGAATCATGTATGATTTTCGTTCCATTTCTCAAGTGTACACCACTTTGTATTGGCCTTTCACGTGGAATTTTAATAAACTTGATTCATGTTTGTGGCTGTAATGTGACAAAATGTGGGAAAGTTCAAGGGGGCCGAATACTTTTGCAAGCCACTGTATATAGATTTATTATGTATAAAAAGGCAGGGCAAAAATAAGTGTCTGAATGACACGACATAGCGACTACAGATAGGAGTGAAGTCAGGATGATACACATTGTTGCAACAAGTGATCCAAAATGTTGGTTCCTGTCAAACCCAGAGGAGAAGCTAAGTTTCCTATACTGTATGTTTTATCTCTAGATATATACAGAATTATATACAAAAAATATTGCTTATCTCTAGATATATACAGAATTATATTAAAAAAATATTGCTGATCTGTTTAGTTCTGTAACCTGGTAACCTTGTATGTGTGACCATAACATAACTCTAAGACGCCCTGCAGTAACAACACTTCTTTTGACCTTAATGTGAATGGGCAGGCTCAGCTGCCATGGGCTAAATAAGCTATTATGTATAAGTTTGGTTGATTTTCCAACTCTGTATATGGACTGTTATGACTGGGGAACAAACTGTATGTTCGATCCTGTGGTAAACTCCTCTTTTACAGTTGCTGCTCCGTGATCTTATTTATGTCTTACTTGTGTCTGTTTTTATTTCTCCTTCCTTGACAAAATACAGGCCAAATAACCTACTGTTTTACTGTTTTACTGTTTAACAGCAGTCTGAAAATATTAGTACCTTTTAGATACACCAGCTTTCTGTGATGTTCCAGGCATTTATTGCTTCTGTTAATAACAGGAGACTATATTTGTTGACTAGCATATCAAAACACTTTTACTTGTATCTATATTAAATACTACCCAGACTGTGAAATGATTGATGATCTCTCAACTATTTATATAGTCTAGGTGATAGAGCTGTCAGAAAGGCAAGATCCCACAGACTTACCTAAGGAAAGAATATAATGGCAGCCACTGGTATTAAAGTCACAAATATAAATACTATCAGCCTTTAGTTTTCTACAAGAAATGATTACACAATCACAAGTGACATAAATGTCAAGTTTGTAGAAAATACAACACAGTAGAAACTTGCTCACCTTATTGTTGTAAGGATGTAAGAGTTGATCACTGAAGCGACGTTTTACAAATTGTATTACAGGCATCTCCCTACATAAAGTAAGATTTTATCCTGAAATTGGCTCTTTAAGTGTGCGTCTTCCTCATGTATAGGAATGTCACCACCGAGTTTGGGGTGAAGTGTGGTATTCTGAATGACAGCTTTTTGGGATTGTTCCATTGGCCGGCATGTGGCTGAGTCAGCGGTGTTCTGGGCAGCAGTGGAGACACGCCTGGCCATTTAAAAATCTATTCAAAAGGCATTAATCACAAAAGTCAAATCAACCACTGACTCCGCTGTGGGTTAACCACATAGTGTTATAGGGTGTGGCCAAGAACTTTCCATTCTTTAATGCCCTCTTCTGCATCGCCCCTTAGATCTAGCCAACCAAAGCCATGGCATGCTTTACAGTGTGGCAGAGAGAGTCATTCACAGTCTGTGTAATATAATAAGTAGCAAAAAAGGCTACTTTTGTCATCTGCAAAGTCTGCAGGACCACTCTGGAGTCTTGAGCCTTTTGCACTGACCTATATAGCTTTACTTTCCCAGTGAAATGAATGGCCTATATACACTAATCAGCCACAGCATTAAAACTACTTACAGTTGACATGAATACCAAAGATTATCTCATTATCTTGTTACAATGACACTTGTCAAGGAGTGTGATATATCAGGCAGCAAGTGAACAGTTCTTGAAGTGGATGTGGAAGTAGGAAAACAGGGTCATATTGTGGTGGCTGGAAGACTGGATCAGAGCTTTTCCAACATAACCTTGTGGGGTGTTCCTAGTATGCAGTGGTTTCTACCTACCAAAAGTGGCACAAAGAAGGACAAGGTAACATTAACAGGGTTATGAGCACCCAAGGCTTATTAATGCTATGGCAAGTCTGTCAGTTCCATGGAATTTGTCAGATTTCTTTTTTTTGCATTGTATTTTTCACATCCACTCAATCCACTGAATCCCCCTTATGGGGTCACACAGATTCCTTGCAGTCCTAATTTCAAGTTTGTGGTGTAGTGTAGGGGGGTGGGGATGATTTGTAGCCTGCAAAAAGAGCATGACCTGCTGAAATTGATCAGCAGCCTGGACCAGTGGTGCATAGGGACTGTTCTGCAGAGAACCCGCATTCATGGGTCACATGACCCATGAAGGGGTGATCTTGTTATTGATCTGAATCAATATGTCCTGCAGAAGGCAGGGAAAGGTCACAAAGTTCTAAGAGAAAATCACGGACACACCTGAAAATGGTCATTCTCTGTTGACTTTTATATTGTATAGGACTGCATGGATGAAGCTATGATTGTCATGGGGTTCTAGAATTGATGAATTGATCAAGATAAGTTTTAAAAAATAACTTCACAAATAAATAATTAAACATCAACCTCCATTATAAGTTAAGGTTTTTTGCACCTCCTCTCAAGTTCCCGTTTTGGAGATTTTTGTCTGACACCGATGATATGCACGATTATGACCTTACATATTTACTGAATTCTGTATTAATGCACCAAGTTATTGAAAAATTGTCCTGCTCATAAAATAATCTGATCAGTATACTGCTTGGTAACCATAACCTACTGTTAATGAATTACATTCCTTAGTGGAAAAAATCTTTATTGCAATTATTATTATAAAAAAACATTTATTTATGTAACAATTTATAAGAATTGTATCATGCTGTATGCTATCACTGTTTTATAATAGCAAAACACCAAGTAAAAAATGCTTGCCTTCCAACTAAACTTCACTTAAATTCATGGGCAGGCTGAAGGCTTTACCATTAGGTACAATGTTAATGCTTGTGAAGCATCCTAATAATATCATACATACTACAGTGTTTGGTTTGCAAGAAAAAAAAAAAAACAAACCACAGATTAATACATAAAATTATCATATAATTGACAGGTTTTTAAAAGCAGTGTCACCTTGAGCACCCCTTCCCTAAATGGTTAAGCGTAAACTCACATATACTGGCTTCTACATTTGCTTGCAAAGAGACAACAGGTGCAGCTATCACATTTAGCATCTAGTGCCTCAAGCACATAAACACACACTGCTTCATTTGTAAACTCCTCTCACTTAAAACATAGTATCATAGCATACTGTTAATCAATAAAAGATTATGTAAATGGTGGAATTTAATCTTCTCTTGTCAATCAATTTTCATAATGATTATCTTCTTACATATGTGATAATGTGAAAACTCTTATTCCACTGTGTTTGCTGTCAGGGAAATGAGTTGAATGAGTAAGTAGGCAGTTAAAAGAGGAACTAGATATTTGGAATTTTTTTGTGAAACCCTATAAAATAAATAACTGAGATACCTGTAACTCATATCATTCAGTTTATGAACCGCTGACAGAGGTTCAATCACTCCCATGTTTTTACATAAATTGGTATATCATTGTTCAAGAACATCCTAACATTACCTATTTTATGTGTATGGTGTTTGTGCTGAAGATTCATTCAGACATGGTGGAGGGGAGTGAGGGGGCAGTATAGGGAATTATTATTTACTTTTTACATTATTATGAATTTGTTGTAAAGACTTACCTGTATAAAATTGTGAACACTTTGTTTTCCTTGCAGAGATAAGCATGTGATATTATTCCTAAGAGAATATTCATACTTATTTACTTCTGATGGTGGTGAATATGCAGATTGTTATACATAATTTTACTTAGCATATTTACATTTACATTTACAGCATTTGGCAGATGCTCTTACCCAGACCAACATAAATGGGTGCTTTCTAGTCAACAAAAAAATCCTGAATATATTCATAATATCTGAATATATCATATAAAATTTGAAGATATTATGTGAAGGAAATAAAAGCATACATTATTTTCTGAGCAGTTGTATATGTTAGACACAAATGACCACTTCTGTTCCTTTACAAAACCTGCACTGCTTTCTACTAAAGCCTTTCATGCACAGATTTATGGGTCATAATGTAATCACTTCTAATTCTGTTATATTAGTGTCCACCCCCCAATGTTTACATGAAACATAGGCCACTGCCAGGACTAAATTTTTTTTTTTTGTCAATGGGGGGCCTCACATCTCTCTCTCTCTCTCTCTCTCTCTCTCTCTTTAGCTTTCTCTTTCACTCTCTTTGTTGCTTTCTCACAGTTTTCCTCACTTGCTCTAAGAAGAACAATTTTTGGGATTTTTAATAAACTTGGAGCCAACACAATATGTGGGAGGCTCCCCCAACTTACAGTAGAATGTTTACATAGGCCAGTTATTATTAACACCATCATCGTTTTTTAATCAGTGACACAGTGTGAAATGTTAGTTAGCTTTAGTCAACTTATATGAAAGAAATAGCCTAGCTTTCATCATAGACAGAGTGCACATATTTAAAATGTTTCTTATACTTGCTTTTTGGCCCAGACACTGCACCAAGCTACTATTTGCAAATTTTCTTACAGATAATGAAAAAATGATCATTGCTTTGCTCTACTAAATGGCACTCTGCCAGTTCACACACAAGCAACCTGGTGCCTGCAGAAAGTGGAATTGCTTTGAGAACTCTTAAACACAACAGACATGAAATAGCAATTTTTGTTTTAACTAATATAAACATGCACTTGTCTCAGAGAAGTTTTCAACTATTGATTTTTTATCCAGTTGTTTATAGCTGGATCTTGGTGACCTAAAAAAACATGACCCAGCTCCAATCCTAACACTGGTGGTAAACATAACCCTAAAGCTGTTCATAATCAAAGGGTTTTATAAGTAAACTGTATGTCTTCAACACCTTGTCAATGTGCAGTAATGTTTTGTGCAGTACTATGTACTAAAGGGTCTGGTGGATTAATTTAAAATTGGCATGTTAATAGTTTACATGATGAACATGAAAAAAATTGTACTCCCCCCTTCCACAAGCACACATACACACACACTCGCACATAAGCACACACACACACACACTGAGACCACTCTAAGCCTCCCATCCACCCCCACCAGTCACGACTACCATCTGGGATCAGGCTCATGCTAATATGTGAGTGGGACACTCGTCCATGCATATTCTCTCCACCTCACACATCCACACCATGCTGAAGCAGCCTGTAGTGATTTCACCCTGACTTTTCATTCATGAATCATTCAACACTGTTCCTCCATCTTTCTATTATTGCATGTAAGGTTTCAGACACAGCTAATGGAATGGCTTTGTCCTGGTTCTCTTTAAATTTTATGCACTTAGGTTGAGGTACCCATACAATACTGTCATATAATAATAGAGTTCTACAGCAACACAATACACAACTTTAAAAACACAATACTGCAGAGAATCAAGTGTGTCAACTGTTTGAGACCAATGTTTAGATATACAGTGCAGTCATATGTCAGCATAAAATAATTGGGCTCTAGAGCAACTAGGTAAGAGCGAAAGTTATTCTCTTATCTTCTGTTTGTACAGCCATATGCTGCACATGACTGTGGCATTTGTTTTTGAACTCTTGACTGTTGACTGCCCAACACAAATGTGGCCTGTATGTATATATCTACAAACCCCACTTCTAGAAAAGTTGCAGTAAAATCAAAAACTCTGACGTTAATTTGTTGGAACATTTATTTAACTGATAAAGAAGTTTTATTGACCAACTTAATTGTATTTTCTAAGTATACATACATTTAAATTTAGATTTGATGTCTGCAGCACACTTTGGGACAGGGTTAAAATAGGATTGAAAAGTGCACAGAGTAGACTCGGAGTTTTGAACTCCACATTAAGCAGGCTAATCGGTAGCAGGTGAGGGATCATTACTGGGTATAGAAGTATCGTCAAAGGCTCTTTTCGTGTCTTTTTGAGCCAGGATGGGTCATGGCTCACCCCTCTGTACCAAACTCCAAGAGATAATTGTAAATCAGTTCAAAAGGAACATTTCTCAATACAAGTTTGCAGAGAATTTAGGTCTTTCAAAATCTACATTATGTAATTCTAATGGTTGTGAATTCAAAAAAAGTGTTGTTTTGGCCTTATATACAGTGTAAAAACTTTTTTTTTTTTAATCAGACAGCAGGGGTTCCATTTCTGTTAATTAACAGTAAAAGTCTGTTTTCTGGAAGATAGTAAAAACCTGTAAAATTACAGGCAATTTATTTATTTAAAATGCTGCTTTTTCTGTAATTTAGCAGTTTTTCAACATTAGTTTAAATACACAATATCAGCTATATACTATAACTGTACTATATATAAAACATAGTTATTCTGACAAGTATATGACCACTACAATAACAGTAACACCCATTAAAATAAAGCAAATGTCTGTGTATATAATAATTTCCACAAAATACATTATGTGTACCATGTCTGTACATGAATGAAAAAACAAAAAGATAAAACATTAAAAAATCTGTATATACACCTATTGACCATAACATTAAAATCACTTGACTAATGTGTAGGTTCCCTTTGTGCCACCTTTGTGGACTCCGCAAGACTTCTAAAGGTGAGCTGTGGTATCTGGCAGCAAGGCATTAGAAGCAGAGAAGCAGGGAATTTGGAGGCCAAGTCACCTTGACCACATTCTTAAACTATTTTTGCACTTTGGCACGGCACGTCATCATGCTGAAAGAGACCACTGCCATTAGGAAATATAGAATAAGGGGATGTGCTTGGTTTGCAACAATCTTTAGTCCTTCTGAAGCTGAAGTCTACAGAGATTGGCAGCGGTGTCCTAGAGGTTGGGGACTTGCCCATGTGATTGGATGGTTGCAGGTTTAAGTCCTAGCCCAGGGACCACTGAGGTATCATCATGTATCATCCCGCTACACCGATCCCTGGGGACAGTTGATAACTGCCCGCTGCTCCACGTGTGGATGGGTTAAATGTATAGGTCACATTTTGTTGTGGTGCACTGTGATGGGGTGTGTTCACAATGACAAATTGTAATTTTCAAT
Organism: Arnoldichthys spilopterus; assembly: GCA_037974385.1. Classification (NCBI taxonomy): domain Eukaryota; kingdom Metazoa; phylum Chordata; class Actinopteri; order Characiformes; family Lepidarchidae; genus Arnoldichthys; species Arnoldichthys spilopterus. The sequence goes on from JBBPDA010000001.1 coordinate 45,092,614, forward strand.
TATTTACATTTCACAAGAGAAATTTTACAGATTTCCAGTTTTCATGAAGAACACTTGTAGGAGCATCCAGATTATTACTGTGTTTGAAAGAAATTCTCCATAGGCAGTAATGCTATTCAAACAAGACATGTACAGTGGTGTGAAAAACTATGTGCCCCCTTCCTGATTTCTTATTCTTTTGCATGTTTGTTACACTTAAATGTTTCTGC
>JBBPDA010000001.1:45097680-45124981 GCA_037974385.1 Arnoldichthys spilopterus
TTTTAGCAAATGGCTGCAATATGACAAAGAGTGAAAAATTGAAGGGGGTCTGAATACTTTCCGTACCCACTGTACATTTACATTACATTACATTATATTACATTTTACATTTACAGCATTTTGCAGATGCTCTTATCCAGAGCGACTTACAACAGTGATTTGTAGTCCATGTCTGTTCCTCTGTCTGTAAGGCTAAACCCCTCAACAGCTCTCATTCTGCTAATATACTACTAGCTAAGTTACACACCATAACAAACCCTGCCAAACTTGTGAACCCAAAAGACAATAAAGTATATAAGTGTAAACAATAAGTACTGTACAGTAACAATAAATGCGCAGGAAATATACGTGTATATCTGGTTAGTTTCCAAGATACTCCTTGAAGAGGTGTGATTTGAGTCATCGCTTGAAGACAGTGAGGGACTCAGCAGTTCTGATGACAAGAGGAAGTTCATTCCACCACTGGGGAACCAGGACTAAAAAGAGTCTTAATGTAGATCTTCCTCTTCTTTTGAGGGTTGGAGGCTCAAGGCGAGCAGTGGTTGATGCTCAGAGATGACGGGAAGTCACACATCATACATCACATAAAAATATAAACATTATTGTAATAAATGACAAACATTTTTTACTTTTACTTAAGAATTAATACAAATTTGGGAGCTTTTCCCAGCACTGCTTTTAATGTATATATATATATATATATTTTTAACAGGTTTTGCACTTTGCTCAGTATTTGCATGAGCTATGTTCATAATAGTATATAGTACAAGAGAATATTTTTAAAGCTGTGGTATCTTATGGTTTTACTCTTTAGGCTTAAGTATTACTGTGCCCCAGGCATTTTAAAGGGTGTGTATGTTTGTGTGTGTATTTGTATATAGTAGCATAGTTTTGTAGGGTGTACTTCATGGGTGTTGGTGGCTTTATGGTGTTGTTGGTTGCATTAATAATGCCCAACAAAGTCTGTGTCATTTCTTGATCAATATTCCTCCAGCCACCATGTTGCCTCTTATTTGCTGAAAAGCACTTGGTCCCAGATTTATCACAGGCTTAACACATGTTGAATTCTTTCGTACATGCAGTTTTAGTGTCATAATCAATAACTGAAGAAAGATAAAAATGTGTTTTCTAGTCAAAGTGCTTAAGTCGATCAAAAATAGCTTCCTTGCTTCAGAGGTAATGCTCTATAAACACTGCAACATTTCACACTGCTGTGTGCTGGCAACCGACATGGCCAGAACACAGACCTACACCCTGAAAATGGTCTTGAAGAGTTGCTTAGAAAAGGCAATGATTTTATATAGGACTGTAAATACTCAAGAACAAAGAATCACGTGAATGCATAAGTGAGCCTTTTCTTTGAATAAATGGATGTAAAGCTTTTTGCAAATGAATCTTTAAAGAATTTTTAAAAACATTTTGTTTCCATACATAATGCCAAAAATGGATCCAGTGTTGTTGCAAGTCAAAGATACCTTTTTTGATAGTGCATAGAAGCATACTTGATGCCTCTGATAATGATAGTAAGTGTAGTATTACACTCCTGAATACCAAACAATAATGTAGGACCCAGTGTCGGAACACCCAGTGTTTATTGAACTTATTACTTAGTAATACTGCAGTTTTGAAGTTCTGAATGTTTGATACATTGTGCAAAATCTAGAGATATTTAAGCGCCAACCAATTTTAGGAGGGATTGACCAGGACTGCTAGCTACACAGGAGTCTGCTTACATTGAAAAAGTGTTGCAGTTGTTCAGTGACATTTGTATTCTCATAACTAGGAGGAAACGCTTACTAGCTTTCATCCTTCCACCTACCCTTGTTTGATGGGGAGAAGTAGCCATGACTACATTGGTTAGAAAGTTGGGTAAAAATTCCCCGCAGGACAGTTGATTCTGTTAACCTACTGTTTGATGCTCAGTGAATTCATTTTTAAGTATTTTTTTAGGTTAAAACATTGTTTTACAAGTTACGCCTAAATTTAATGTGCTACTCTTTACATGCAATACTTCACCATGGAAGAGGTAATCAGCAAACCAGTTGTTAACTAACTAGTAAGATACAGCCACCACATTTTTTACCATTAACTTTCAAAAACTATAAAGTCACCTGTGAATACTGCCATTTAATTTTTCATGAAGAGGTTTTTTTTTTCTTTATAGCTCAGATATATGTATTTTTTACAGGTCAAGTAGGAGACACTGTCAACAGTAGAGCAATGGTTTGGTCCACTTAACTGGGAACCCCTATGTAATTCACGCTCTGCTTATATGAACTTCATGGAAAAATATGTCTATAAACTGTATTTACTTTTAGTAATACTGTGAACCCTCCCACTGCCCTGAAACCTGAGTGGTGGAGAAGCGATGATGTCATTGCACCTCTTCATTTCCTGGACAAAGAGCTCATCCAAGGACCTAAGCACAAACATAAACAGCCAGCCAGCTTAAGCAGGTATCTTTTTGTTGATAGATAGATAGATAGATAGATAGATAGATAGATAGATAGATAGATAGATAGATAGATAGATAGATAGATAGATAGAACTTTATTAATCCCAATAAATAAATACTTTAGGTGGGTTTGAACTGGGGGATGGGGGGGGGGGGGGGGCGACTCTCTCTAGTTTTTGTCTGATACCATCTTTAAAACCCTCTCCTGCTAAGGGCAAGTGCTGTTTGTTTTCTCTTACCTGAGTGTGTCATTTAAAAGATGGACTCTCTGATTATCTGGATGTGGTGAACGTAACCAAACACAGAACACTGTGTGCTTCTTAACATCTGAAGAGTAGCGATCACTGAGATATGAGAAGGGCTGCAGTCACAAAAAAATAAAATGCATAAATGAAAACATACTATACAGTAAGTACATTTAATTAAAAATGTAGAGCTTAATATATGAATATGAATTCAAATTCAAGTTCCGGCCTGGGGACTACAAAGGTACCGTCCTGCTACACTGCTCCCTGGGCGCTGTTGATAGCTGCCAGCTGCTCCACATGTGCATGTGTGATGGGTTAAATGCAGAGGCCACATTTCATTGTGATGCTTGAGTGTGTTCACAATGACAAATAGTCACTTTCACTTCACTATAAACGTTGAAAGAAAAATGTTAATAAACAAACACTCAAACACAAAATGTTAAATATTAACAATATAAATAAAATATTTAAAAGAATAAAAAGGAAAATAAATAAATAAAAAATAAATAAATGTGTAATGTAGTAAACATATGAATAAAAAGGTGATCCAAATAAAGGGAAAACTGAATGAATTATCGAATAAATGAATGAATGCAAAGAGTAATATAGTAAAAAAATATAAATAAAAGCATTAAAAATTGAAGAGAAAATGAATTAATAAATAATTAATTCAATAACTAAGTAAATGTATAACTGTAAATACATATATAAAAATGCACAACATAGTCATTACACAAACAAAGAGGCACAGCACACATAAAAATCTACCACACACAACTAAATACATTAAACAATATGTGTCCCATGCTAAATCAAACTGAGTGCATTTGATGCATAAACAACTGTATCACATGGAACTAAAGCTAAAAGGTAAATTTTGCATTATGAATGTAGTTATGTCTCAACATGTTTCACAGGCAAACTGTCAAAAAGTGACACCTGCCCGCTATAAACTACCTACAACTATTTTTCCAAGTCAAAACATATGCAAATGAATCCCTGAGGATCCCCCAGGATTGCATCCCCCAATTGCCGCTCTTTATTAGGTGCCTTGCAAACGTGTGTTTAGGATACAAACATTATCGATCTGTTCTCTCTGCTAGAACCCAAATATTCACAAAGAACACATTCTTGTTGCATGCTTGTTGTAAAGCAAACACTGATGTTTTAATATTTATTCATAGTTTTTGTTCTAAACTTTTAAAGGGTTTTAAGGACAGATAACAGATTATGTGTGATTGCAGCTTCTTTTTGCATCTTTTGACATGTTAATTTCTTTTTGACCTGCATACAGTTTCTACAATGTTTTTAAATCACTAATTCATTTTGATTGTGTTAAACTTCTTATTTGGTCATGTCCCAAAGTTGTGGCCATGGTGGCCAAGAAAATCAACACATATCCTCAATAGAAAACATACCATTACATTACATTTTCCTGCTAATTTTAATGCCCAGTTTCTATATATTTGTCTGATAAAATTAGCAGAAATGCCATTTTTATATTTGTTGCCTATAGAGGATGTGGACTTATTTTCACTTAGAAAATCAAATAGTTTTGACTGGGGGTGTATAAACCTTTGCATACAACTGATTATATCACAGAGCACAAAAAATGCATGATAAATAATTGTATTATTAATATAATAATGTCCACCCAGTCTATAAGTGAGTAGCAGTAAGTAAATAGTAAAGAAAATAGCGGCAAAAGAATTTAAAGAAAATTAATATTTGCCTACTTTGAAATGAAATTTCTCTTTTGTGGTTCTGAGCAGATGTTCAGTGCTTTACACTTCTGGTAGTAATGCATAACATATTTAAACTCCTACTGCTAATGTGAACAATAGATATTTTACACTTTTTCACACTTTATGACTCTCAAGAAGATTTTTGGCTTACAAAATACAGTTTTTACTAGAGGCATTGGATAAGCCTGTAATTCTGAGCAGTTTTTCACACAATAAACCTTCTGATTGGTTGTAGTCCTGAGGGAAACTGCACATCATTAAGCACTTAATCCCCTCCCTTTGCCAAATGTAATAGCCCCTCTAGATTGCGGTTTCAACAGAAAGTGACTTCCCCATTCATATGCAATGGACAGGGTCACAAATGTGAAACTGGTTCTGGCTCTGACTTCAGAGATCTTAATTCAAATCAGACACTATTGTGAACAGGAATGTTATGCAGCATCTGGTATAATATTGTACAAGTGATGTACATTTATAACTAAATTTTTGTAATAGAATATAATAATAAAAATGCATTTATTACACAGTATTGGGATTAAAGCAGGATACAATTATACACATGTCTGGCTCCAATCAGAACCAGCTGATTTTAATATAAGTGGAATAAAAATCACAGTATATGATCTATGCAATGGAGACTGACAACAAGTGTGTATGCAGTTGAAGGGGCATCACAAAGACTTTACAACATTTATGGCCATCTGCATCCTGATTGTCTATAGTAGAAATAAGTAAAGTCATGAGACAAGTAAGTTTTTTCCTCTTCTGATCCTCTCTGGTTTTCACGAGAAACATTTAGGGCTGTAATTTTTTGTGTGTCAAGAGGGTGGGTGGTGGGGGATGTCAACGATGACATTAAGTGAACTGTGAAGACATTTTAAGAAATCTTACCCAACATCTCAGCCAAGTGCTAGTGTGGTTGTGCGTGTGTGCTGAAGCTAACTGCAAAACTGAAAAGAAAAACGTCCAAACAACCTGTAAAGAAGAAGAATGTCTTTAGCTTGATGATGAGTAATGTCCAAACCTTTTGTTTTCACTAGTTAAGCTCTGGCTACTTTAACAGTGGTACTACGTAGCTGAATATCATTTTTTTTGTTCCACTTTACATAAGGCAACAATTATGTCATGTGGGCATCATATCATCACAGCCTCACAATATTTTCCACTTTTTTCAATTTGCTTTTGGGATCTGAAGTGGGATTTGGATTGTTAACAGACTTAACAATCGGCTTGGCTATTTATTTATTATTAATATTTTAATCCTGGGCTATTCATTAAACAGGCCTCAGATGTTGATAAAAAATGTATTTTTTTAACAGCCTATCTGTACCCTTTTATTTAAACAAATATATTTAAGGCAACAATTTTATGATAAAACTATCGTGAAGCAATGTAATAAGTTTTTATTTGTAAAAAATAATAATAAAGGACGTAGCCTCTTAAGAGTCATTAAATGCATGGACATCTGGTTCTTATCACAACTGTTGTAAACATTGTTAACTCAGTACAATGGCTGGAATGGCACATTTTACATCAAATTATTCGGAATGGCCTTATTTATATAATAATAATAATAATAATAATTTACCTTTGTGGAAGTATTAACCAGTTCGTGAACTTAACTAAAATAGCCCACATCGGGGTCAAGTCTAATTTTTAAATATAATTTGGGCTGTGTGGAAAATGTTGGTGCTTGTATGTGTATTGTACATACTTGGTAATTAAATGTGCTTTTTACATGAGCAGAATACCAGACAGGCCATCCCGCTATAATTTTTCACGCCTCCTTATTGGCTGGCGCGCAACAAATCTTCATGTAACAAATCCAATCAGAAGTTCGCTCCAGGTTGGTTGCACGTTAGCCTCCGCCCTCAGGTGTAACCCAATCCCTGGCCAGTCACAGGTAAAACCGGCCCCAAATTTTGAGTATATCCCAAAAAGCAAGAAAAGCCAACAAAACCCGTTCTCGCAGACACGCAGCTCAAAGGTAGCCCTCATTCCCTCGCTTCTCCTGAGAAGAAGACGGGTCGGATTTACAGTACCAACTAGAAAGTCCAGTCCGACCGAACGAGATGTCACAGGAGCATGACAAGTAAGTGTCTACAGTCACTAGCCAGGGTCCACTGTGAAGATACGGCGCGTCCTCTGACTAAGGCGGACAGGTTTAGGGACATATTTTACGCAAATGTTGGATTTAGTTGGTGGGTCAGAAACAGAAGAGCTGTTTTCTGTGGAAATGTGTGGTCTCTGAAAGCGCACGGTACTCGTAGAGAACACGGAAAACGGACTTCAGCTAAATGCCCTGAGTAGCTGCTTGGTTTTTCCTCCCCTGCTTCGTTCACAGGTGTAACTGCACCTGTTGCGCGAGCGAGCTCAGTCGCGCGCTCTCAGCGCGCACCTACATGCAGCCACACAAGACGTGCTGGGGTTATTCTGAAGGAGACAGATGCTGCGTTTTAGTCTAAACTTGGCGGATTTTGAGTCTGGTTGTGTTGTGTCGTGAGGCTGTGTTGACTATGGGGTGTAGCCCACTAGAGCCCATCGGAGCCCACCAGGCCGTGGGACTGAGCACTCATCTGAGTTTTTTTACGTTTGGACGCTGGATGGAGTTTGACCGGAGATGGACGTGAAAACGTATCAAGCTTCAATCTATGCTTTTGATTTTCAGGGCAAAGACGAGGAGGCTGTTGACTCCAGTGAAATTGTACACCTGCTAGGCGTTGCCTGTTTCTTGCCAGGGACAAAGTGTGTTTAAGCCCGTCTGCACTGTGTGTAAAACTCGCACATATAAACAGAATTCGATGCCCATGTCGTCATCACAGCCACTAAGAGCGAAAAACGCACTTTCGACACAAACGCGCCTGCAGCGTCTAAATAAAGTATACGACCGAAAAATATCAGCTCATTTCATCACCATCTCTCTCTCTCTCTCTCTCTCTCTCTCTCTCTCTCTCTCTCTCTCTCTCTCTCTCTCTCGTCAGAAAGCGTTAACAGACCGTTATCAGTTCGTTAACAGTTCCTGTAACTTGGAATTCCAGAGCAGAAGCTATATTTCTTTCCCTTAGGATTTGCTAAGGATGCTGTTTAAACGTCATCATTACTAATTTTGCGCTTGGTCGCCCCTGTTGTTTTAGTGGCGGGATTGTGTGTCCATTCAAGGTTTGCTGTCCCAGGATAACGGATCTATCGGGTTGCAGGGTTAAAATCAAACAGAAAGTTAAAGAATGGCACAATTAGTGATCAGATTACTCTTAATCCGTTTGCTTTAACCTATACGCACATGGACGTCATAGCAACTCGGCGCTGGTTTCCGCGGTAATAACTGATGTGAGTGAAGAGCAGACAGAGTGAACACGGTGCATTCAATTCAAATGAGCAAGAGCACGATCATCTCTAAAACCAACATTTCAGTAGTTGCCATGGAGGCAGATTAGACAAAAGTGCATTGCAATGCACTCAAATGTATACATTATTAGTATTTATTGTTAAATTTGTAAAAAAAAAAAACAACAAAAAAAACAGAATGCATATGGCCTGTCCTGCCATGAAGGTGTGAAGGTTTTATTTGTGTGATCTCCTTTTTTCACCATTCTCGTAATTGCACAACACCTCTCTCCCCTGAGCAGCTACACCCAGTAAGATCACCTACTTGTTTATTAAAGTCGGAAAGTAAAAAACACAAAAATTGCTGTACGTCAGGTTATGTTAGGTAGCCATAGGAGGATGACAAGGTAAAGAAGTAATAACATTTAAAATAATAATAGTAATTACTTAACAATAGGGCTTTGATGCAAAACTCTGGTTAAAGCCTGTGGAATGTCAAGTCAGATAACTCCATCAAGATTCCTGACAGCTAACCAAGGAGAAACCATGAACTTTTTCTGTCTTACTGGAAGAGCCAGTAGAGCATCTCGTCAGACAGGAAGCTGCTGAGATTTATTTTACATTCAAATGGGTTTTGCAGTAGATCAACCTGATAAAGGACCTTTCACTGTTTTTTTTTGCACAAAAATAAATGTTCATTTGTCATTTTCAGTTTACTATAAGCCAGTGTAACACAATCAAACCAACATAGGTCCTTGGGCTGAACAGGCCTTTTGTTCCTTTGGGCCTCCATATGATTGGGTTTCTTCTGATTGGTCCCTCTTGAGCCCTTGTCTTTACACAAGTATCTGTATTGGTGCCTTCCTTTCACAGATGACTTATACTGCTGCTTCTTTCTCATAATCCTCTCGATTTCTGACAGTAAGCGGGCGGTGCTGGTGCTACAGAATGATCCAGCTTACAGTCAGCGCCGTGCGTTCACCAGTGAAGATGAAGCATGGAAGTCTTTCCTGGAGAACCCTCTCACTGCAGCCACCAAGGCCATGATGAGCATCAATGGAGATGAAGACAGTGCTGCTGCTCTGGGCCTGCTTTATGACTATTACAAGGTATGCGACCTAGGCTAATATTTAAGAGTTTTGGTGACTGCTATTTACTGGTATTTTTTTCTAAAAGTGTAATGAGCAATACAAGCGATTGCATTAAAAAGGTCATTATGCACGGGTACTGGCAATTTGGTTTATGTAATATGGTAAGAAAAAAGAGGAGGCAAGAATTTTACTCAGTATTTTCAATTGCAACTTTGAAAATTGTCTTCATTCTCTTCAGGTTCCTACAACCTGTGGCTCCATTCATGGTCACAGTGGCAAGACAATGTTCTAACATACTGAAAGGATTTGAAAAAATTTGCTAAGATGTAAACCAGTCTAAAACTATTAAATTAATGGTTAGCATTTAACATTTCACTCTTTTTGACCATTAAACCATGAAGTGTAGCCTAATCTAAAGTACACTTTTAAATGCAGCTTTCTGATTTGGTTATTAGGTCACCCAATGCACTGTATGCCCACTGGATTATATAACAGGGCTGACAGAGGCTGTGTTTGCTGTCCCCAGGTGCCACGAGAAAAGAGGACAATATCCCAGCCAAAGACTGACATCCTGGGCTCTGATGTGGATCCCAACAAAAGGTGAAGTCCTCTTCAAAGCTTTGGTTATGGACAGTACTGTTGTTCTTGTTGTCTGACATTTGTGTTCATATTCAGCAGGAACCTGATGGCTCCACTCCCTGAGACCTCCATGGCATCAGCTGACAATAGAATCCAGGTCCTGAAGGGGGTTGTCCTTCCTGGAAATCTTGTCCTTCCGGGGAACCAACTTGCAGCACAAGACAAGAGAGCACTCTTCCCCTCACCTGACACCACTGTCACAGTGTCCATTGCTGCAGTGCCCAACTACCCGGTTAAGACAGAAGGCCCATCCCATGGTTTCTCTGTGACTGTTCCCAACCCTCACTGTTCAGAGCCAGATAACCATGGAGTGGTTTTTGATCGACAGCTCACCCACAGCCAGTTCAGCCCCAGCACTCAACCTCGCACACCCGATTCTACCTTTCCAGAAACCTATAAGGACGGCCCTCAAGAGGTGGGTCATTGAGCTGATGTGGATGGGATTCATTCCCTAAGCAGACCATTGTGTCTCAACCCTTCCATCCTTCTTTGCTTTTCTCACACTCAAAGTCCCCTTGTCTCCCACCCTCATATGATATCGCGTTTACAGGAGACTCCAGAGTGGGGCGGTACACAGCTTGTAATGTTATTTGAACGTAGCCAGAATAGCGGCTAGCATGTCATTATGCCATTGTGTCGCTGGCACAATAAAGTGCTGTATTTTTCTCTCCACAATAGCCTGGGCCTTCTCTCTCTCTCTTGCTCTCTCTCTCCTTGTCTGTATTAAACCTAGGTTGGGGGGGATTACTTTAGAAAGCCCCAACAAAACCTTGCACACATAGGGAGTGGGAGAGCACTCTTTTTTTTTTTGTTTGTCCTGCGGCTCTGCTCTCTGGCTACCTGGGAGTAGGGCCGCGGCGTGGCTGTTTGCGCTCAAGCTGGGTCCTCTCGCCCGCTCTTTTGTGCTTTGCAGGTGTTCTCATTCCCAGGGGATCTCCAGTTACGGATGGCCTCCATGGCGCAGGAGGAATATGCCCCTTTCGACACTGTGTCGGGGTAAGCCACCACTAATTAGACTTGAGGGGAGACACCTCACTAAAGGACAGCCCTCCTGGCAATGAACTAATTATGTCAGCTGACTTATTCAGGGCCAATGCAAACCAGTTAGGGCCGTTAGAGTATTATGATTGAGGTCTATAAGCAAATGAATGTAAAACTCCAGCAATTATGGAAAGGTCATTTTCATATCTCAGCAAAAATAGTGGAATGTTTTCAGTGACTTGTGAGTGCTTTAGTGTCAGTGGGGACCCGTAACTGAATGTTATAACAGAGATGTTTTTGTGTTTGCAGTAATAATTTTGAGTACACACTGGAAGCCTCAAAGTCCCTCCGGCAGAAGTCAGGTGACGGCACCATGACGTACCTCAATAAGGGCCAATTCTACCCCATAACTCTAAAGGAGACTGACAATAGCAAAGTCCTGCATCACCCCATCTGCAAAGTCAGGGTAAGTGGAGTGTGCATTTATCTGTGTGGTAAACACACTTTACATATATATACTTCACTGTGCACCATGTTTTTTACAGAGTGTTGTGATGGTAGTATTTGGCGAGGAGAAATGCAGGGATGACCAGCTGAAGCACTGGAAGTACTGGCACTCCAGACAGCACACGGCCAAACAGAGATGCATCGACATTGGTGAGGAATTTGAAATGTGGTCTAAGTCTCATTCTTCACTCACCTTACCCACTCACACTCACAGTCTGTGTCAGTCACTAGTACTGATAGTGTACTGAAGTAGAAAGCACAGGCCAGTTTTTGCTGCAACATTTCCTTTCATATATGGGTGAAAACGTTGCCTCATTCAAAAGAGAAACTAGAGCCATGTTTTTAAAGGGCCCATATCCTACATTTATCTTGTATTTTCTGTTTGTTCCCTTGAGGTCTACCAAAGCTATAAAAATGAGTGAATCAAGCTTTTTGTGTTACTGTGCCTTTAAGGCTGATCTATGTAAATTACCTCTGTTCTGATTGGCTCACCTGTATATATCTGTGTATTTAGCTGACATTTATGAAGTTTAGGTGATTCCTGTCAGTTAGTCTCAGTGTACCCTCTGTAGATCAAAAAGGACAGTCATGCTACAGTGGAAATGGGTGGGTGAGGGGGGACGTGGAGGTATAGAGAGCTTAATGATCCTATTTGTTTACCATCCACAAACTGAACTCAATGGGGGTGGCAGGTGGGGACGAGGCAAATTGCCTGACTCTACCTGGAAAAAGAGAGAACCTGAGATCAGTCTAAATGCTCAACACACAACAAAGGTCAGAAGAAGAACATAAACGAAAGCTGCAAATTTGTGTTGCTTTTACCTCTAGTAATTCTAGAACTGACAGTAATATTTACATATCAGTACAGACCCTTTTCAATACACACATGCAAATTAGATAAAAGTGGCCTTTAGCATAGCTTGTAGTCTTTAGTCAGCTTGTAGTTACAGTAATGATGTAATTCAAATAAAACTGGATAGGCCTTGTCTTTACACAACTCAGACAGGACACGTTTTTGTTTACATTGCTGGTCAATGCAATTCTTCAGTCTAGAAAAGCTTAAAGACTCCAGAGGAGCTGGCTAAGTCCAGTTTTACCTGTCCTCTATTAATAGCTTACAGCACCTAGTCTAGTATATGTTGTTGTTCTTCTTCCATGTGTAAGAACACAGCATTACTTGCAGCATTATGTTTTTCTCTAGATTGTTAATCTTTTCAAACTATTCTTTTCATTCACCTTTATTGTCCACAGCTGACTACAAAGAAAGCTTCAATACCATCAGTAACATTGAGGAGATTGCCTACAATGCTATTTCCTTCACATGGGACATCAATGAGGAGGCTAAGGTAGGGCTTGAAGCATATTGTAATGACTCCTTCAGCTTAATTGGAATGTTTGTAAGCAACATATTCATATTTCACTTTTGTAATGAGCACTTTCATCTTTTCTAAATATTTGCTTAAAGAAGAATTAAAATCTGCGTTATTGTCATTCAGAATGTTTTAATGTAAAATGGTGGACTGTAGAGAAAGTTACCACCTCTTTATAAGATGTCATTAACAATGGTGGAAATGGGGACCAGGGGTCATAATATTTATAGTACAAATATGGCCATGTTGTTCACAAAATGACCAGTAAACCCTTACGTCTGCAGTTTTCATATGTACTAAAAATTTAAACATGGTGAATCAAAAAGTACTTCTTTGGGTACTGATTTGTCATTTAATGCTTCACATGATCTTCTGCTATGAATATGTTTTATATAAAACTTATACCAAAACTATCATAAAATGTTTGAGGCATTAGATGTGTTTTTTGTAACCATTTAATGCAATACCTGAGAGGTGTAGGTTTTAGAGTTACTCTGGTTCCTGTCACCATCACTATAAAAAACTCAAAGTTCCTCTAGAAGATCGCATTTAACTGTGAACTACTCTGAATGACTTTGTTTCCATAGTAATTTTTCAATTATGCAGAGATTTTGAAAAAAATCCCCTTTAAGAATTTTTTATGTATTATTACAGAAATTTGTGAGTAATATTTTTCTACTACTTAAACACCTAGATATGTTTACATTTATTCATTTGACTGACGCTTTTTTCGAAAGCGACTTCCAAGACGAGGAGCAGTGTAGTGGGACGGTATCTTGCTCAAGGGTACCTCAGTAGTGTCAGCGTTGGGACTTGAACCTGCAACCTTCAGGTCCCAAGGCCAATTTCCTAACCACTAGGCCACCACTGCCCCTGGTCTTTATGGGCCTGCATCTACAGTACTATTCCCATGCTTGGTTTGCAGCTTGCAATGGTACATCATTTTAACTGGTTAGATGCTCGTGTGTTAGTTCAGTTCATCAGGGGGAATAAAAAAGTTATGATATTGTCTTCATATTAGCGTGCATGTTGATGACCATCTTAAAATAAACCTGACCTTTTAGGGCAAAAGGACTATGGTGGAAATTTATACTCAAAATAGACAGTGCAATGCTAGGCACATTGTGATTAGTCAAACAATGTGCGTCATTCAGGCAAAACAAACCCAGTATGCTGTGTCTCAAAGTTAGAAAGGTGTGATCAGGAGTGAATAATACCAAGGAATTGCAAATTGGGGAGTTTCCAAATACTTCTGTTTTGTTTGTGTTTTACGCATTTTCTCATTTTGGCTGACAATCTATGGTGAAATAGAAAATATGGTTGGTTGGGCTTATTGATACTTATTGTGTGGCCTAGAAACCATGGGTGTGTGTTTGTTAGTGTGTTAGCTGGCGAGAATCACTTTTCAGCCAATTTCACCTGTCAGTCCTATTGTGTGCTGAGGTGATGCATTCAGAAGGAGACATTTGGGTGAGATGCAAGTCACTAATGCAAAGGCACAAACAGGAATGAGGAAACAAAGCACAGGAGCCTAGACCCAGAACTTAAGACACTGACATCTTTTACGGAATCTCGTTCGACAAGTAAGTCAAGACGAGTCTGTCGCAACTTGTCACAAAGCAACAGCCAAACTTTGGCTGTGATCTACCTGCACTGATCAGTATAGTCTTTTCACTTGATTTAAGGTCCTAAAGTGGTCAGTGGCCTAGGTTCCTTTTCAGTTTAAACCTTTTGTGTTTACTGTCACCCATGTTTATGTAGGATAATTTAAAATGTGTTCATATGAGTCATAGCCACAATGACTCCATATGTACTGAGCATTGAGCTAAAATCCAGGATGTAGATCACAAGATATGCATGGGGTCATAGGATACTCATCCGTGTGTACAGTCTCTGGAGTGCTGTCTGTTTACTGTGTGAGTGCGTCTGTGTGTGTGTGTGTGTGTGTGTGTGTGTGTGTGTGTGCAGATCGACACAAAAAAACCAACCAATAACAGATATTAATTTTCGTTTTTTTCATTTGCTAATATTATCATAGTAATTACAGAACCTCAAAATAGTTTTGATCGTTACAGACACTGAATTATTGACTGTACAGACACAAGTCAGCAACAGAGAGAATGATTTTAAGGTGAAATTCGCGTAATTGTGCCTTTTGTGCCCCCTACTGGACATTTTAGATATGACAGACAATGGCGTCAGGGAACCTGTTGAAATGTTTAGGCTCGGAAGAACACATGGAAATACTTTATGTACTTTTTTGTATATTGTTTTCAATTATTATCATGATTTATATTTTTGTCTTTTTTACTTTCCTATTTAGATGATTTATTTAGAGGTGAAACGTGCCATTCTAGACAAACCTACTAAATTAAAATGACCTACAATTATGGTAATATGAACTAGAATTCTGAAGAAAGCATATTCATGGAGGAACATTGAGGTCTTTGTAAAGCAAACAGAAGAGAAAGAAAACATGTTTGTTTCAGATTTCCAACTATTTTAACATAATCAACACTATATTTGAAAGGTGATGACGTGTTGTTCACTGATTGCTATGGATTGTATATAAAGTTTCTTTTTTAACCAAACATTGTAAACAAAATCTCACCATGTCACAATAATCCACTCTGAAATACTTCAATGTTAACTAGTGAACTATGCAGAATTTTTAAAACATATGTGGATTTCCCCCTTGAAACATGGCCAGATGCAACTGCACCACTTAGCCAAAAGAGGGAGACATACATCAGTTTTTCTTTTCTACTCACACGCATACAGCTTTAATTATACAAGCAAGACATAGGACATTTGTATAATTTCTGAACAATTCTCTTAAATTGTGAATAAATAAATGATTAAAAATATTTTAAAAAATATACTCAAAATTAAATTCCTGCATGACATTAAGAGTTTCAAAGTGTCATTTCTAGAGCTGCTATGCTGTAAACTACGAAAGTATGTCATCTTAGCTTGCAACTCATCCAACGCTGAATGCATCAAGAGATCTACTCTGTCAGTACCAGGAGCTTTGTTCCATGAAAAGTTTATCTTGATCTATGTATTGCCCTCCACTTTCCTCAGATCTTCATCTCGGTGAACTGCCTGAGCACAGACTTTTCCTCTCAAAAGGGGGTGAAGGGTCTTCCCCTCAACCTGCAGATTGACACCTACAGCTACAACAACCGTAGCAACAAGCCC
Source organism: Arnoldichthys spilopterus (assembly GCA_037974385.1). Taxonomy (NCBI): domain Eukaryota; kingdom Metazoa; phylum Chordata; class Actinopteri; order Characiformes; family Lepidarchidae; genus Arnoldichthys; species Arnoldichthys spilopterus. Next base: position 45,113,242 of record JBBPDA010000001.1, read on the forward strand.
ATCCACCGTGCATACTGCCAGATCAAGGTCTTCTGTGACAAGGGTGCTGAGCGCAAGATCCGTGATGAGGAGCGCAAGCAGTCACGCAGGAAGGGCAAGTGTTCTGAAGTGAACCCCAACCTGCCTTCCTGTGAGTAGCCTATGCTGGTTCAGTGTCTAAACAATCTAAAATGACAGGAAAACCAGCAGGAAGCAAGTACATATGCAAACTAGGGGATGCTGACTGGTCCCCTTTACACATCCTTAGCAATATTAGCATATGTATTCCTTCAAGCTTTTCCTTTTTTTGGAAGCAGGGGTGTGAATCTGTGACCTCAGCACAGTTTGATTTTATTATGATCTAATCAGTTAAGTGCATCAGGAGGCCTCAGATTTCACCAAGATTTAATCCTCTTTGATTATTTTGGTCCAATATACAATTCATTTCATAATGAATGCAAAATGTGACTAAAAAAATTATTTACAAAGCAGTGTAATGCAGCCAGTAAAAAGCAATGTAAATGTAAATTAAAGGGGAAAAAAAACATATTGAGTACTATATAATTATATAAAAATGAGTACTAATATAATAATATTTCATAACTGATTGACCAGCTTCAGATTCACTGCATCAGTGCATTTTAATAAAACTAGAAGGCAAGAAAATTAACATAGTGTTACTTACTGTGTGTGTGTGTGTGTGTGTGTGTGTGTGTGTGCATGCATGTTTGTTCAATTCTTCCCCAGTTGTGGATGTCAAAGTGCCCCTCATGCACAAGCGTAGTGATATCACCACCTTTAAGATGATGACTGACTTGGAAACACAACCTGTCCTCTTCATCCCAGACATCCACTTTGCCAACTTCCAGCGTCATGTGAGTATCAGTAACTTCTTCTTATCCAAGTCACACTCAAGACCAGTGTGTTCCTCAAAGCAGTCATATTACTGCCACTGCATTAGATAAGTGGCCAGCACAGCACAGCACAAAACAACACCTGACTTCATCAAAGTCATCATCCACTCATACAGCTCCATTTCTGAAGCCCACCACATGGCCCACATTTTTGCTCTGTACCAGCTGAAGCAAGCCATTATGAACACTGCATATCTGGTAGTACCTGTACCCAGAGGTGTGGACTTGAGTCATTCCTGAGTCACACATTTGATAACTGCAGACTCAACTAGATAGTATCCATCCAACTTTGACTTTAACAGCAATGACTTGAACTTGGAATTGGACTTGGGCTTTACAACCTGAAAAAACTAGAGATCCTACTGAAGCCCTTGTTACTCATAGCATGTTTATATTGTACACACATCTGTGCATGATTATCAGTCCAATTGTAAACAAGACTTTCTTCATCAAGATAACTAGGTACCAGTCTCACATGATGGAAAACATGATGAGTGTCAAGACCTAAGAGTTGCATTTTACTTGCAACTCAGAGAAAATAACTTTAGGACTTTTAGGGCTGGCTTGATGAACTACACATAGTACCATGCAATAACAGAACATCACTGTACAATTGTGGAGAGAGCACTGTTATGGAATTAGTAAAAAAAAACAACTAAAAGGTTATACAGTAATTTTAGCAAGTGCTGCTATTATCAGTCAGAGTCTCTTATCTAAATAAGCCAATGAAAGATTATTGCAAGGGGCTTTTCCCCCAATTCTTTCCACCAGTTTAGTCACTGTAATGTCCCACCCACTAAGTCAGTCTTCTCTTATCACATGATGTCATCAGCACTGTGATGATGAAGTCTAACACTTCCTTTAAGTGTATGAAAGTAACCGTTAGTAGTACAGTTTTTCAACCTCCTAGTTACTCATTGTCATTGGACAGCTCAACATGCTAACTCAAAATGCTAAATTCTGTTACATCAGCTAACAAATGCCTACATTGGTTATCATTGTGCTGAGTAATGGGGTCAAAGAGGGCCATGGTACCCACCCAGAGAGAGCGAGACCATTCATCCTTAGAATTCCAGCCAACAATGGCTGCTCCTTTGCTGGAAAGCAAACTTGCAATCTCCCAATGATTAAGAATTATTTTAATAAGGTTAACCTCAAATACTTATTATGCTAATGTTATTATGTAGTGTACAGTAAACAGATACAATGTTAAGTCAGTTGTTACCTTTATTCCAGAATTACAGCTTTTTCACGTTAACAAAGTTGTCTTATACTGGAATCAAATGATTTTGAATTTGTTTGGCTACAGGGCTACATAATGTTTTGCTCGTGTGCTGGTGCTTTTCATGTAAGCAGTACAAGTTCCTGCAAACTCACACTAGAGATAACAACGCCGGAGTTAGGTCAGCATGACCTGAGAGCTAACATGTGGGAACTGCGTGCTCTCTCAGTGTCATGGAATGAGCTCTTTATGGTACAATTTTGGTTGTTATCAGATTGGACTCTGATAGCAACGGTGAAGAATCCTAAACCAGGCATTTCTTCTAGGTAATAACATAAATTCACATGTGTATTTGTTGGCTCCTTTTTCTTCATGAGTAAGCATGAATTTGGGGTAAATTAAATTTACTTGCATTTAGGGAGGCTAGCATTTACATTAGCGTTTAATCATAGAGGAAAGGCATTTGCTAATTCCCCTCTACTGTCTGAAGCTTGATCTGTTAGTATAAAGCAAGAGTTCCCTTGTCATCTCTCCCCCCTCTGAATTCCCCAATCTGCTCAATCAAGCTTTTCCCGTACTGCTGAGGTCACATGCCTTCACAGGTGAGATGCTTCCCTGAAATTGACCTGTAACCTCTCCTCTGGCTACACAGATCAGAGATCAGTTTTTCAGCTGGGATCATGTGGCATTGACCCCAAGATCAGGCTAGCCAAAAATAAACTGGCCTGTTTGCTGTCCTAGCATAGACAGGAAAACATTTGTTTTAGCACAGGGTGCTGGTGCAGCTCCAATGGCAACCCCTCTGAACTCTGGTGTGGAGAGATGGGGGGTGGGGGGTCAGTTACCTAGCAGCAGGTGGAGAAGTGCATTTACTGTTCAGTGGGGGATCCTCAATCTCTGACCATATAAACCACCCATACCAAAATGTAAGCTGAGCACTAAACTAAAGGATTTATATGTTATAATATAAATACTATCAACATAACCATACCACACCATAAACACATCATATGCCAGGTCTTTAAAATTACTGTCTCTACAAGAAGTAGTGTCAAAGTGTGTAAAGGTAATATTGTAATATTAAATAATGTATATAAATATAATATTACCATTGTAATTATGGTTAATTGCCTAATTGCCTGCAACCTAATTGGACAATTTCAGTTAAAACAAGTAATTAGACACACAATACTTAATTCCAATAGCAATTACATTTTTCAACAAATGTGTTTCCACCACAGTTACCAAGATTCTTTTAATTGCACAAACAGAAACAAACAAATAAATAAATAAATAAATAAAATCTTTCAAGCAGAAATAGACTTTTAAAATTCTGATAAAATTTCAGTTTTGATATTTGCTGTTTCCACCAAACAGTTTTTTCAATGAAAAATGTTGTTCAAAAATGTTTGCTGTGAATGTTTTGTCCACAATTTATCAACACTTGGTGCAAATATGTGGTAATATAGCATGTAGATGTTTTAATAGTACAATATTTTGCATTCATAAGCTTTTTCTTTCCATGTTTCTCACTTGCTGGCTCTAGGCCCATTTCTTAAACATAATGCCCTTGGGTTAAGAAGTTTCAGTCGTCAGTTATATACCTTAACAAAGCAGCATGTAATGCATTCATAATGTGAACAGGGTTGGAGGCTTTATTTTGCTTTTAGTATTTAATGCGCTGTTGTCTCCCTGCCAGCTGACTAATGTTATGTTTCTGCTTTTGTGTTCTTTCCAGCCTTTCTCTACTGAGGATGCAGAAGATGGGTACGTTTGATTTTCTCTCTCTCTCTCTCTCTCTCTCTCTCTCTCTCTCTCTCTCTCTCTCTTTCTCTCTCTCTCTCTCTCTACCTTTGTCTCACACTGCTAATATTGGGTGGTTTAATAAAGAGAACTAGGGAAGAGTTCAAAATGTGCACCCTAGAACAAAGGTCGGCTTTAGCTGAACCTGAAGCACTACCAGGAAAAGCGGAGGCACCATTTTGCTCAATGGCTCATGATGTGCTTTTCTCAGAAACACACTCCTCTACCTAATCTCTCTCTACCTTTCAGCTCAGGGATGAAGAGATTACCCTACTCAGAGGAGGAGTTTGGATCTCCTCCCAATAAGTTGGCTAGGGTGGATGAACCAGCGCGAGGTGTGTTGTGTTTTTTGTTGACTCCTGCTCTGTTACAAATTTGGTGTGCTACCATTTGTGGTAGAATATCTAATATCTAAAAATAATCCCTAACAATAACAAAATATAATAATATTTAAAACCTTCTGATGTCTTTAACATTTTAAGTTTATAATATAAAAATATATGCTGTACGTTATGTAATTATACTAGTTATTATTGTATATAAAATAAATCATTAATATGAAGTGATTCCAATTATTTTTGTGCATTTGTGTGTGTGTGTGTCCATACCTCTTTTTAGGATGACTGTTCATGAAGCTTTAAATACTCTCTGTTTCTGTACTTGCTCCCTTTCTATGTTTGAGTGTGTGGACCCTGTATTTTGCAGAATAATGTTGAGGTATGGTTTAAACTGTAGAAGTTTTCAGCTGCACTCTAGCAAATGGATGGACACAATGGAAGCTCAGTTTGCATACTAATGCTAGTTTAACTCTTTATATACATGACTATATAATAATAGTATAAAATACCTAGAGGTAAAATATAGTATATAGGATGAATATATTGGACAAATATATTTGGACAGTGGTTCACACTTGCAGTCCCAGAAGCCCTCTTGTTCTGCAGTTTTATATTTTTCTCTCTTACACTCCATTACTTTATCAGCTAAGTACCCAGGTCAACAAATGCTGATGGGGGGGTTTGTAAACAAATATTTAATTTTCCACAATTCTCCTGTACAATTTTTAGAAGTGTTTTCCATTCATTACTTTTACAATCAGTTCCTCTGAGCTATTGTAACTGCAATACATTTATTAAAGAAAATTGTGTAGAAAATACAGGAAAACTTTACAAAACATTAAAAGCAACAGCTAATTCATAAATGTGTTAATTTTTGTCTTTGGCTGCGGATCCTCTTGTCATTAAGTCAACAGATTCTCCCTCTTTTGTTCCTGCACCTTTAATACGCCAGAAATAGCACCATCATACTTATGTTTCAGTGGCTGTGAATTATAGTCTGGCATTGACCTAACCATCAAAAGGTTATGACTTCAAATAGTAAAGACAGAAGCGACTAATTTAGCAAAGAAGAGTTACAGTCTTCTAGACTCTAGAAATAAAGGCCTTCTTCAGCTGAGTCAAGTGTTCTGTACCAGGAAAATAAGAAAAATACACAGTGCATAAGGTCAGCAGAACAGAGATCAAGGATTATTTGATTTTCTGTTTTTGGGCATTTGTAGAATTGATTTGTTGTTCTTCCAGAAATTCACATCAGTACCAGCTTAGATCTCTCACCCATGCCTGTAAACAGTGTAACAAACAGTCATTGAGCTTGCGCTTAATAAAAGAGCAGTAGTCGGTCAAAAGAGCCTTGCCAGCCTCCCCACGTGTTGGCTTTTTGCCGGCCCTCTTATTTGCTTCTAGGCTTGGGTTAGAGACTGAGGGGTGGGTGTGTATGTGCGGGCGCATGTGTGTGTTTGGTCAGGCCTAGAGCCAAAACCAACACAAAGTCTCTGCTTTGGGAAGCTGAGTATGTAATCCCCAGCTTTAGTACCCTCCGCCGAGCTCCATAACACTTCCTTTTCTGTACACCACCCACCCAAGCACACTAGCCTAGCAGATTAGAACACTGCCTGCTCCTCCTGTAGTCTTGGGTCAAAAGCAACATGGGGGATTTGCTGTCAGCCTGTGGGTTTAGGCAATGTCATTAAACCCACAGAAAAACAGCAAAACAGATGACATTCACTTTAGCTCTGCTGGTAAATGTTTTTGTTGTTTCATTTTTTCAAGTTTGGAGCTTTGACTTTAGATTTGTGAAGTCCTGTGTGTGTGTGTGTGTGTGTGTGTGTGTGTGTGTGTGTGTGTGTGTGTGTGCCACCATCTGACCAGTTTTCTGGCCCTTTCAGTTTTGCTGTACGTACGAAAGGAGAGCGAGGAGGTTTTTGATGCCCTCATGCTGAAGACTCCTACACTAAAAGGACTGGTGGAAGCAGTGAGTTAATCTTTTCTGGTGTTAAAACACAAGCAAACAAAAGAAAAAAGTATCATTTATGGGTTTTTTTTATGATATTAGGAGATCTTTAAAATCAGTAACAAGCCATTTATGCATATTTCTTTCCAATGAATATGCGCCACTGGAGAGGTGACTTCAGTAGTGTGCTCTCTGCTAGTGCTCTGCATGCATTTATCTTAATTTTCAATTGTCCAATTCCATCTAAAAGCTAGGACATACACAGTACCAGTACTACCAACACTTCCTCATGTAAAGCTAGCCACTGCATCTTTTTGAAGATATCTTTTAGAAGGTTGAAGATATGACTGCCACAGTCATCAATGGGCAACTCAAAATGATGCAGAGAACACAAACTGCTTATTCAGTTAGGTCAGCAAACAGACACCTGCCTTAATTGGTGTTACTCTAATTGATGGGGAGAGGCCATCCTGCCCACCCAGAAAAACTTGGACTTCCATAGGACTGTGGCATTGCCAATGATCAAATTCTTCCAATGATCGGGACAATGGTTGAGCAGTTGTTCAACTTTGGAGGCCCTGCAATTTATATATTTAATGTGTATATTTATTTTAAAAAATCACTCTTTGAACAACCTAATGTTATAATCTCAAAGTTAAGAAATGCAGCTGATGGGTCATGTGAGGACACATCGCTATAGTGTGATAAATATGTATGTATGGTGGTATACTTTACCCTAAACCATGGTTCAAAATCTTTATGGGTGACCTTGTTGTTAAATCACTTACCATGCAAACATGTGAATACAGACTTTCTCTTTCCCTCTTTCCCCTTGCCATCTCCTCAGTAATTACACAGCCTATCTAAAGCCATGGCTCATAATACAGCAGAGCGTCTCCCAAACAGAAACAGAGTGCAAGCCAGAGTCCAAGGGAGTGTAATCTACACGTGTGATCTGCTCAGAACCCCCTCACTGATCAACATGTGGGGCACACTAGAATGAGGTTGGAAGGGATAAGGTCTAATCAGGTCGCTGTACTCATGGAAAACAGAAGGCTCAAAGGACAGTGTGAGGCATGCTGTCAATAAGAACCCAGCACGGCTCCACCAACCACTAAATCTCAGCTCCTCAGTGGGCCAAATCCATACTGACAGGGCCCAGCAAGGCCTCCTCTGGGACTGTGGTGTGCATATGTATGTAGGGTTCAGAACATTTAGTAGCAAGTAGTACTTATAGTATTGGTGTCAAATTATGTATTTATAGGGGAATATAACTTTCTCACAGATTTAAAAATTTTCAAGCTAGTTAATTTAGTTGACCCTTAATTTTTCTGACAATATTTCACCAGGTGAGCAAAGACAGTGAAACACTGGCTGTTGTGGTAGAGTTACAGCAGTTGATGCTGAAATGTATGTCACTTGAACAAAGACAGCGAAACACTCTGTCCCTCTGTCAGAGTAGAGTTGTTGCTTTGGCTTCTGTCTCTATTGCAATAATGAAACAGCAGTATACTGACAACACCAAATACATAGAGGAATTTTTTTGTGAAAAGCAAAATGCTAATCATACACTTCACCCAGCTACCTGACCACTGTAGTGTGCTATGACTAACTCGAAAAAAAATATTGTCACGTTTAGAAGAATTTATTAGTTTTTCTTGAAATTAATTATTAGTTATTACACAATGCAGAGGGTCCACAATATTCCAGCTGAGGGGGCACTGCTCCCTCCCACTTTCTGTGGTACCAAGCCTGTTTATGGTTGTAATGAGAAGGGATCTAGGTAGCAGGGCACACAGATGGCTTCAAGTGTCATAGACGAGGGCCTGCCAACAAGATGGCATGCAGACAGGCCAGAACTCTGAGGAATGATATGCCTCCATTTGTTTGTGGGTGTGAGGGGGACGGGTGTGTATGTCTGTGTGTATGTGTGTGTATGAATGATGACATTCTACACACACATTACACCATCATTTGTGATTGGAATGGGCAGAAAGACCTTGATGGGAAAGCAGGGGGTTGGGAACACGCTACAATAAGCCTCTTCCATGCCAAAATAAGATGACCTATGATACAAGTTGGCCGGACACCCGTTCACTCTGGTTTACAAATGTTCCACTGAGTCATAGCGGGGGGTTTGGGGTCAAAATGTTCATAGCTATTCCTTTTTAAGGAACATCGGTTTTGGAATAAGTGTCATTTTTTGTGATGAAACATTTTTTCTCCTCAGATTTCGGAAAAGTATGAAGTTCCTCTTGAGAAAATGGGGAAGGTCTACAAAAAGTGCAAAAAAGGGTAAGCTCCATGGACTTCTTCAGTGAGTTAAAACATGACTGAGCTGCTAAACTTGTATAAATAATACCATTGTGCATCACTTTTACAGGATCCTGGTGAACATGGATGACAACATTATCAAACATTACTCCAATGAGGACACCTTCCAGATCCATATGGAGGAGATGGGGGGCATGGTGAAGCTGACCCTCACTGAGATTTGAGTGGCGTTCATCACATTCACCCCCCCACTCTATGGACTTGTTTACATGACTCTGTCTTCATGGCCTTGGAGGTATCTTGGGTCCTCTGTGCACTCCACATCTGTGTTTTCCTATGTGTAGCATTTTCCTATGTGTAGGCCTTTGCTTCTGAAGCTCCTCAATACTCTTTTGGTATGCATGACTAATGTAATTTGTGTGAACATTGATGCATAAGTCTAAGTAAAATATGTTGAACATTTGTGAAAAAGAAAATCTCTTAAGTGCAAAGACTTTTATGATTTTGATGTAAATATCAATGTGTATCAGCCATTTTTTATATATTCAAACAAGTAACAAAAAAGATTTTTTCAGGAACTCCAATGGCAGGTGTCCCCATAATGCTTTATCTGTATTATTCATCTCTGAAAACTACAGCACTGGAGATGTTAACCTCTAAATGAGGGAGCTGAATGCACACAGTAAGTGGGGCCAAGTGCAGGTCTTGTTGTAGATAGAGGGACTCTGGGGAATTCTCATAGGTTTCTTTATTTATACAAAACACTGAGCAGTATTTAGTAGGTACAGCATGACCCCATGCTCAGCAACTCCGTGAGCTACTCTGTCACCAGTGTTGTTTATGTATGTATGTGACTATGAGTGTGTAGTACAGTATGTTTCTGTGTAAATCTGTGGGGACCAATCAGTTTCATGTGTAAATCAGGTAATCGGTCTTAAAGCATGGCTGTAAAATAATTGCATGTTACAGAGTAAAGATATACTGAGGAGACAGACAAGTAAGTCTAAACTGTGACAGCAAATGTATGCTTGATGTGCAAGCCTAATGCCTTATTTTGGCAGATTAGAATAATTCAAATTAATAATTCAAATTTGCTCTTCAGAGATCTTAACATGTTTGGGAATTGCCATAATATCACCATGGATGCCTAAGAACTTTGTGTTGGTAAATGTACACATTCTGTGACGCAGCTTGGAGTCTTGCTGCCATTGTTAGGAAGCATCTGCTGTTACTGAACCGATACCCATTTGATAGTATTATACTTTAGAATGTCAGAGAGGTTTTTCAGTAGCTATAGATCAATGCTTTCTACAAAGATTTTATGTAGTTATGCAATCTCTGTCACCTTTTTTGGAGCCAGATTTACTACAAGCTGTATAACATCAGGGTTTTTTTTCAAAGTTGTTTTCTAACTCACTTATCCACTTTTTTTTTGTATCAAAGTACTTATTAACTATATATTTATTGATACATTGGGATGGGCTATTTTTATATTGTTCTACACAGACAATGTTCATTGCTGTTATATGCTATTCTATATTGAATGTTTTGATATAAAATCAGTATAAAATGTAACGATCATGTATTTATGCAAAGGAAAAAAAATGTTTGTGGTTTTTTCTGTTAAAATGTGCCTTTTGATCCATCCAGCCTCATCACCTAAGAATCCATGTTAAGGTCATTTGGCAAATAATTAGATTTAAAATAATACCAAATCCAAGTCCAAATATTTTCTGCTGTATAGCTTTAGTAATAAGCAATTTTACTCCTGTATTATATGCTATTATATGCACACGTTTTTTGTAAGTCCCAATAAAAGCCAGTTTGGCTTGGCTCTTGTAATGGGCCATGTGTCGTGTGGTTCTCTATTGGCTGCAGCCAAAGCAGTCGTCGTGGAAACAGGGGCTGTGATCCAATGGCCCATCTGTCTGGAGGACAGGAAGTAGGTGTGTAAACAGAGAGCCTCAGAGAAGCAGTGCCCTCAAATACCCCTCTATCTCCACATCCATCCACCCCAGAACAGTTCACAGCATTTAGGTGACTTTATAGTACTCTGTTGCATGGTATTTCTTTTTTTTAAACATTTTTTTGCAAACAAAATGTTCATTTTTATATACATTTTTATTTCAATTTATATGAAATTAGTATAAATCAGTATAAAACCATCCATCCATTTTCCAAACCACTTCTTCCATTTTGGATCACAGGGAAGGCAGGGTTCACCCAGGACAGGAAGCCAGCCTAGACATGACATGAAGACATGACAGAAAAAGCATTTTCTTTAATCTAACCACAAATGTACGTGGGTTGATTGATGCCATTAAGGATGGGGTGGTTGTTTATGATGATTCCAAGGGCCCAGCATTGACAGGGTGCCCTTTAAGCACACAGTTTATTATTAAATATTGCACCCCAGTATTTTCATACACCAGGCTCAAAATTTCCCAGTGGTGAATTTCCATGACGGGTTCTACTGAAACCATGATTGAAATGGAATTTTTTTCTCCAAAGGCCCTGGGAACTTTGTTAGGATACATGGCATCATAGACTTTATGACAGAAAGAAAATCTGTTTGGCTTGGCCAAAAAGCTAAAACTGGGTCATGGCTGAATCTTCCAGCAGTACAATGGTTTTAAACATATGTCCAAATCCACAAAAATGGTTTGGTTACCAATAAATCATGCTTTCGATCCAAATTCCTTGACCTAAACTGAACCAATAAAACCCATTGGGGTAAGCTGAAGAGTCCAATAGGACTTAGGACCATAGAGGATCTGGAGAGATTGTTTATTGAAGAGTAATCCCAGTTTGCTTGATCTGTTCTTGAATCTCATAAAGCATAGTAGGAAAAGGTTTATTGCTGTTAAGTTGGAAAACAAGTTGTCTGTAAACATGCATAGATTTGGTTAACCTTACAGTAAACCTTTCTTCTTAAAATCCACTAACAGTTTTTACAAAGATTCTGACATTCACCAATGTTCTATTTGGCATTTGTTCTAAGGTAAGAACAGAATCTACACACACTGAAGAGCAGTTATGCACATTTGAGTACTTACGTGTTTGTAAAATATATAGTGGTGTGAAAAAACTATGTGCCCCCTGCCTCTTATTCTTTTGCATGTTTGTCACACAAAATGTTTCTGATCATCAAACACATTTAACTATTAGTCAAAGACACAAGTAAACACAAAATGCAGTTTTTAAATGATGTTTTTTATTATTTAGGGAGAAAAAAATCCAAACCTACATGGCCCTGTGT
>JBBPDA010000001.1:45125081-45150760 GCA_037974385.1 Arnoldichthys spilopterus
AGAGAGCAACTACAGCAATAGATACATGTGCCAAGTGCTTACAAAAACTACTACATGTGCCAAGTGCTTACAAAAACAATTGACAAGGGCTAGGGGAAAAGTTACAATAAAAACTTAAAACTATTTCCTGGATGACGTCTGGTTGGAGCAGTAGTTTGTGCTGAGGTGGGTGCGGAAAAGTCTTGAGTCGCTTCTTGAATGTTGAGAGAGGCTGATCTTGTATCTCTGGGGAGCTCATTCCACCACTGATGAACAATGAAGGTGAAGAGTCTGGTGCAGTGTCTGATTCCACGAGGGGATGGAATCTCCACTCGGAGTTCACTCGCTGATCTGAGTGACCTGGTGGGTGTGTATGTCTGGATGAGTGATGTCATGTAGCCATCGATGATCTTGTAGGTGAGCACCAAGGACTTGAATTTGATTCGAGTGGAGATGGGGAGGCAGTGCAGGGAGCGAAGAAGTGGTGTCACGTGAGCGCATCTCGGCTGGTTGAAGATCAGCCGTGCTGCCGCATTCTGGATCCTCTGGAGTGGCTTGATTGAGGTTGCAGGTAAACCAGCCAGTAGTAAGTTGCAATAGTCAAGGTGAGACATAACCAGTGCCTGGACTAGCAGTTGGGTGGCATATTCTGGTAGGTATGGTCTGATCTTGCGGATGTTGTAAAGTGTGAAACTGCATGACCGTGAGAATTTATATGCCCACGATACTGACATTTGTTTTGTGCCGGGGCACCGTGGGGGCAATCATATTAGTAGACTAGGGAAGGGGAATTGGGTGGTGATGAAGAGGGGTGCCATTCATATGGAGGTCGTTCATGCCAATCATATTTTGACCTGGGGTGTAAATTGACACATCTTTAAAAAAGTGGTGGGGACATGGGCCTAGCATAAATCAAGCCCATGCCTGATGACATAGAAGAACATAGACTTATATGCCCAGGATAGCTACATAGCCTCTGTCCAAATTAACCCTTGTCTAAGACATGCAGTTTTAAAAACAGTCACAAATGACACTCTTTAGACCTGCTAAATTACTTAAGTCATGTCTTATCCAGGAGCTTGCACACCCATAACCAGCTTCTCTGATTCTACCATTAATTACATTTTCTTAACCTACAGACACGTCCCTTTTCCATGAGAAATTGCATGCTCAGTTTTTTGCATGAGCCACAACTCAAACACATTGTATTGTATGTAGCATATTAAAACAAGTTTAAACTTACAAGAAACATATTTTGCCTGTTCAGATATGGTAAGACAGGCACAGGGATTAGGCTAAGGTCTCTTTATATTCATGGAAAATGATTAACAGACTTAACGTATTTTTGCAGTCATGCTGTGGACATATATGACAGTTAGTCTATTGAGACACCACCCTTTACCCTGAGCTAGTGGCTATTATCCAAATGTAAATAGTATATTACGGAGCAGCCTAATGTCGTTATCATTTTTCTTGCTGAGTGTCCATAAAATGGCAGCTGATTTTTATGACCCAAAGCTCTTAATTGTTGCAGTCAAGGTTGAGTGTGAGGAAAAAAAACGATAGAAAACAGGGTATCGAGTGCAGAAACATGTCAGCGGTGGTTCAATGTACAAAGATCTACAGTGTCTTCTATGTACAAGTACAAGGTTTACCACTATACACTCAGCTAACTTTAGTAGAAAATTGGTCTCAAAAAGCAACTACCCAATGATGAGTTTATAACTTGTGCACTGATTCACCCTCTGTTTCAACACATATGTATTTGTACGGAAAAATAGATATAGTGTGGAACATAACTTTAATGGTGAGTTTGCTCAAATTACTCCATTGGCACAGTAAAATTAACTAATTTTTCTGATTTATTGTTAATAAACCCTGCATAAATTAGGTCAGGATTATGCTAAATGATTGTTTTGCATGAAACAAACTGAACAAATTCAACTGATTCATACACTGGAATGCTGTAACCTATGTGTACCTCTCCTAAGAGAACTAGACTGGCTGCAAATTTGCACTAATGTTCAGCCTCCAACAATACACACAAAGCAGTGCCCTTTCACCCACATACGTATCCACGAGGCGAAGGCGCTAGTGTGGGAGTATCAGTCTATCAACTTGTCATCAAGCCTCCCGCACGCATGCTACTCCAACTGATCCGGCCAACACTTTCCGATGACTTCTCTTGCTGCCAGGCAGCTGCTAATGCTAAGGTCAAGTCACCCTAAACTCAAGTTTTGGGCTCAGGCTAGGAAAAGTTCCAGACACCTTGAACCATGTTGTCAATGTAGATGTGTTTGGGAGGTAATTCAGGTACTTCAGTCCTTACCTCCATGTGAGTCACAAACAGGGTGCTGGGCTATTTTTAGCTGTACTGGGAATAGCTCTCTCCTCGTTTCTGCTGATCCCCCTGGAGCAGAAGAGGGGGTGTGAATAGCATAACCTTTCCTCCAGTTTCCTTGCCCACTTGGCCCACTTATATCACCATCGCGCCATCCCCCTCTCATGCGTCTCATGGCTATGATCCTCCAAACATTCGCACATTGTTGGCACTACAACATGCAGTTCTGCACGGAGTGGTTACGTGATTCCCCATGGCTACCACACCCCCTAGTCAGGCTGATTAAGACAGGTCCAGAAGATAGAAAGTCCCGAGCAAGATGGTTAGCTAATCGATGTTTGTTTTGTTCTTACCAAGTTGTTACAAGGAAGGATGGGCACCAAAGTTTGGTGATTTTCCTGCTCAAACATGCCTGATTTAACTCATCAATGAATTACCAGGTTTAGTGGGTGTCTTAAACAAAGGCGTCATGAAACTGGTTTCCATGTCATCATGACTAGAGTTACTCACCATTGCGCTGTAGATCTTGTACCAAATATTTTGCAAAGGAATAGCAGTAGAAGCAACATCTTCAGGGATTGTTGGTTAGAAACTAGACAAAATGCAGAAAATGAATCACTATCTTTACATTAATATCAGAATTACAATTGACTGGAAAAGCTAATCTTAGGCTGTGGTAGCTTACTTATGGTTCTGTTATCACTAGCAATACAACCAGGAGAACCACTTTATTTTCATGTTCTCCATCTTCTATATCATTAAATTTATTTAAAGTTTTAAGTTTTTAAGTTCACACCAGTTCAACCAGTTCTTCTTCTTTTTTTCAATTCAATCATTGGGGTGTAAACAAAGTATGGTCTGATTTAAAATTTATTTACATTAGAGAGAAAACTTATTGACATGGATTCCTTTGCAAAGGAACCAGGGCTTATGATATCTACAATGCAAATATAGCCATTTTCTTTACTGTCCTGAATGACCTACACGTCTTTGGAGTTGGGGTAAAGTTGCTAATGATAAATAGATGTGATTTTGAACAAAATGTTTTCTTCTGCCTATTTTGGATGTACCTCTTCACCATGGTTAAGGCCAAAGCCTTATTTGAAAACTATCATCAACAATGTCTCTGACATAAGTCAGTGTACTCATAACCAGTTCATGTAACACCGTTCTTTGTAGGGTAGCTTATAGGGGCAATAAAGACTTTAGATGCTGGACTCCTATCACCCTGCAGAGAACAATTCAGACCTGCTACGTTTTTCAAAAACATAGCATTTCAACTGAAACCACTCTGTGCGACTCTATTTTAAAGCTTAATCATTGAATTAAGCAGAGATTTTGATAAAGTGGTGGAATTCCCCTTTAAGCTTAGAATAGAAGCAGGGCAAAGGTCGAGGTGATGATTAATAAACAAAGTTGACAATTTATTAAGCATCTACAAATCATCTACGATAGCCTTTAAGTGTCCCAACCATGACAAACCTTATGTAGTGCTAAAGAAAATCTTCTTTCTATAAAAATAACATGCTGTTCTTCAGGTTGAAATGTCACATGCCTTGTGCGTAAATATTGTTCAGCGTTTCCTGATTACATTTCAGGCTGCAACAGTTGCACGAAAAGATTGTGATCAAAGGTATTTCTCCTACCTTGTAGTGCCATTTAACTGGGTAGAGACTTCTGAGAAGGTGAACATACTTCGTGTCATAGCCATGCTGAATGCATGAATGGTAAACAAGGAACCAAGGTGTTTGCAGCAATAAAGCCCCATTAAAATGAGACATGTCTCATTCTGAATTTGACATGTATTACAGACGTCAGAGCTGCCATTTAACATCTACATGCTGAGTATTAGCAACATGTCTCACAATATGTGAACAAAAAACAAAACACACACACACACACAAAAGGACGTTCGGTATGACATGGATGCAGACTGCTCATCAGTTACACTTCTTAGATCAGATGAATACCTAGATTCACAGGACACTTCACAGCATGACATTGTACATGGGTTAGTATTCCCCATCCATTCATTTTCCAAACCGCTTGTACCGTTTCGGGTTGCGGGGAAGCTGGGGCCAATCCCAGCTGACTATGAGCCCAAGGCAGGGTACACCCAGGACAGGAGGCCAACCCATAGCAGGGCAACACAAATAGACAACCAGACTCAAACACACTCACACCTACAGGCAATTTAGTGCATCCAGTCAACCTATTGCAAGCCTTTGGACAGTAGGAGGAAACATGTTTGCAAGCTCTCCCTGTGTTCCCCAGCTTGCAAACTAGATACAGGAAGGCACCCATGGCCAACCTGGGGGTCAAACTCAGGATCTTCTCACTGTGAGGCAACAGCACTAACCGCTGCACCACCGTGCCATCCCCAGGATTTCCCACACAAAACAAAACTCAGCTATTTATGAATTGTTAATTTGCATATGTGAAAATATTGTACAAATAAAATAGTGAAACTATAATAATTAATTAATTAACAGCAAAGTGTGTAGCACAGCCATGATTTGGGAACTTGTCAACCAAACCGCGTCTAGATTTTATTTAGATAGATTTCCATGTTCCCTTATTGAGACTCAAATCAGCAACTTGCCTTCGAGTCACATGTCGACTCAGTCTTGACTGACTCACAACTCAGCTTGGACTTAAGACACACAAACCAAACTTAATAAATTAGTAACACCAAATTTAACGTTGCAAAATATTTTCAGCTTTAGATGTATCGGTTTAGTTACAATCATTCCCCTTAGCTCAAAGCACTGTCGAGTTCAGTAAGTTCAATTTGGCTGGAAACAATCCTTTCATTTCTGATCAAAAACCTTCAGTCTGATGAGCAGAACAAGGCACAATACACATTAAATGGAGTGTTTAAAGGAAAGAAGCAAAACCCTTAAAAGTTGGCTAGCATGCAATTTAAACAGCAAATATCCAACAAGTGCAATATCTGATTTAGTTGAAAGTTGCCAGCTTATATAGCTAAAAAATTTGAAATCTAATGATCGAATGCTTCTAAAATACTAAAACATTTGCTTATTATTTGGGCTAGTGGGCTATTATGCTATAGACTAATCAGTCATTTTAGGCAATTCCTCTTTCTTTTGCACATTGCATTAACAGCGTCCAGGGCTTTTTGTTCTGTCCATCAGATTGGGGGTTATTCTCTAATGAAAGGCTCATTATTTGAAGCTAATGAGCCTAACATGTTTTCAGTATTGGTTTTATGTTTGTGGAATGGAGAGACTCAACTTAGACTTAAACCTCAATGACTCAAGACTCTAATTGGCACACCAGGGACGAATATGAACATGCAATTGATCTGTTTCACTAAATATTGGGACGATTTTCAGCTTAGCATAGCTACCATATGGTAAAAGCGTTTGGATTTACGTACAGCATCAAGATATTCTCTCTATTTTTGTATTAGTTATAGTTCAGTTTTGTAGGACTTGTCTTATAGGATCACAAGATTTTTCAGACAGGCTACTTGTTGTTTAGTGCTGTATTATCCAGGAAGTTTTACTGTGAAATGTTAAAAATCTAAACAAAAATCATATTGAACGTAAAAATTTATATTGTAATAGCCTTATTATACTATTGAACTGTCAATATGAATCCTTTAAAGGCAGTGGTTTTAACAACAAACAAAACTGAAGCCAATTTCAACTTATAACCACTACAAATACTATCATTTCCCTGTTTACAGCATACTGCATACCATCTATAACCTCGATATTGTGATATCACACATGCAGCTAGGTAGACAGCAAACTCATCATATATTCATTGCCTATAATAAACAACATGCCTTTATAATTTAAGGGCCATAAAATATGTTGTTGCCAAACATTACGTGTAAGTGTCAAAAGTTGTAACTTGTGGAACTTGCCCTAAACTAAGTCTGCTGGTCAACTTAAACAAAATAAGCATGGATCTGCTCTCAGCATGTCAGAATCATGGCTGCTTATACACTTTCACAGGGCTAAAATCCAACTTGAAGAAGCAAAGACGTGCATGTCGAAATATGCCTCGAATAGACAACAACATAAATTGAGTTTCACTGCATTTGCTGAACTTGTGGTAATGCACTAATATGTGTATTAATTGCCAATGGCTGATGGGCCTGTTTGTGGGAACTTTTGCCATGATCATGTCACTGATAGGCAAAAAGGTCCTCTGGCATGGCATCGTGACCATCCTTAAGAAGGCCTATTCAGTAAAGTTCTGATCATGACTGAGATGGCCTTTAGGTTACACGACGAAGACCAAAACTTCTCAGAAGCTGTTCTCCATTTATTTACTTCTCGTTTTCTACAGGCAATCATCCTCTCAGCTGCAGCAGTTTAAAATGTGCACTCTACCTGTACGTCTCCTGGAGATACAACACAGTAATGTTAGTATTGCTAAAACGCAAACATCCCCTTTCTGTTGTTGTTTGCAGTCTGACACGCCATTAAGCGCGCTCTGACTTCAGAGCCCCCCGCTAAGTGTTAGTCCCTGTGTGTTTCAGCCGCTCTCTCGCGCCTATAAAATGCCCATTTCGCTCTCAACGCAAATTGGGGTCGTGTGTGCGAGAAGCGGCGCTTTCCTCGTTTCCAGCTGACCAGACAAACCGACGTTATTATTCCGCAGGCACCTCGAGCCTCGGGACCACGACCTTTGGCCTAGTTTCCTCGCGCTCGGTTCACCGGGTTTACGCCGACACCGCTGACTCCCTCACACGCCCACCCACAGCCACGCACCCCGCCTCGTCCAATCGCACCGCAGTCACGCACTGATCACGCGTCCTCTGCCACAGGATTGGTCGAGCTCCCACACACAGTCGCTGCTCATTGGCCGCATGTTGCCACCCGCCACTCTGTTGTGAATTTTGTTTTTCTTTTTTTCCCCCTTCCCCTGACTTGTTTTACTCAGCTGAGGCAGGACCTTACTGGTAAAAAGGGAATTTGAATTCCGGCCTCAGTCGTCACTGAACGGGCGTAGTAGCAGTCACTCCTTTGTTCTGTTACTCCTCGACCTGACAAGTCATTTTTTCCCCATCATTTGGTCAATGTCAACGCGACAATTTCCGAATATGGAAGAATTATCTGAGGTAAGAGCAAGTATTATATCAAGTTGTAAATTATTTTTTTTTGTTACCACGTTGACAGCAGCTCTTCGTGGTTGTTGTTGACTTAAACAAAGGGGCCATGTGAGATTTGACATCTTATTTCAGACTTACTGCTTAAACCAAACTGTAAATCTTATTCTTATTTTTATCAAGGTGTGTCAGGCCTTTCCCCAGTGTGTTTGTGTGACTTTGGAGATACATTCATAAGTGATGTATGGATTTTAAACTATATCTGAATGTCTTCTATAGAAAAACAAGTGTGGATGTGGTGTAGCCCAGGTGTGAAATCTCAGTATTGAAACTGGGCAATAAGAAACAACTGTAAACAACTCTTTAGACCTTAAACTTGTATGTAGTGAGGCAGCTTGGGAGGGGCTTGGTGTGAATCATAACTGTTTTTGGCAAAGGGAGTAAGTTGGCTTGCTGAGGCACAAAGCGCAAAGGATTTTTTTTGTTCACGACTCTTTCACATGGCTAGCTGGCAAGGATATTGTGTGTGCTTTATTTGGCAAAGGGAGGACACAGAAGCTTGATAGAAGGCAAGGCTAAACAGGTTGTATTTTCAGAGTAATTCCACAGTCACTACAAGCTACTATCCATATATAAAAAGCAAGCAAATACATTCTGATGGTTTCAACCTTGTGTTTAGTTGTAAGGAAAATAAAACCCCAAAGTTCATATTGTATATTCTCATGTTTCTCAGGGAGCTCAGATGGAGGTCCATGGGGCATATCTGGAAAGGAGAAGGCATGACAGTGAGCAGTCCTCATGCAGCGTGCCGGAGTACAATGACCTGGAGGCGGCCGAAGCCCTTGTCTGCATGAGCTCCTGGTGTCAGATGTCTCCAAGGCCTACTGCCTTCAAGCCTCGTCCTCTCACCCCAGCATCCGATTCCTGTGACTCCCTCCTGCAACCTGAACTTCCAGAAACCCCCAGGGACTTTGTTTCGCTCTCTTCATTGGTAAGGCAACTTAGGTGTAAACTCTCTTGCTGGGCATGTTGCCTCACATGTTACAGTGTGTGGAGCAGGGTCTAATTTGTTTGCTGAACTCTTTGGGATGGTTTTATGGTAGCTTCGACAGGTGGCATTTTAAAGATAAGCCTCATCCCTCTGGATGAACTTCAGCCCAAGCTACAGCATGCAATTGCTACATTTACCCACGCAGTACTGACACCCCAAGATAAACTGGGACAATAAAGAATGTAATGCTTCAGCAGATCTGTGAAGAATAACTGTACTATTGTTTCACATTCATACTGAAGGCTTTACTGTGTTTGATTAACCCTTTGCTTCTTATCTCTTTTGCATAGTGTATGACCCCGCCTCACAGCCCCAATTTTGTGGAGACCTCCACTACCCTGCCAGTGCCAAACTCCCCTTTGAACCGGCGCTGTCCCAATGTCTACAGCTCCAGACCCAAGCGTCCTGTTGTGGGCTCCATCTCTGAGACGGCCTCTCAAGTTCGTACTACTGAGAAGTCATCCTCCCAGCCCTGCAGAGCCATGGCAACCAGTGTCATCCGCCACACGGCTGACAGCTCCCTCTACCAGAACATTCCACAAACTGTCCACTATCAGAATCCAACCCCTAAACAGACACATCAGCTACTACAGCCAGAGGTTCCTTCACCAGCCACTTCACCCTTCCAGCCTCAGACAGAAATCTCTGCATCAGTCACATGTCCTACCAGCAATGAGAAAGATCCTTCCAAGTCATCTTCTGCTTCTCCATCTCCCACGTCCAGTCCGCCCATCATTTGCCAGATGTTCCCAGTGGCTCAACCAGGAGTCATCTCAGCTGCGTTTATCCAGAATCCTGCTCCGAGGCCCAGTTCTGGGGTCAAGTCCATCCTACCACAGCCACTATTCATGGGTTCTCCACTGGCCCAAGGTACAGTGATGCTGGTGATGCCCCAGGCTTCCGTGTCTCAGACACCTCAGTGTCCCCAACAAACAGTTGTTACTCTGGGTAACACCAAGCTGCTGCCTCTAGCCCCTGCACCTGTCTATGTGCCATCAGGGCAGAGCAGTGCAACGCAAATGGACTTTTCCCGCAGACGCAACTATGTATGCAACTTCCCTGGATGCAGAAAGACCTACTTCAAAAGCTCACATCTCAAGGCACATCTCAGAACTCATACAGGTAGAGCTGGATTTAAGTATATGTGTACCAGATACGATTCAGTCTTTTTGAACATAATTGAGATTATATAGGGTGGAATCATAGCAAATACCCAAACCTGGAAAGTTTTGTAGCATTTCTCTAACAACATCTTCCCTCTCTTTCTGCAGGCGAGAAGCCCTTCAGCTGTAACTGGGAAGGCTGTGAGAAAAAATTTGCCCGCTCTGATGAGCTCTCTCGTCACCGGAGAACACACACTGGTGAGAAAAAGTTTGTCTGCCCTGTTTGTGACAGAAGATTCATGCGCAGTGACCATCTCACTAAGCATGCCCGTCGCCACATGACCACCAAGAAAGTCCCCTCCTGGCAGACAGAGGTACGGAACCTCAACAAGATAACCACAGCCAAGACTCTGCCCACAGGCTCAGCTCTACCAATCAGCATGCTGTTACCAGCCACGAACTGAATCTGATTGGAGCTGACTTCATATTATACAGGGACTCTGTTGGAGGACAAGGCTGCTAATTATCTCATGGACAAATGTGAACATGCACTGGACTCTTCCCTTCTCTTCTCTTTTACTGCTCATTTTGTATACTCTGCAATGAATGCAATGTTTTGTTTACTCACTTGTTACAGTGATTCATACACTCTTTTTCTCTTTTTTTGCCAAAGTCTTTGTACCATGTTTGTCTTAAAACTTCAGCGTATTCTTTATATATTTACATGTATATTCTTTCTGAAATTAATGTTGTATACTGCCTACATACAGGAAATTATGATGAACTATCAACTTAAAAATAATTATCTACACTGTGATAATCATATTGTCTGTTCTCTTATTATTTAATACTCATTTTTAGTAAACAGTGAAGAAATAATATTTTATTCTGGTGTTTGAGTTTTTCAGTGGAAGCTGCCCAGATGAAACATGTCTAATAAGGTCATACAGATGTTAAAAAAAGATACTAACGGTGATGACAAGGCACTGAGCAGTCAATCTGTGGCCCCCAGGCCGTACGTGTAGTCACGCTGTTTCCTGTCCAGTTTTGCTGACACAGCTCTGGACTATTTCCTGTGTGCTTTGTAAGGCAGGGTATTTGGATATGTGTTCTCACATTCAGTACTAATCCAGACAGCCAGCTGACACAAGTGACTTCACCCACAGCTGACAGGGCCGAGGACAGAAACTGATTATAGCAGAAGTGCATTTATAGTGGATCTGTTTGGAGTTTTTTTTTTTACTATAAAAATCGAATGCTATACTCAATAGATTGGACTCGAAACATGACCGTGCTGACAACAACCACACAGAAAACCATGTTCACATACTGTCAAATTTCTGTTTATCATGCAACACTGTAATCATTTTCATAGAGGAAACATGATTCATACAAACACCTGTTGTTAGACATCCAATGCAGATAAAAGTCCACACTAAAAAACATCAGACTAGCAAAGTTTAAAATACATGTTTAAGGAGAAAAATGGATAAATACTGAACTGTAGCTGTGCCTACAAGATGAACTTTTCATGTTGAAAAACAAAAAGAGAAAAGCATCACGCCCAGTAATTACATCCTTGTGAACCAATCATATTGAGAGACTGTCCCGGCTGGTAGGAGGTGCGACCAATAGGGTTTTCCTAATAAGTTCCCGCCCCCTGTAAGTGACAGGAACGTATTAGCAGCGCTCAATGGCGAGAACACTTAGCTTTGGAACAGCAACAGCGACACACCGTGGAGAACCATTTTTCAGTGGCTGACGTAAACAAAGTATTTCAGGGATGTACTGACCTGAAATAGTGCATGTTAAAAAGATGTATCGATTTTCTATCAATGGTAATAGCAACCAGGGGTCGCGAGGTTCACCACACTAATAGACGTTTTACTGAATAGCGTACATGCAACTTCTGAGTTAAAGATAAAAACACTATAATACTTTAGTGGGCAATGGTAGCTTAGTGGTAAGGGATTGTGATCGCAGGGTTGCAGGTTCCAGTCATGGCCCAGGCACCACTGAGGTACCCTTGAGCATTAACCGTCCCGTTACACTGCATCCCAGTTCAAATTCAAATACCAAATCCAAGGAAATACAAAGGGTGAATTGGTGACAGGGTCATGGGCACCCAAGGCTCACTGATACCTGTGGGGAGGGAAGGTTAACCCTTTCGGTCCAAAAGAGCTCCTGTTGCACACAGTGCACTACAGTCAGAGCTGTTTTGGCAGCACAAAGGGGAACCTACACACAATTAGGCAGGTGGTGTTAATGTTATGGCTGGTCGGTGTAAACTTCCTCTTCACGTCAATTTTTAAATCTTTAAAGATTCTGCCCTAGATTTTTTTTTTATGAAGTTGTATTTAATTATAATGCTAATTAGTTTAAACTATTTAAGTCTATTTTATTATTTCTATTGGTCTGTTTATTGTAAAAGTGATAGTGTTTGCTGTGTTCAAATAATGTATAAAAATACAAAATGAAAACAAAATTAATATACATGCTTTTTTGGATGACAATGTGGATCTTCACTGGTTATTTAGATAGGAAAGCTCTTTGCAATGTAGACATTGCAACCCTCAGTACCCATCACGAACACACGAAAATCCCAGTTACTAGAATGGACTGTTTATCTTAACAATTCTGCATGACACTGCAAGCCATTGCATGAGAAGCGCATTTAGTGAATTATGACAATTTTACAAAGAAGGATTTCTCAGTTAAACTCCATGACAAACTCAAAGTGAGAGTTGTCCAACAGATTCAACTTTGGGATGTTATACGTTATCTGGCTAATTGAGAAGTTGAAATTGAGAATTCAGGAATCAGGAACAACAAAACTCCAAACAGTCTTACTATAAAGTTTGGTCCAGGAGGCAGAAACTTGGGAAATAAAGTGAGTTCATGTCTTTTTAAATTTTCTTTAAAACTCATTTTATAAGCAGAACCCATTCTCTCTATTTGCCAAAAGGTGTCAGGGTGCTCAAGGGGCCTTCATCCAGCCACTAAAACCAAATCTGCTGATGTGCATTCCAGTCCTACGGGGTGGAGGGGTTGCAGAGAAACTGTGGCCAGGAAATAGAACTTAAACATACATTCCAGACGTTTATGTTTTTCCCCCTCCTTGAAATGACCAAACTTGCAGGCCAAGAAATACTGAATCACTTTCATCTGTAGTGAGTACAAAATCAAAAGTACAGTACTGCAATAAAATAAACCAATGTATTACACTGTGTAAAGACTTAAAAATGAAATGGATAAACCATAAGCAAATTTTATTACAAAATATAAACAGAATAAAATATGTTTGGCAAACAAATGCATATATCTTAAATAGAAAGATTTTTTTATAGTGCATTATTAAATATGCAGTTTTATATAGTAATTCCAGGGACAATGCATTATACGTTTTAAATAAAAAAAGATAATATTGGTTTAAGATTGTGTTTTGTGGTATAGCTGATATGCAGGAACTACATTCCAGATAAACCGCCTCAATGGACCTTTACATTAATCAAATTCCCCCTCTATTGTATTCATCAAGTCCTCTTCTGAAGTATCATAAAACACAGGTAAGGCCAGTGGAGGGTGGTTGCAAAGTTCAGGAACACTGGAAGGAAGAAGCATCAGCCTTGTCAGTATATCAGTAATGTTGCAACAGCTTGTCCAAGTCATGTGAAAGGTAGGCATAAAATTAAGCTAGGTAACCAGCATTTATAACAACATATACATTTCCATTTACAGCATTTAGCAGACGCTCTTATCCAGAGCAATGAACAACAGTGCTTTGTCGTTCATGTCTGTTCTTCTGTCTGTAGGGCTAAACCCGTCATCAGCTTTCATTCTACTAAGATACTATTGGCTAAGTTACACACCATAACAAACCCTGCCAAACTGGTAAACCCAAAAGACAATAAAGTATATAAGAGCAAACAATAAATAGACAATGCGCAATAAATGAAATAAAATTAAATAAAAAACATGCTCTCCTGACAAACACCTGATGTTAGCTAAATCAAGCACACTTGGTCACAGTACACCTGAGGCTTCATTATCCAAAGGCTGGTCTGTTGTGGGAAGTGTAGCATCACTGATCAATAATTGATAGAAAGCAGAGTACTTACGAAGCTGCCTTTGTACACAGTGGGTCTGCTCTCCTTGCAGTCTCTGGCTTCTGCAGAAAGACACACCTTAACAAATGAACATTCTTAGACTTGTTATTTTAGTGAGGAAAAGGCACCTGGACCCACCAGAGGTCCCCAGAAAACACGAGATGTGCAGATTATGGCGTGGATCAGTTCAGGATCATATCTGAATGCCTGCACAGTAGTAGTAGTGGCCTAGTGGTAAGGACCTTGCCCTTTGTGAACAGAATGTTGCAGGCTCACTTTGTATGATTCAGTGTGTTCACAATGACAAATAACTTTCACTTAAACATGCAAATCAGGTTCAGTATTTGGTATCTGACTACAACCCCTCTTGGACACTGATATACGGTTTAAATATCTGAACATCTGGCTTGGAGATTATTTGTATGTCTGTGGACATGTAAGACAGGTGCAGTAAAAGTTGCCAGAATCAGTTGTAGTACAGTTGCCTGTTGTACTATAATGTTCCTATTGCTGTCATTATGTACTGTTCAAATATTTGGTACATATTTTGGAAATACTGTTGTGGACATCAACACTGGACGTTGTCATAAATCGTTCACTCTGGTTCCCTGGGGGATGTCTTCTAGAGCTAAACTTTTCTCAGTGGGTCAGAAAAAAGGGCAGTGGTGACATAGTGGTTAGGACACTGCCTTTAGGACCTGAAGGTTGCAGGTTTGAGTCCTGGCCTGGCCACTACTGAGGTACCCTTGAGCAAGGGTCCATCCCACTACGCTGCTCCTCAGGTGCTGTTGATAGCTATCCGCTGCTGCATGTGTGATGGGTTAAATGCAGAGGTCACATTTCATTGTGGTGCACAATGACAAATTTTCACTTCATTTTAGGGATTTAAGTTGATATGTATTTAATTCCTGCAAAGAGCACTGTGAGTCTTCCTAGCGCTAAATCTGGATTTTCAGAGCAGAACTGTACAGGGTTTCCTCACTGCTCTGCACATTTTCATGCTTTCTCTGCATGAAAACAAACTCAACTCAGTAACAGGATGTTAACGAGTCAAATAGTGGAATCAGTGCAGATAGTAGGGACAGCCCCCAGGACCATCATTGGACATAAGGCCTGGATGTGGTTAACAGTGGCAGTAAGAACATTATGTGAGAAAGAACTGAGAATGAGAAATGACTTTTTTTCTGAAGGAAGGCCACTTGGGACTAGTTTACTTACCTGACAAATGACATTTTTGTCCTCGAAGGATTGAGGACCTTTCCTCTGTCCTTTACTGTGGACCAGTCTATGGTTTCCGTTGGTGTCGCTCCCTGTTTCACCTCGCCTGCCGTAGCAGAATCCGCACGATTTGGATGTGAAGAAAGCTTTCTGAAAGAGCCCCCTGTTCCCACCGTCTGTGTTTTCACACGCGTCCAGGATTCTCTCCACTTCGTCCTCAAGCTTTTCCTTGGCGGGTAAAACATGCGACTCCTGGCCCTCACCGCCACAATCGTGCTGGAATCTCCTCGGAGCTGTCGGCGTGTTGAAGAGGCGCCCAACGTCCAGGTCTGTGCGCTCGAGCGCGTCGTCTTCCCTCACCAGCGCAGGTGCTACTCTCTTAGCTCTGCTAGCAACGCTGCCCATGCTGACAAAACTACACCAAAAGTATATGCAATATTTTTACCTCTAACCAACCACTGGCGGGGGCCGAAACGAATCTTTCCCCCCCCACACTAATAATGAGAAAGCCCTCATTTGTTCCTTCTGGTTACAAAAACGTCGAAGGCGGCGTGGAGCCACCCCAGTCCAGCTGAGTGTCAACAACAAATACAATCCAGAAAAGTGCCGAGAAAACCCAACGCAGGGGCAACGTTTCGTTGTCCTCCTTCCCGATAAAGAGTCAGACTAAAGCAGGGGAGTTTAAAGAGAGAGAGAGAGAGTTTCAGGGTGGCCACATTGTAAAACCATGTGTTGCTTTTCTTGCATTCTTCTCTCAGCAAAACAGCATCTTTGAGTCCAGCCAGCAGAGCGAGTGAGAGAGAGAGAGAGCCCAGCCATCTGGAGCTGGAGCGTGGTGGGCTGTTTGAGTTACACAACAGCACACACACTTGACTGAAACAAAAATATACTGGCGAAGGATGTGAACAAGGTGGGGCTGAGGGGCGCGCGCGCACACATGCACGCACACAATTTCCCATCGTGTAATTCAGCCACCGTTGTTTCCTTCCATAACATAAAGGTAATATTTTTTTGGTTGAAGCAAGTGTATTAATGATACCCTTAAAACTGTGTGAACATATCTAGATGCTATCATTACTATGAAAATGACATTTATTTGCCTCAACAGCTGCAGGGTACAGTGGCCCATTCCCACCAGTAAGAGAAAAAAAAAATGAATGGCTACACGTTCAAGATTCAAGGAGAATCTCGTTTCTGTTTGTGGCAGCATAATGTGATCATTTCGGAATACATTCTTAACTTATGTTGAAATAATGACTCTCTAAATATTGATTATAATGTCTTATTAAAATGATTACTTATGGTTTTTATTATTATTTTGATGAACATTGCCACAAAAATGTCTCTCTCTTAATTTCCTTTTTTTGAATATTTGTCACATTCAGTGTTTTTAGATCCCCATACAAAACATGGTGAAAAACAAGGGAAACATGATGAATCACAGCCATTTCTAATAATTATTAATAATTGTTACAAAATTCTTTTAAAAAACACTGATATTTTCCATGTAAAAAGCATCCCTGTTTAAGGTATATATTAGTCTATATTAATGAAGTTCATGTCAGGACTTTGACTTAACATTTACTTTGTAAAATTACTCTTGTACTCTGCATAAAGTCAGCAGTTTTTCTGCATTTGAACTTCAGATCACTAAAGGATGACCACCCGAATCTGAATTTCTGATAGAAAACACAATTCATTGTTCTGTTCATTGGCATGTCATGCAGGCCAAATCATCTCTAGACCATTACACTGCCACCACCATGCTTGACTGTTTGTGTGATATTCTTATTTTGGAAGGCTTCACACCAGCTGTAATGGAACCCCTGGATTCCAAAAGGTTCACATTCGTTTTATCAGATCACAGTGCATTAATCCAAAAATGCTTAGGGGTCAAGGTGTTTTTTTGCCAAATGTGAGATGAGCCTGTTTCTTTTGGTTACTAGTGTGTTTTATCTTGCAACTCTTCCATGAATACCATGATTTCTCATTCTTTTTCTAATGATGGAATTCTGAGTGCTGACCCAGTCTGAGGCAAGTAAGGCCTTTTAAAAGTGGGTCTGCATTTTTTTAGACTTCCTACAGAAGTCTTTGTTGTGGTCTTATTCCCCATTCACACTACACAATTTAAAGGTTGTTTTTGAGTTGGTGGGTAAAACATGCGACTCCTGGCCCCCACCGCCACATTCGTTTTTAAGGTGACAGTTTGCCAACAAAAGAGCTCAATTGGCTGTAATTCCAATGCCAAATAATTTACTGTGATGCATGCAAAAATAAAGAAATGCGGGTACATTAACAGTTCAATGGGCTCACCTTTTTTTTAAATAAAGGCCCCTATCAAACAGTTGAGATTTCTCTTTATTGTAAAACTCAGAATAAATAAACAAATTAGTAAAAATCGAAATTTTAGGATATGCTTAAAACTTCTTGGAGAAATCCATAAAACTTCAAATATGTGTGAACCACCTGCAGCTTGTATGTCATTGTCAACCTTCTGCTGATGAAGCTCTCTAAAAAAGGTCTACTAACTAGACACAACGAAATCCAGTTGATTTTTTGACCATAACTGGAACAATTGACTTTATTGTAGTCAATTGAAGTTTATGTTTAGTGCAAGTTTCAATAAGGTATAGGGACTCAAAATGCTCTCAACCAAATAATTTACCAGAACAATGAAGGGTTAAGTCATTCAATGAGGTAAATCAATTTGTTTAGAAAATAAGTAATTTTGAACTTCTAACTCATTGACTACTAACTCACAGACTCCTGCCATAAACAGAAAAGTGTGGGAACAGGCTTTGCCCTACATAGAGTCAAAAAATGGGAGCAGTTTAAATCCACCAGACATTTAATTTTCTTCAACAATAACAGCTTCTTTGTTTTGAGCCAGTAATCCCTGCACAGACCTCCAGGACTAAAGGAACTGCTTTAGGAACTGGTACTTGAAGGCCACTCTGATTATGTTCTCATCTGGTAACAGTATACTACGTCGACTGAATTTCCCTGAATTTCAACAAACTAAACTCTCGTCCAGCCATTCTGAATCACACACTCACACTTTTTAATGTACTTATTTATTCCCAGGTTAATTTGTTCCACAAGTTAATAAAAAAATATTATATATGTAACATATTAGCAGAGCATTAGCTTACAAATAAATAGTTTGCCTGACAGAGCATGACAGAAATAAATTATTGAAATCTATTTTTAAGCACAGCCACTGACGCCAGTAACAAGAAACCCTGAAAATTAAATTCTGCATCTAATTATCAATTTTTCATGTAAACAAACGCAGTCTAGTGTTTCTTTAAAAACAACATGCAAAAGCTAGCATGTAATTACAGTTGCAGATGAAATGTCAGTCCAGTTGCATGCCTAGCTTTACTGCGGAGGCTACTGCATAGCAGTGTTCAAATATACAGTGAGAAGTATT
Organism: Arnoldichthys spilopterus; assembly: GCA_037974385.1. Taxonomy (NCBI): domain Eukaryota; kingdom Metazoa; phylum Chordata; class Actinopteri; order Characiformes; family Lepidarchidae; genus Arnoldichthys; species Arnoldichthys spilopterus. The sequence continues at coordinate 45,143,399 of JBBPDA010000001.1, forward strand.
CAGACACTTCTGTTGTTTAATATACTTACAGAGAATATATCTACTTCTAATGAACATACCTAAAGTCTTTGCACTTGTCTTATGGCCAAGGACTTTTTGGATGGTAATGTGTATTTATAAGAATAAACAAAGATTTAAAACAAAACTGATATGAATAAAAGTATTCAGGCACCACAAAAGAATAGAATATGTACTTTGCCACTGAAAGCAATTACAGCTCCCAGATGTCTATTTGGGGAAATATCTTTTCAGTTTTTATAACCAGTATTTTAATTGCGTTTATTTCTTTAAAGTTGATGTTCAAATTGACTGGGCCCTTTTTCAGGCTTGAGGCTTGACTGCTATATGTAATGTCCCAGAGCCTTAATTCTCAAGCCATGCATGATTAGAAATTTAGAAACATTATTATTAATCTCTAATAAAAGCTTGTCATTATTGGAAAATATAGGATACAATTAAAATAGCAGGCCTTGCAATATGCAAATTGCCTCCAAGTTGCAATTTCAATATAAAAATGATTAACGTTGAGCTCTGGCCTATGGTAATATGCAATTCATGTTTTTACAGAATTATTTTTCCCAACTTCCCAATTTTTGCCCAATTTCAGTTTGTCTGGCAAACTAGGTTTACTTCCCCAAGGTTTACAAGGGTCTCTCTGTTTTGGTTCAAAAATCCTTCATAATTTTTTTAAACACAAGTTAAGCCAGGAGATTGACTAGGCCATGCAAATACCTTCAACTTTTAAGAGTTTTTTCGGATGTATGCTTTGGGCCACTGTCTGGTCAAAATGTCCTTTCTTGACTGGTTACACTGTTCCATTTGTGCTTGCTTTGTTGCTGTTGTAATGTACTGCATCCCAATATCATGATGCCTCGTCGTACTTCAATGTGGTGTTGAAGGGTACAGGATACAACCCCTGTACAATAAACTGATTTATTACTGACAAATATGTTAACACAACTAATTAAAAATTCAAACTGTGAATAGTTAAGAAGTCAAAGTCCGAAGACATTATATGTGTAAATGTTATGTTTATGCACTGGAAGCATATTAAAAAGACCCTCAAAACTATCTGAATACTCTATGCTTTTTGTGCATCATTTAGAAATAATTAAGCCATGTTGTGAGTTTTTAAGCAGAGTTTCCTCTGCATTTCCACAGTAACAAGCATATCGAGGTTGCTACATGACTTGAAAGTTTTTCCATGGTCACTGTACGACGCAACGTTCATAGGACTGCTCTTCACTTGTGCTTTTGCTCAGGGTCTGCGGCTTTCTCTTGCCCTTGCATGGCGCAGCTGAGCCGTGCTCTATAATGTGCTGCAGCATCTCCTTACTCTCACTAGAGGGCAGGTTGTAAAAGAAATACTGAGGAGCCATCTGGATGAACCTGTTGATGACAGAAGAATACAATGTAAAAATAACCATTATCATCACATATATGATTATAATTTTTCCATTGCCTGAAAAGTGTTTTTCATTGTCACTTTAACACAATATCACTATAATATAACTTTTACAATCAAAACATGGTTTTTGGCAGTAGTTCTTAATGTTTGTCCTTGTTTTTGCATTTTTACAGCAAACAGGGATTTCATTAAAACTACCGGCCTAATATTGTGTAGGTCACCCTCATGCAGCAAAGCTCTGTTTTGACACTGTTCTATTACAACCAGCATTTATTTTTTAAATCACAGTAGCTCTTCTCTGAGATTAGACCTAGCCTTGGACCCCTATCAGTGAGCATTGGGTCCATGACCCTGTCACTGGTCCATTGGTTGTCTTTCCTTGGACCACTTTTGTTACTAACCACTGCATACCGGGAACACCCCACAAGATCTGCCGCTATGGAGGTGCTCTGACTCAGTTGCCCTTACATTATGTAATGTGATAGTCAGTCATATCCTTATACTCACCCATTTTTCTGAGATGGGAACTGACTATTCACTCGCTCGCTAATAGATCCCATTACACACACACCAAAGAACACTAGTTTATATTTTAGAGATTTAACCCACTTTTCTAACACAGAGACTGCTGTGCTGTCTCTCTCTTTCCAACACTTCACACATTAAGCCAGCAGCCTCTGTGTAAGCAGGGTGATAGTCACAAGCCTAAGCCTCTTTCCCTCTAACAGTGCTGTGGCAGGATGTTACATATTTCTCCTGTATCAAACCGCATTGCCCGATAAGCTGCTGCAGATGGCACGGAGTGTTCACATAATGGATTCAGTGTGGCTCTGTAGTGTAGAACAACAATTAACCCTCCAAATCCCACTTGATACTTGAGTGGGAGAAAAAATGCTAAATAACTAAAGCAAATGCATGGCTGTCATAGCTAAAGATGTGGCATATGAAACAAATTAATAGGAAGCTGAAAAGCAATTTGATTTGATTCTGGTCTGCAAATATAGGAATAAGGTAAAAGTAGATGGCAAATACTGCTAGAACTACACTGACACTTAATATACATGTCATATACAGCAATGCAGAAGAATTATTATTGTATTAAAAGACTACTCCAGTGTTTTTCAACATATTTCCATCTGCTCTGTCTGTCACCTATGGTCGGTTGCCCCAGGCAATGAGCTCAAAGCTTTTCCCTGTACTGACTCAATACATAACCCGCAGGTTCTGACGCATTCTCTTACAAGCATAATTTGAGTCAAGTTTTCTGTTTAGTTTTAAATACAGGTTTAATATTATTTGTTAATATTTTTACATGGATATACAATCTACCTCATTCTCATCTCACATGTATAATCTACTTACTGAGAAATACCAGCTTTTCTTCTTCTTCTTCTTCTTATTATTCTTATTAACAACACTACTACTACTGTCATAATTATTAGTTTTAGCTTTCTTATTCACTAACGTCATTGCATTATTATTACTATTGTTGTTAACATTTATATTAGAATTAATTTATTATTTAGATATTATTGTTTTTGTTACTGTTGTTAAAGCCAGTTGTCCATTCAATAATAAAACTTAGTTGTTTTTTGTCTTTTACTTCAAATAAAAACTATTAATTACAAATGTCACATAAAAAAACTTAGTATCATTAAGTTTTATTTAGACTTGTATTCAGTTTGTCAAAAATACATTTCTCAATTTCCTGGATGCCTTCTCACAATTATGGTGACATACAAATGTGGTAGATTGAGTTTATGTTAAAAACTCTGGAGTCTAAACAGATTGATAAAGTCTAAAACCTTGGAAGCTGGACTTACTCATGTGCCGAAACCTCAGTCACAGTTTTGATGCAGTTGTTCTCAGACAACGTGTGTTCATGGTAAAGAACCCACTCCGGAGATTTCCGCTTGGGGGGCTCGGTTCCATAGCCAGAGAGAGGGTGGATCTGAGCCACATGTTTGTGGGTAAGCATGAAGTAATTCCCCGTCCCATCAATCTCCCTGCCTACCTGGGATATTGGATAAGTAAACAGATGCACTTTATTGATCCCCAAGAGGAAGTGGTATTAAAAAAACTTTGACATTGTGTACATATTATACATACACCAATCAGCCATAACATTACAACCACTTAACAGCTGAAGCTCAATCTTAAGGTCAGTGCATCATGATGCACAGGAGCATTTGTACACTCATAAATGCTATATAAAATAATTATTATAATTATAAGTTTATAGGTTAAATGCTTAAAAAAATCCCTAAAGATTGGGCAAGTTTTGGGTGAGCTCAGACTTGTGCAATAGCTTTGGCTTTGGCTTACAACAGCCATTTTCTTTAGAAAAAAGCATGCTGGTTTATGAGGCAAGAATGGCCCAGCATCTAAAATATGATTCTCTCAGTCTAGGGGTTCTCACTGACATTGTTATTTTTGAACATGTTTTTAAACCTGGAGCTTCACTGTGTATGTTTTTCTTCTGAGCCTAGTCTCAGAACCACATATCATCTGAGAGCAAGCACCTTCTACCTTGGTCTGAAATACTCCTCAGTATCTCTCCTCAGTGTCTTCTGGCATAAATAAACTGACTTGCATTTCTGAGCCAATACTTACACCTGTTGCCAGCTCTGCAGTCATCAAAGCAACCTGTGATATTTTTTAACTCCAAGAAGAGTCTTATAAAGTGAAAGTGACTATTTGTTATTGTGAACACACTAAAGCACCACAGTGAAATGTGACCTCTGCATTTAACTTATCACACATGCACACGTGGCATAGCGGGCAACTTTATCTGCACCATTATCTGGGTCAAAATGTTCTTTAAGGAATATACCTGCATGAAGAATCCTGCCAGCAGGGCACGTTTGATGTTCAGTGTATTGGTCTTGGAACCAAAAGCTGGTAAGGACACTGGTAACTCAATCCTTTTCAAGATTTCAGTAAGCTCTGTTCGAACTGCATCAGCTGTTTGTAGAGCAGTCAGACTTAGGAAATTATCATCACACCACCGTTCTATGCTGGAATCTGAGGGGAAAATGGACTGGTTAGAGCTCTAAAATTATTCAGTGGTCAGTCCAAGCTGATTATGTGAATGCTCATATTTTTCATTCAGTAAAATGTTGCATAGCATATTACAACACACTGAATTGCCAGTTACCTTGTAACTATACAGTTAAACCATGAGATTACTGTAGCCCATCTGTTGCTACACACTTCATCAACCACCCATCAACATAGGAGTAAAAGTAACAATTTGTCATCAAGTACCACAATGAAATGTGACCTCTGCATTTAACCCATCAGATGTGTACACGTGCAGCAGCAGGCAGCTATCAACAGCGGCAGGGGAGCAGTGTAGCGAGATGGTACCTTGCTCAAGGGTACCTCAGTGTTGCCTAGGGCGGGACTTGAACCTGTGACCTTTAGGTCAGAAGGGCAATGTCCTAAGCACTAGGCCACTGATGACCACTAAACAATGATGCTGTGCCAAGAATAATCCACCACACAAGTCATATTTGTTCAGTTATTTTTTTTCATTAATGAACAGTTTTGAGGGTGTAGGATAGATTGTGCACCAACAGGTGATGAACAACACTGAATAATTTAAAACCTGCAAAGTGGGGTTGCTGGGAGATGAGATGTAAGTGAGTTAATTCAGCAGATTGAAGAGGGCTCAGAGTGTTTAGCTCTTCTTCCTTCCCTGCCACTAGTAATAGTGCAGGCTTTATTTGTAAAAAGTGTCAATTAGTTTCTCTCTGATGGAGAGGGTTTCTCAATTAGACATGTGCACCCTAACATTAATCAGGGCTAATAAGAAAGTCAGGCTCACTGCTAGGTGCCTTAGGGAAAGATAGCAAGCCTCTCTCTGGTAGGTTCCCCATGTGACCACTACCATTCACATTTTAAACAGGTTTCTTCCTTTTAGTGAAGCATCCACTGAGAAACTTGTTAAAAGTGCTCTGGTCATAGGTGATTCAGTTCTATAACATGTGAAATTAACTACTTCTTTAGGGGCTCCAGCAACAGTTAACTGTTTACCTGGAACCAGGGCCCTGGACATTAGTGGGATCCTGCAGCTGTTATCTAGCCATAGCTAGGCTAGTATAGTTCTTTACATAGAAGCTAATGACATTAGTCTGCGGCAGTGTGAGGTTACTAAGAATTACATTAAAGAAGATCATACATTAGCCAAAACGAAATAAAGCCTACAGCAGACTTTGGGTGCTGAACTGCTGAATGTTTAAATAGTGCTCTAAACACAAAATGGATTTCATAGCCAACTGGTCTACGTTTGAAAGCAGCCCTTGTCTCTTGGCTTAGGAGGGTATCCACCCATTGCATAAGAGTGCTGCTCTCCTATACTGCAGTATAGCCCATAGCCTACTAGTTAGTATAGCAAAAATACCTGCTGATGAACTAGAGCTGAGGCCAGGCAGCAGACAAACTGGAGGAACCAACAATCTGCTAGCTATCTTGAGTCACTCAGGTCTATTGAGACTGCCTAGACAAATTAAAAGGTGTGTTCTAACAATCTAAGTAATATCAAACTTTCTCAAGCAACTTGCAATTACTGCACCTTGGATCTAAATATGGGTTTGCTTAATTAGTGTCAAATTCTAAAATAAATTTTATATTACACACTACGTAATTTTATTATTGACATATCAACTCATGTCAAGACAAAGTCCTGCATAGCCTTTTCCCTGAGCACTTCTTATGACTTTCCATTATGAACCTTCAACATTTACTTAGATCACAAGGTTCTGGGTATTTACAAGTTTGCAGAATCCTGAAAACGTACTGTTTCCCTTTTATACTGAACACATTGACCATCATTGCTTTCCCCTCTTAAATGTCCTCCAGACATGTGCTGCCCACCCTCCACAATCAAAACTTCCACTCATACAGACTTCAACAGAAGCTCCTGCCACTAACTACAGACTCTAACTGTAGACTTCTACTGCTGTAGACTTCTGTTTACTTAGAGAATCTAATGCTCATAAGTGATTTTATTTGCACACTTCTAAATGTAATTGTTAGTCACTACCATAGCGCTATTTTTTATTCTCTCTTGCTATCTGGTGTCAACCAGCAGAGAATCACCACTTGTGTGTCTTAGTTCCTTCCATTGTTTCTACCTCCAGCTTAAGGAGTTTATCCTTGCCTTTGCAGCCTTTAGCTTGGTCAATAGTGGCTTGGACCCAGATTTTGTAGAGCTGTTTTAAAGTTGTAAAAAGCGCAATGAAAATAAAATTGACTTGCCTCCATTTTATGTTTTTTTAAGCATTCTGTGTTTCGAATGTTGATGCTCAGTCAGGCAATGCAAGTGTTTAGCTACTTCTTGACTGTGTTTTGAATTTGTTATACATATTGTACATTCTTCTTGTTGCATTGTTCTGCATTACTTATATTGCGCTTTATAGACTCACATGAGCTGTACTGGTTGTGTTTGTAGGCATTGTAAACATTGACGAGGGTAAAGTGGTCACCCTCAGCATGATGGAAGCTCTGCTGGCACTCCAAAGCCTCCTGTTTGAACTCCACAGGAGGGGCCAAGAAACAGCTTGGAGCTAAGGAAGAAACACAGAGAAGTCAGGGGGCACACAATTTCACTCTCTCTCTCTTTCTCTCAAACACACACATACACACACACACACACACACACATACATTCCCTTTACATTTCATAATGAACAGACCAATGGAAATATAAATAATAGTTTTTAGTGTTGAGTACTGTGTTTGGTTATTAAACAAGTTGAATATTTACAATATGATAAATAGTCCATGTGAGGGTTTCCCTGTTTACAACTGTACAAAACAAGAATTCCTATTACACAGACATACACTAGAGTTGGATGTCTCGAGACCGGTCTTGGTCTCGAGACCACTTTTACGTGGTCTTGGTCTTGTCTTGGTCTCGACGGTTTTTGGTCTTGGTCTTGTCTTGGTCTC
>JBBPDA010000001.1:45172941-45190596 GCA_037974385.1 Arnoldichthys spilopterus
GCTGCAGCTGTTGTTGCCCCCCTGCCCAGCAGCTATGGGGGCATGTGCAGAATGAAGAAGTTGTCATATGTTGCTAGGTAATTACATGCATCTGCTACTTGTTTCACAGGAGGTTCCACATGATGTGCACAAAGGCAGAGAGAACAAATCTTCAGGGCTAGTACATTTCTAAACACAAAACATCACTGAACATTTCAGCTTGATTCTGAAACATCTATGAATCTGCCTCCATGTGGAGAAGTAGGTCCTGTGCTGATCATGCTGAAACCCTGCCTCACTGGTGTTTTTTAATCCCAGACAGTGTGTGAAAGTGGCTTTCTGCAAACACTTCCCGAGCAAGACTCTTCCCCAGAGAATGTGATGTCATCATTGCATTATGGGAGCTTTTAGTCATGCATGCATAACAGTGTGCTGAGCTGTGAGGCCAATTTACTGCAGCGCTTGAAGACGTGAACCCATTTCAGGACTCTCACAGTAAATGTTGACTTAGTCAAGGCCCTCAAGGGTACCAAGTCAACCAAAGAGCTCCCATAATTTCATAGTCAAGTGGTTTTGCACTTACTCATGCTAACCATGAGATCATCATAAACCCCTTGCTTATGAAATGCTCATTTGCCCAGAAGCATCCATGACATACTACTAATAAATTTAGAAGTTATAGCACTATTATAATAGAGCAGAAAAACATTGATTAAAAAAATTACCCAACACGGTATAAAAGAACATTTAATTATTGCCCATTTTGAAGGAATAATCCAGTATTTTTCAACCTAATCTCTGCCTGCTGTGCCTGAAACATGCGATTACCACTAAATTAGTCTGATGTGTTTCTTTGTTCTCAGCATGAAAACAGAAAATCCTTTTCTATAGCGTCTATTAAGTGCATTATCTTTTTGATATATATTGATTCTAAAATTATAAAACAATTCCAGTGCTTATTTTCAACAATTCAATATCAAATTTGCCTTTCTGATTGTTGACACGCATACACTTCTATACAAACAGACCCCACATCTGTTCCCTTTTCACAGTGAGCTTAGGAAATAAGTGAAAAGTGAAGTGAAAGTGACTATTTGTCATTGTGAACACACTCAAGCACCACAACGAAATGCAACCAATAAAAAATAACAATACGTTCAGATATTTATTGAAGCAGTATTGTCCATGTATAAGCCAGGACATTTTATTGCAACTCATCATAGACATTTAATACAGTTGCTAACATGAAATAGTATAGCAGTACTAGGCTGCATACATTGGTAAACTAGCTGACTACTAAATCCACAAGTTGGTACTTTGGGCAGCAGACAACCAGTTGATGTCAATGCATAAAATACGATGGTATTTAAAACAGCAGTGTATGCCCAAAACATAAAGTACTTTATTGATATGCTAATACTACACAAGCTGTCGGTGACCATTCTGAAATGTTGGGTGATTTAAGGATGCTGTTTATATCAGGTACTCTGTATTACTCTGTGACCAGTGTTAACACTTTTTGTTTTGGTTATAACTAGTTGACTACTTGTTAAAATGAAAATCAACAGTAATGTAGCCTTTTGCTAGTGGTGATAATTGGATGAACAATGGCTCAAAGTTTCAACATTTAAATTACTAATTAGGGCTTAAATCTTTTCTGGAAATTTTAAATCTCTGTTATTAGACATTTCACTGTTAAAGTGTGACTGAGCCATTGTAAGTGTATTTGAGCCAATGGAACTTTAGTTTCATACAAATGTATCATACAAATGTGGCAAACAAACATAGGTTGAAAAACAGTACAGTATTCCTTTAATATCTGACTCTGTAAGGCACCATAGGGGAAAATGTAAAGTGTATCTTGCGGTCACATCAGCTGTCAAGCAAAATAAATACATGAAATCGATAGGGCACATACGCCTCCAGAAACATCTTTGAATAAAAATTTTGACTTTCAAAGCTGGACAATGGTTGTTAACACAGGCACAGGGTGACCAGCGGCTTCAAATCAATACTAAAACAAACCTCAGAAATTATTGTTTTTGCTTAGAACCTGCTGAGTTCCACTCGAAAACAATGTCCCTGCAGTGGTCAGCAGATGCCAAAATTATATTAAAACCCTAATGTAGTTTTCTTCTCAGCCGGAGTATCACCGTGGTATCCATGCACCTCATACTGATTGTTTGATTTTGCTAAAAATATTGAGGCAGGTTTTGGTAACTGCCTCAGCTGGATCATTCGATTTTGACTGAACGCCCTTCTTACACTGTGCCGTTCCCTGCTCCGTACACATGCCCCTTTAGCCCTTTTGCCCCTGTTGAAGCGTTCATGCTGATTTAAACCTTAATAAGAACCACGCTCTAAGAAACAGTGAGGGGTCTATTGAGGAGAGGAGAAAGCACAGCCAGTGGGTAAAACTCCTTTAAACCATGAGATGGTATGTCTTAAATGAGAGATCAAGGCTATAACTTTAAAAGGCACATGTTTTGAACAGGATATAAAAGCAGAACCCCTTGGTTCTTTTTTTTTCTCATAGTATTTCTCACCAGCCATAACGCTGAAAATAATATCTTTCACTGTGAAACCATAAATTTGAGTTGTCCATGTTTTCAGTTGTTATTCTTGTGCTATTGTCATAAAACATTTTGTAAGAATTAAATATCTTTTCAGTATCTATTTATATTTCATGTCTGCTACCCGACTGATGGAACCTAACTAAAATTGGACGTTGGGCTGGGTTCAAGTCATAGCGTTAGTTGTGTTTGGAATAGCTCCTGAGTTTGAGGAGTGGGTTAATGTGCCCCTCAGTAAAGCAATGGATGATGAAAAGGATGACAGTGGACCTTTCCAACTGTCTGTTGAGCATTTATGCGAGTAGCAGCAGCAACAGTGAGAGAAACTTTAGTGCAGGGCAACTAAAAGTTCATCAGAGGAGAGCGAATGCTGTTCTCTGTCTGGAATTATAAGCAATTATTCATTGGTAATAATGTGTATTATAAATGGGAAAATACCACTTTGTTCCAGTAGGACATTATCAGTCACTCGGTTCACACTCATTAATTTATGAGTCAGGCCAGGTTTGGGTTTGTCAGGTTGTGTCTGATATATTCTCAAAGGGTATGGGTTGGGTTCAGTCTTACATTTTTATAGCTGTGCAGACCTCTATTACTTATATAGATTTGAAATGATTTTTGAGATTCTATAGTTAAGTTAATGCAGTAAACAGCAATAGCACTGTGGCACTTACGAACATAACTCTCACCTCTTGTGACAGTGCCAAGATATCCTGACAGGGTATTTCTGCTGGAGCTGCATGAGATGGGCCTGTTCTACAGCCAGACTCTTCTCCATATAGCACTTGTTACCGTTTCTGTGCTCATATTTCTTCAATATATTCTCATTTCACACCACTCCACCCTGCTGTTCTGTGAATTTATTGTTCTTGGTCAATCTTCCTATGTATTTTTGTGGAAACATTTATTTTGTAAAAAGGGATAGTGCAACAACTAATGAATGAAAGCCATGGTTTGCATGTTTATATAAGGATATATGGCATATTAGCATTGCATCTTACAATACACTAACATTTTTTGGCTAGAAAACGGACTTTGCATGAACTACATTAACACTTGTTATTTTAATGACTCAAAACACTGTGGAACTGTGATTGGTTAACATGTTGAGATTGGTTGGGCTCATTTGCATATTCCTCATTACACAACCATTTGTTTATATGCAGCCCTACAGAAAAGTGTAACAACACATAGATAAAATTTTTCCCTTCTTCCCCACAGAGATGCCTGGGCATCTGACTGTGCATGCATGGCCTGCAAAATGTCTCATATATCTTGTATAACTTTAATATTTTCACAAGATGGCAACATGAGCAGATATGTGTGCAGCGGCCTCTTTTTGTACCTTCAATTCAATGCAAAACGTCTTAAGTCAATGTATGTATACCAATAATGTTTCATTCAAGTGCTCCATTTTCACACACGGCAGGGTGTATGATCCCAGAATCCTCCTACATTACCGAAAACAGAGCAAAACAACATTAGACACATTGATTCTGGAGACCCTGCGAGAGCTATATCTGCTATGCGGACCAAAGAAGACTGAAAGACTGCTGTGCTCTAATTTTTGCTAAAACATGGTTACACTACAACATTCCGGACTTGGTGGTGCTAGCTGGCTGCTCTTTGTTTTTGCTCTTTGGATATAGACAGTTAGAAACCCTGGTACCCTGGTACCCTGGTAAGAATCAGGGTGGTGTGAGCATTTACACCATCAATGAATGGTGCACAAAAGCTACTGTAGTCTTAAAACATTGATCTGTTAAAGTGCAGTTTATGGCAGTGAGTTGTCAGCCTTTCTGCCACAGGATTTTAGCATGGTTGTTTTGCCTGCTGTATACCTGACACCCAGCACTAATGCTAATCAGGTGCTAGCAGAGCTGTACGATCTTGACACCATAAACAATATGCAAACTTCCCACCCCAGCAGGGCCTTCATCATTGCTGGCAACTTCAACCATGCACATCTGTCAGAATTAAGTCAGTTCTACCTAGATTCTACCAGCGTGTGGACTTTCCAACAAGGTTTGAGAGCTGTTTAGACCATGTTTACACCAGCGTCAAAGATACTTATTGAGCCAAGCCCCACCCCCACTCTGATCACATCTCAGTGAAGATGATTCCAGCATACAGCTCTCTGCTCAAACTCACTGCACCGGTCCAGAGAAACATCAGAGTGTGCCCCAAGGGAGCTGTCTCAGCTCTTCGGGACTGCTTTGAATGCAAAGACTGGTCAGTGTTTGGAGAGGCTGCTACCCACAAGGGCTGCATAGATGTGGAATAGTATACATCAGCTGTGACTAGCTACATCAGCAAATGCTCTGATGATGTTACCATCTCCAAGAGGGTGACCAAAGAGCAAATCAGAAACCCTGGATGACTACAGAGGTCCAGAGGATATTGAAAGCCCAACATGCTGCTTTTAGTGCTGAAGACAAGGACACCCTTAAAGTAGCATAAGCCAACCTAGCTACAGCAGTCAAAAAAGACCAAGCATGCATATGCCCAAAATATCTCTGGGCATTTTCAGAACACCAAAGACACAAGGAGCATGTGGACGGGCATTCAAGCCATCAAAGACTACAAATCAGCATCTTTTCCCAGTGACAGCGATACCTCCCTCCCAGACACACTGAATGCTTTCTTTGCATGGTTCAATGCGCTCAACAATGAGCAAACCAGGAACTCCACCCCTCGCCCAGATAACCAGGTAACCTGTCTGACTCCAACTGCTGTGAGACAATCTCTAGCTAGAGTAAATATATGCAAAGCTTCCGGTCCTGAAAGCATTCCTAGATAAGTGCTCAAGGAGTGTGCAGACCAGCTGTCCAACGTCATCACAGATGTGTTTAACACCTCCCTGAGCCATGCAGTCAAAAAAGTCATGGTGCCAAAAAAGTAATCTGTGACCTGCATAAATGACTACCGTCCCATGGCACTCACACCAATCATCATGAAGTGCATGAAGGGCTTCGAGAGATTAGACATGAGCCACATTAGAGCCGCCCTTTCCAGATCACTGGGCCGCTTCCAGTTTGCTTACCGCACCAACCGGTCTACTGATGGTGTCATTTCCTGTGCACTTCACTTTCACAAAAACTGTCCACCAAGCTGAGTGGGCTGGGTCTAAACACCCCCCTAGTACACTGGATCCTAGACTTCCTCATGGAGAGGCCTCCATCAGGCCGCACTGGCACTAAAACTTCCAGAACATCACACTTAGCACAGGAGCTGCACAAGGAAGTGTTCTCAGCTCCTTTCTCTTCACACTGATGACTCAAGACTGCTCTGCAAAGGAAATACAATACTGAACATCTGCCTCTCACCATTAATGGTGCTGTCGTAAAGAGGGTTCCTGGGTTTCCACATCATGGATGACCTCTCTTAGACCATAAACTCCACCTCCGTTATCAAGAAAACTCAGCAAGGACTGCACTTCTTGCACAGACCAAAAAGGGGAAGCGTACTCCCACCAACTCTCACCACATTTTACAGAAGCACCATTAAAAGTCTGCTCTCTAAGTGCATCACTATCTGGTACGGAAGCTGCAATGTTACAGACCGTAACACACTGCAGTGGATAGTGAAAGTGGAGAAGTCATTGGTGTGTCACTACCCCCACTGAGAGACATTTACCAAACATGCTGCCACAGCAGAGCAAGAAACACTGTGAGAAATCAGTCTCACCCTTTGCATTGGACTGTTTTCTCTTTTTCCATCTGGCAGTATCAAAGGTTTCCACAAAATTGTATCAACAGGCAAACAGAACAAGAATACACAAAAATGCTTATTTCCTATCAGTCAAACATCAGTCCAGTGTATTACCTCACTGGATATATTGTACAGTCCTGGTATTTAAGATATTAAACTTTAGACAATAAATAGCACTCTGCACTTCATCTATGTCTACCTCCTTTGGCAAACAAAGACTGCTCTATAAATACACTTGTGTCACTTTATAAAAATTATAAAACTTCAAAACCTTCAGAGCACAGAGATGCTCTAATATACATGCCTGCCACTTTATAATACCTACCTAAAGTGCAATATTAATCTCTTAGGAATGTCTGTTTATTGGTATATATTATATGTTGTGCTATATACTTGTCTACCTGTATTATGCCTGTCGAACCTTGTGTTTTTACTCTGTTCTATATTTCACTTTGTTGTGTGTGCTATATGTTGCACTGTGGTCCATGGAGAAATGTTGTCACCTCTCACTATTTACATATACACAGCTGCTGAAGACATTAAAGCAACCTTTGACCTTGTAATATAGCATGTCACTTAGAGACCTGTACTCTTTCACTGCTGTACAACAATCACACTTAACTGCCTCAAGACTGTCTTCTGTTTTATAAGACTATAATTCAAACTGTCATTATGATAGTCTAGTGCATATGTGCAAGAGTCAGGACTATTGTATATATGTGAGAGAAAAAAGTACCTGGTTTGTTCTGTAGGGTAGCTGGCGAGGGAGGGTGAGAAAAGGGGGTGCTCTGACAGGAGACTGAGTGTAAGTATGAAGGGGCCTGTGGGGTGGCACAGGGGGCAGGGCCTGCAGGCCAGTGGCCATGCCCACACCCAGTGTGATGGGCATGGGGTGACTGATGTGAAGGGGCTGGCACTGTGCAGGGCACTGGGGCAACCGCCGCAAACTGTGAGAGTGGAAGTTTGGAGGAGGAAGCAGAGGCTCAGCACTTAGATGACATGGCTAGAGAAAAAGAGAGAGAGAGGGAGAGATAATGAATACAAAAACAAAAAATACATTTGCCACCACACAACGCACACAATTGTGGTATGTATAAATGTCTTTTACAATTAAACATATTGGCTGAACATATAATATTTACATATATACACAGATCAGCAACACCACATCAACACCACTGACAAGTAAAGGGAATAACATTGACTATTTATTTCATTATGGGGGGGGGGTGGGGGGTGGGGGGTGGAATATATTAAGCAGCAAGTGAACAGTCAGTACTTTAAACTGATGTGCTGGAAACAGGAAAAATGGGCAAAAAGTGTAAGAATCTAAACCACTTTGACCAAGGCGTGGTCATGATGGCTAGATGACAGCAGGTCTTATGGAGTGTTCCAGATATGCAGTAGTTACTACCTATCACACATGATGCAAGGAAGGACGACTTGTGAATTGGTTACAGGGTCATGGGCACCCAAAGCTCATTAATGCTTGTGGGGAGTAAAGGCTAGCCTGCACAAAATATAATTTTGGCTATGAGGGGAAGGTGTCAGAAAACACAATTCACCATGGTCAGAGCTGTTTTGGCTGCATGAAAGTGGGACCTGTTGTAACAGGCTTGTGATGTTAATATTATGGCTGATAAGTGTACACACTGGAATGTCTAAACTGTATTAAATTACATGTTCTTGATAATAAATCAGTTCTGCAGTGCTCCTGTTGTTCAGTCGGGATAGAACTGGCTGTTTATTTATGGTTTATTATTGTGAATAGTATAGGGTACATAATAAAACATGCAATGCAGTCTTTAGGCATCATCTTAAGAATTTAAACCCTCTAATAATATAAAAGACATGTTCTGTCATTTGAAGACCTTTAAGTTTTAGAACCAATTCTACAGTGTTGCACAGGCAAGCAAACAAAGCAGCCGCATAAGCCCCCAGTTTGAACATGCCAGCTACTCTTTGGACAGTGGGGACCAAGTCAAGGTTTGATAGGCTTAGAGCATATTTACATTGGATTGCAAATTTTACATGTTCCTATGCCTGCATTGATGGCTTATAGTAAGGGGAGGGATGCATCCAGACATTTTTTGCATAATAAAAAAGTAAAATGCAGATCTGAGTGTAGCATAATGAAAATGCTAACACATTACAACACTTTTAGAAAACTTTGAGAGAAAGACAGAGCTTAAAGGGAGAGAAAAATGAAAAGAAGGTAGCTGAAATGTGAAAATCTGTGTATCTTTTAGATATTTGCACAAGGAAACTTTCTCCTCCCATTTGTGACAGTTTTTACAGTTCTGGTATGTGATGAATTGTATATTTCATGAGCTCTTGTGTTTAGCCATGAACGCTCCACTCACTCCTTGGTGTGACTGATAGGCCTGTGAGGGATGTAAGACAAAGAGCATGAGCAGAGGTCATTTTGGTTCAGACAGCTTCACTGCTTTCCTGTGACCCAGGGGAAGCATAACCCCCTCTGAACTCTGCTTTCTGATCGCTGACCCTGGATTCTGCCTCAGCCACAATCAATACAGAATCTTCCACATGACTGGAGTGCTAAGTAGCATCTGGATGTTCTTTCTCAATTGTCTTTTTACATGAGATATACACATATACTATGTGTCAAAAAGTTTCCAGCCACATATGAGACACATAAGTCACCATATCCCCAAGTCAAGTTCTGGGCAAAAGGGTTATAAAGCCCCCTAATCACTGACCTAAGGAGCAGTGGAACTGCATTCTCTGGAGTGATTGAGATCCATCATATACAGTTGAGATGAGATTTATGGATCCAGAACTAATTATGCAAGATCAGCGTCTGCCCTCACTAATATTTTTGTGGCTGAATGCTGTCAAAATCTCACAGCAATGTTCCATCTAAGCTTAAATCTTTCCAGCAGACGTGTTACTGTAGCAAAGGAAGAGGACTCCCTATTAATACTCTTGATGTCATATGTACAAACACCATTTATGAAAAACATTTTGTATAAACAAGATGCAATAAAAAATCCTATAAAAACAAGAATCGTTTTTAGAGAAATAAGTTTTTTTTAAGTGATTTGTTATTTATCTTGAACATTTATTTAACTGACAAAAATACAAAGAAAAGATATCCAGTAGAATTTCCACTGGCAAACTACATTTTATTGCATTTAGAATTTGATCCCTACAAGCTAAAAAAAAGGTCACAGATACATGTTTATTACTGTGTAACATCACCTTCCCGTTTAGTTATACATGACTGTAAACTGAGGAGAATAATTGGCTACAATTCTGGAGTGGAAGTAGGATGTTTACCCATTCTTATTTAATACAAGACATTATCTGACCAACAGTCCATGGCTGCCCTGGTCTGATTCTCCTCTTCATAATGTGCTCAACTGGAGACACATCTGGACCGTTACTACGGGTGCTTTTGGACCAAACAGTTATTTTGAGAGGAGCTTACCCTGAGATCTACGCAGGGGTGTTTTTTGTGTTTGCTTCCATACTGCCAGTAGGAATGCTGAAGTGATGTAAGCAAGATGATGGCTGGTATAGGAAATGCATAGGATAAAATGGAAGATGGAGTGATCAGACTCCATGCTTAAATGTGTTAAAACCCTGTTGTATTTCCTCTGTGACATAAAGACTCAATAAAGCCTAGACTTCACTGTCTGTCCATTTATCTCTCTTAGTTTTTTCCCAGTTTTTAGTGCTAAGAGCTGTTGTTTAAATTTTCCTCAAAACAACATTCTAAGAACTATAATCTTACTTAGTTCTTATTGATCTGAAAATTTTTGATCAATTCCAGCCTGGAAATGCTCTTAAATCAGCAGGAGATGCTCAGCTAGTGGTGTGGAGGGTTGCTAGCAAACAGAGTGAAATGGTGTTTAGTTATTATGCTGCCCACTGCTGGAACCAGCTGCCCATGGAGATCAGATCTGCTCCAAATGTAGCCAGCTTCAAAAAGAAGCTAAAAACCGACTTATTTACCACATCCTTTAATTAGAATTCTATTTTATCTATTTATCTTTTATTTGTTTTATATTTTACTTTTATCATGAACTTTCTTTAATTTTATGCTTATTTATTTGTATTTGTTCTTATATTTTACTTTTATCATGTACTTTTTTAACATGTCTTATTTTCGTGCTTATTTGCTTTTTAAAGACTTTAATTTTAATGCCTATTACTGTCAAGCACATTGAATGACCTCTGTGTATGATAATGTGCTATATAAATAAACTTTCCTTGCCTCGCCTTATAGTGTGTAAGGCCAGCAGGAGATCTGGCTCCATCTGGTGGCCACCAGCGGTCGTCGTCCCCCGAGTACTAGTTCTCCGGCTCCAGCCCTACACCTGAGGCGTGTTGGGGCTAATCACCAGAGGGCTATTTAACATTGCCAGGAGACTACTCGTTCCGCATGGTATTCCGAGCCGTACTCTCAGGAGTTTTCTAGCCTTAGTATTCTCAGTGTCAGCTATCCTTAGTCCTCAGCCATGGTCCTTAGCCTTAGTCCTTAGCTTTAGTTCTCAGCCTTAGTTCTTAGCCTTAGTCCTTAGCCTTAGATTGAACGGTTTGACCTTGGACTGTTTTCGGTTTCGAGTTTGGTCTTACCTTCATGTTCTCGTCTGCTGGTGTTCGACCCCTGCCTGTTTGTTGACTACGAGATTGCCTTGCCCCTGGACTGTCATTAAACAGCCACAACTCTGCATTTGTGTCCAAGACTCTCACTCAGCATTACATAGGGCAAACACACTTGCATTTTGTTCCCTTGTGGTTTAATCTAGCTTTGCTCTTGTTCTGTTACTTAGCCTTGACATGTGTTTGACTTTGATTGTGGATTGCCCTTTAGATTTGATTGCCATTATGTATATTTCTGTAAATAATGTCCACACTTTGTATTTAGCACTTTAGAGACTGTGGTTAGTAGGAAGTCAATGCCATTTTAGTAACTAAACTAAAAACATAACTTAAAAAAATAACCTTTTTGTAGGCAAATCCTGTTTTTTTTCTAATTTTTCAACTACTTCTGGTAGAGGACAAGTAGAAAAACACACATAAACGCATGCAATAGTAGTTAATATTTTCCAACCCAGACAACCCAAATTCTCCAATATCTATTACTCCAACAATCTCCTTCATAGCATATCAATTCAATTATGTCTTTCTGGCAATTGCCCCCCCACACACACACAAACTGAACCCCCTTTCTGGCTCTCTAAACAAGTCAATGCCCTGATCATAAACACAAACTATTTGAGCTGCTTGTATGATGCCTGTGTGCAAAACATACTAAAATGAAATAGAGAAAGTCCATTAAAGTCTGCCTTTGCAAATGATAAAGAGTTCATTTAAATCCATCAGGGACAGACCTGGAGAATAAATCAATGACACGTCTTGTTGAATCTTGTTTTTAACAATAAGCCTGAGCTGAATTAGTTTGGATGGGCACAGTAATTCCTCAGAGAAAGCTCACACCGTCTGCAGCTCACTAAGCCAGAGAACAATGGATTTATATTGAATTACTGTGCTTGAACTTTATTGCTGACAAGGAGCATGATTGGCTATATTGTGTGGGTGCGCATGAAGTGTCACACATACCTTGTCTAACCGAGAGTTAGCTGCTCTGGATGGGGATTTGTGGTGGGGCGAGCCTCTGTACAGTGGCTGTGTTCGTGGGGGACTGGGGGCTCTTCTCCATCCAACTGATCTACACAAGGAAGAGAGATTCTGTAAATACAATGATCTTTATCTTTTAAATGTGGCTGTATGCCATCATTATTGTGATAAATCATATCAAAAAAGGCTTCATATATTAAATGGTCTGAACTAACAGTTGCATGAGTTTTGAATACAATCAGTGTACACTGATCAGCAAAAATTTTAAAACCACCTGCCAAATACTTAGTAGAGCCTACATTTTGGGTGCCCATGACCCTGTCCTTCCTTGGATCATTTTTGGTAGGTACTAACTACTGCATACCTGGAACACTCCTGCAGTTTTGTAGAGGCTCTTATTCAGTTGTCTAGCCATCACAATAAGGCACTTGTGAAAATGGAACAGATCCTTACACTCATCAATTTTTCTACTTCCCCCACACCAATTTCAAGAACTGACTGTTAACTGGCTATGTCAAACACAAGGGCCCATAACCCACTGAGCTACACTGCAACTGCTGCTCAGGGTAAGCATGAATTTTTTAACTGAGCGAACAAGACAAGTATGGCAGCCAGGAGGAAAAAACTGGCACGGTTAACAAAATGGCAGAACTAACTAAAATGGTTTGCACACAATGCACTTTATGTTGTCATATATGTAGGTTTTGTGGTCCTGTGTTTTTATGTAACACCATGGTCTTGGAGAATTGTTATTTTGTTTCAGTATGTAATGTGTGAACTGTATTTGGTTGAAATCAGCCTTTTTGACTTGACTTAGAGGTTTCTCTCTAGGTGGAGACACTAATTCCTTTTCATTATTTTGGTCCCTCTCTTTTCTTTATTTCTTTTTTAAAATTTTTAGAGTCACTCCTTACCATTGGAGAGCAAAAACTGAAGCACGACGAAGAAATCCTCTGACAGAGATAAGCAGAAGAAGGGTGCTGACACACTGTCACACGCTCGTACCATTTAAGTCAGACTGTTACTAAACTGGGCAGAGGACTCAGCAAACACCAGCAGGGTCACCACCCTTATGAAGGGTAATCACCAGGTATGGCTCATGCCTGCTGAATGCCTCCTCTGGATGCCTGCTGCTGGTCTGGGTAGAAACAGTGGCCAAAGGAATTTCCTCCCCTGCCACTGGAAGCTAAACCACACCCGCCTGCAGTAAGTTGGCTGCTGAGGAGACTCCAACCTCCTGCTTACCCAAACTGACATTCAAAGGGTGGCATGCCCAATGAGGCTTTGTGGAGGGTGTTATGGCCTTACTCTGCTCAAAAGCAAAAGAAGTGTTTGGACCAGGAGTTTGGATTGGAGAAATTCAGGGTCTGGAGCGTCCTCTCCAGGTCCTGGTTAAGGCTCTTGGTTTGCCTGTTGGACTGCTGGTAGTAGCCAGACATTAGGCTTGCTGAGGCCCCCAGGAGTTGGCAGTATGTTGGCAGAGGGCAGGCCAGGCAGGGCATGTAAGAGGTACATGGGAAAATAAGCCCCATATCAAATTTTTTTTTATTTTATATTTTTCAACATTACATATAAAAAATAGGTAGACAAATATAGCTTCACTGGTTTTTGGGGTTGTTTGACCTACCAAATTAAACTTTGCCAACAACAAGCTCACGTGATGTTGCTGCTTCACTCACTGCATTGTCTCCCCGTCTTCACAAATCAAGTTCAAGTCTTTGATGCTGTCCCACAAGATCACCAGTGGATCAGCTCCCAGCTACATGGACACACTGATCCAGTGAAACACTCGACTTTTCTCCTTCATTATGTCAATGGTGGAATGAGCTGCCCAGCAACACTTAGAGTCTCTCTTCGGATTCAAGAAGCATCTCAAGGCTCAACTGTTCCGCACCCAACTCAGCACATAAGCCTATCAGTCAAGTATGAACTATTGGTACTTGATAACTGAGGTTTTCTTACAACAGTATAATGAACGAAACATCACTTATCATAAGTCAGTTCTCTAGTAAAGAGAATAGCTTACTTATTTTATCAGGAGCAGATTTGGCTCTGAGTGTGTTTTCAGCTTTACCTGAGCTTCTGAATGGTGCTCTTCTTGTTCGCAAAGAGAAGCTGGACCAGAGTCTTCCTCTTCAGGCAGACGAGCAGGCCAGTGGCCAGCAGACAAAGCACAGTGACCAGTAGGCCCATGGCTATGGCCCGACTGTCAGCTGACGTCACATAGGACAACACGCACATTAATACACACACACGCACATCTAAGGTACAGCACAGCACAGCACGGCACAGAGGGAGGGAACACAAAGAAAGCAGCTGGTCAAAGCATGTTCAAAGCCCAGCCATAACTGCTCAGAAGCATCTCAAGGTTTTGAATACTGTCATTGTAACAGGTGGAATCTGAATGAAGATAATAGTAGACAACAGGGTTGTAGAGCTATTGAAAACATAACAAAGGCTAGTCCGATCAACTGGCAGGGGTTTGTTCATGAATTCACTAGCCTTTTTAAATTTACAAGGGTTTATGCAGGCAAGAAAAGGGAACTGTGTCTTTGCACCGTATCAAGAAAAATCTTGCCAGCTTCACACTCTGGCCAAACTAAAATGGCAGGCTGCCGACTGGAGCTACCACAGAGGAAAAGTACAAGAAGAAGAGCTTTACATACACAGAAAAGCAGG
The DNA here is from genome assembly GCA_037974385.1 of Arnoldichthys spilopterus. Taxonomy (NCBI): domain Eukaryota; kingdom Metazoa; phylum Chordata; class Actinopteri; order Characiformes; family Lepidarchidae; genus Arnoldichthys; species Arnoldichthys spilopterus. Next base: position 45,187,491 of record JBBPDA010000001.1, read on the forward strand.
TGTGTTAGACAAGAACAAAGCATATTATATATGTAAGCAACAGCCAGGTGTATATATTAAACTATGCAGAAATGTTTTAGGGTGGGAGTCTAGCATAGAATGAGTTTCCTTAATCAGACAAACTGAATAAACGCAGCAATTAACAGATGGATTGAATCAGGTGTATATGAGCAGGAAATTCACCTGCCCTCCAGGTTCATTGTACTATACACTTGCCTTTTGAACCCTTGCAATAGACCAGTTTTGAGGTAAAAAAAAATGCATAATTATATTTATAAAATGTGATTTTTATCTTAGTCGTAATTACTTTTTTCCTACTAACAACCCAAACAACATGCTACATCTCAATATCTGTAATGAGCAACTGAACCAGACAAAGAGTTTTATAATTAGCTAATGATCATGATCGGGTGTGCTAGGGAAAAGGTTATAACTGTGGAGAGCAGTAGATTTCCATGAGCAGATTTAACACTACATTATAGAAATGCTTAAGGCAAAATGACAAAAAACACTCAAAAAATTTTACAAAAAATTTCCCCTAATTCCAAAATGATCAGCCAAGAAATGTTTAGTGGCCAAAATTTGGTTCTTCAGTTTTGCGCTTAACGTGAGCTCAGGGCTAGTGCAGACAATGTAGTTTCAATTTCATTAGTATATACCATATAATAACATGTTAACATGAATATTAATATTAGCCAATGTGAAAGAGACATTTAGATGCTTAGAAATTAGAAACTGAATTTCTTTGTGACCTTACAGCTTATAAACACCTCATTGTAGGGCTGATCTTTGTTGGACAAGCATTCATGGAGAGATAAAACAATGGTCTTGAATATTCTCCAGTTGTCTGTGTATCTGACTGTGGATTGGTGGAGTCCAAACTTATTAGGACTCCACCAAACTTGTTGATGCTCCAGCCTGATGAGCATCAACAACTCTTTTATTGAGGGCTTCACTGCCTTCCACAGCCGTTTTACAGATCCTTGATTTTGTATTCTTATCAAACCCCCCACCCCAAAAACAAGGCACCCACTCAATCTTGGTTGGCATCCCATTGATTGAAAACACATGATTCTAATATCATAATCCTAGAAATGTACATACTTTGCCACTGACAAACATATAAACTTGAAAATTTGATCATTTTCCTCAATAAATGACAAGTATAAGATTTTGGGCTCATTTCAGCTGCTCCATAGTTCATGGATGTCTGATTGCCCTCTTCATGATGCACCCATACATATAGTGCATGCAGAATGGGGCTTGGCATTGTCTTGCTGAAATAAACAAACTTCAGAGAAAAAGATGTTTCAAACGTGCCTTTTGAGGGCTCAGAAGTTATGAACATTCAGCAGATGTTTCTGGCTTTGTCGTACATACACTGAAGTTTCTCCAGATTCCCTGAAACTTTTCATAATATAATTTTTTACAACCCCAACTTTACATCCCAACTTTTTCTGATTTGGGGTTGAACAATACATTAATGTATTTATATTTAATAATAACTGTAATTATTTTAAGGGTACAGCACTGATAGGGGTCCTCAGACACATCTAATATAAAAAATTATATAATTCTGGGAGCCTAATATTGCATTCTTTCATAGGGTCCAAAATGTCTAGCGTGTTAGCAACATTAGAATTGGAAATTTAAAACTAAAGTTTTAGAAAACGCTGGACATAACACGTCTTGGCTGCTTCACTATATTTGGGGTCAGAGTAAAATTTCATTGATCCAAATCAATGCTTTAAATAATTAAGATAACTGACAGAAAATCAGTGAGTTCATCACAATGTAATCCAGAACTCACAACGGAATGCCCAGATTGCAGAGTGTGATATGCTTGTTAAAAACACTCAGCCACTAATCAACAAAGCTGCAGTAAAAATAAATAGGCCTAAAAAAACATTTTTGCTCATATTACAGCCTATTGTTCATTACAGGCACAAAGCCATGTTATAAACAGCCCGATGACTAAAATTGGCCAGGACAGTGATTTGAAATCATATTTCTGTCTGCAGGAACTACTGCACTTTTTTCCTACTTTGACGTGTGTGTTATCTCCTTTTAAAAAGTACAATTATGATTAGCAAAGTTTTTCCTCTACTGCTTTATCTTTTTCTATATTGGCAAATTAAAGTCTGAGACACTAAAGGGCACTGGAGGAAATTTATTAAAGATAAAAATGAATTTTACTTTAATTGTATCAATGATTTTAGAATAATATGTACAATGTTTATGTTTATAAGAAGTCAGAATTAACCCGTCAAAGCTAAATGGCAGTAAAAGAAAGTGCATGAAATGTATTAACTATGTAAATAATGAAAGCTTTTTTTGTCAAAGGTTTATTGCTAATAATGTTATGCTTTGCTCAGTGCTAAAATCTTTAGCTAATGATTTGTCAGTGCAGTTGTTTGTTACTCTACCTGCTAATCTCATTGGTCCACTGTCCATGCTGCCACCAAAACCCACCCTCTCGCAGAATGGGGGAGCCCAGTGAGCTTCACAGTGGCAGTTCTTCTTGTTGTTACACACCTGCAAACACAAAGAAGGTCTGTGTTTATGTGAAACACACAGTGCGTTAACCTTCTATTAAGCACAGAAAGATATTTGTTTTACGAATTGTCGTGAATTACGACACATGGCACTTTTGTGACAGTTGCGTTTGACCTATCCATGAACTATTTCTAGCTTCTCCATAAATTCTACTCAGCATGCTTTGTACCCTGCATGATCATGGGCTTGCAACTGATAGGGGTTGACCAGTGGAAAAACACCTTCACTGACTTCATAAACTGAACAAGCAGAAATTGTATTATTATTACTATTATTATTATTAGTAGTAGTAGTAGGAAGTAATAACATCGCTATATCACTGAGAGTGCCTTTAAATACAGTGGGTTCGGAAAGTATTCAGACCCCCTTTAATTTTTCACTCTTTGTCATATTGCAGCCATTTGCTAAAATCATTTAAATTATTTTTTTCCTCTCATTAATGTACACACATCACCCCATATTGACAATAATTTTTGACATTTTTGCAGATTTATTAAAAAAGAAAAACTGAAATATCACATGGTCCTAAGTATTCAGACCCTTTGCTCAG
>JBBPDA010000001.1:45192052-45218783 GCA_037974385.1 Arnoldichthys spilopterus
AGTTATTTTTGTGACCATTTTGAGTTTTTCTTTCATTGACTGAAGGGTACCAACAATTTTGTCCATGTGTGTATAATGTATTTACTTAATCTCTAACCAGATTTACAAAAGACTTCCATTTTTTTTTATTGTTCATTGATGATGTGCCACTATGGTACAATCTAACTTGTACTCAAATCTTGGCATATGAGGTGGACCCAGATTAAAGCTAGAGGCAAGAAAAAAACTAGGGCTAACATCGATGTGTTTTTTCCACAAAGGCGACAACTGTGGAAAGAGAAGGAAACAGGTATTCATGTGTTTTGGAGGAGGGATTTCTGAGAAGTTTGGGGGAGTCTGTGTTGCTCACCTTTCCAGCATAGTGTGTGACGGTAAAGGAAGGTCCCTGGTCTTTGGGTGGGGGGTTACCATTGCCATCCTTGGTGGTGAGTGAGATGGCATCAGTAGTGGAGGAGTCCAACTGGGTCTGCAGTCTCTTATATAAGTTCAGCTCAGATGGCCTGAGAGACTGACTCTCCTCATCCAGCACACACAGCATACCTTGAGGCTTCTGCATCAAACACATCAAATAGTTTTTCCAGCAACCATGCATCTCTACACTACTTTCTTAGCGGAGATTTGTGTGGGGGCAGAAATAAATTGTGGTACAGTTCTTTGCTTATTGTTCTCTGTGTAACTGCTGCTTCTGCTGCTTTTAGTTCATTCTGTAGAAATATTGCAGGGTGTACCTATCTAAAGTCGGTTAGTTATTTAAAGATGGTTAGTTATGGTTCCAAGAATTTTCCATAGTATATAATTGAGGAAATTTCACTGACAGGGATGTATGAAGATCTTTGTTAGGCCTTTGTAGCATTTTTCATTTCAGTGTTACTTAAAAATGATGTACCTGAGAACCTTTAGGAAGCTCTTTCACTATTGCCACAAACGCCACAATGGCTATATCATATAAAATGGTATGAAGGCATCTTGTAGAACCTTATGAATACTTATATCTCCACCTTCATGTTAAGTGTTTCCTAACACCATCTCCCTGCTATCCAGCCCCCCAAAATGAAACCACACTTTTTAAATACACGCCATATGGAAGCATTCTTAGAAACACAAAACAACTCTTTGTCTTGCGTAAAACACCATCTCTTAGGCAAGATATACAACACACTTAGAATGGCTAACAGCCATGTAGCAATAAAAAGCACATTGTCTTATATGAAAAAAAGAAAAAAGACAGTAAAAAGTAAACATTTTATGTAACAGAATAATACAACATATAATTGTGTGTGGGTCTGGGCAGAATCAGTAAGAATAGGCTATGAGCAACAGAGCCATGAGGGAGTGTGTGTGTGTGTGTGTGTTTGGGAAAAATGCTGTATCACTCTTACCCTCACAAAGGGCTGACTCATTTCTATGACTCATAAAACAGTCATACCTCACAAAAGGCAAAGAACGTCATCACCCTGAAGATTAAGTAAACTGCAGTGAGAGGGAACGTGTGTGCTTATACACACACACACACACACACACACACATATATATATATATATATATATCATAATATGATAATAGTATGTATAAATGCATATGCAGGTATGTGTCTGATGTGAATCATTGTGGTAATATAATGGAGTCAGTAGTCAAAATACAACACTTCTGTACATTCCTGAGCCTGTTAATGCTAGCTTGGTACCATAGTACTTATTTCACAAACAAAGATCATAACAGTTGCTTACAACAAATAAGATGTCTTCAATTTCTGTATAAACACTAGCTATGCAAACTGTGAAAAATTTTTTGTTTTAACTGAACTTATTTTAATAAGTTAACAGGGCAATAAACACATTAATAAACAATCTTATAACCTGTTTATATATTTGTAGTTTGATGACATCAGAACACATTTGTGGGTACGTCAGTTCTAGGCCATTCACAATATCATGAAATCATCATGACATTAAATCAACAATAACATCAGTATGGTGTTTTCTTTCTATAGTGAGATATGGCGGCACACAGACAGGTCCTATTCCACATACTGATCCATCCTACTATGCTGAAGGTGGACATGCATGTGTTCCCAATGAGGGCAGATTTGCTTAAAGGGAATTTTTAAGTCTCTGAGAGTATCACAGTTGAAACACTAAGGTAACTTAAGGTTAAAGAAGGCTAACATCTCAATAAAGAGGTTGAGAGAGAAAATGCAGCCTTTTCCACTCTTTATTCCCTCGCTGAACCGCCCACCCCTCTCTGTACCTGGTAGAAGAAGTCCAGTACTGCTGGCTGGTTGGGGAGGGGGCGTAGAGTCTCCATGGCGACGCCCTCCTGCAGACACTCCTGCTGTTCTTGCTGGAACAGCACTTCTGTGGTGTACTGCTGAATCTGCTCATTTACCATGTTTATGCACAACTACAGAAGGAAACAAACCCACAAACATTAACATATACTGTGCAAACACACATTTTTCTGTGTAGACACACACACACACAATGTGGATTAATAGCCCACAATGCTCTGCTTTGTCAAGTACTTCTTTACAGAAGTGTATTAAAAACAATAAGACGGAGGCAGCCTGTAGATTTATCTCGAAGTGCACTCACCAATATCATGCAATGCTGACATGGGTTAATTACTGCTACCTACAGCATGTCACCCAAGCTTTTAACCAGCATGATGTTAATTAATGAGCTCTCCATGTTAACCCTGCTTATAAATATGCACTCACACTGGCTCACACAAGAAGCCAGTCACATTATACACAAGCATTTGTGACAGGATTTGCTTCCCCATTGTCTTATCACAAATGTAATGAGAATTATTCAATGATTAAAATGCAAACTAATTATCATATGTGTTATGTAGGAGGGGGTCTTAAACAGTAAATACCTGCTATCCCCTAAATACCTGGTGTCATTCATCTCTGTCACACACACTCTCAGTCCCTTTCCACCATCTATGCTCTCTTTTTATCTCTGTTTGCCATGAATGGTTAGGGGAGTGCATTGGAGGTTGGCAATGTGACGATACAATATTGCTATCATGACAAATTACCTCACAGTAAGCTTTTCTGCACATAATCTGTTACAAATATTATAAATTAGGTGCAACAAAGGGTTATATGAATGGAGGCAAAAGAACCACATTTGGCTCTACATTTGGAAAATAAAAGATGAACCATTTAAGGGTTTGAAGGTTACTTCAAGTTACTTGTTATTATTTAAATAACATGACAAGGGAAGGAACTCATACCACAATACATCCAAAATAAAGGTAATCACTACCGCTCGCTCCCAGTTCTTTTCTGAGACAAAGGTTTATAAACTGTGACATGAGCAATTAGCCTATATACTGGCAAAAAATCAATGCACGCAGTGTATATCACCACATTTTGTTCAGTTTAATTTAATTTAGTTTTTGTTAAGTTTTGAGGTTGGATAATTTGATACAGACAAAAGGAACTAGCAGTCATATGTTTAAAAACATATTTTATTGATCAGCTTTTTTGTGATTCAAAATTGTTTTAACAGTTTGATATTTTTGCCATTTCAATCCAGTAAACCCAAATAAACAGGATTAATTCATCTTTAATGAAACCTGCAGTCAGTCAGTGCTCTTTAATTAATCACAGCATTCGAGATAAGCTCAGAAAAGCATAAAAGCACACTGGGACAAAGTTTATCAGGACAATAATAAGATATCCTCATATTTCATGCCCTTAAATACTAAATCATCTGCTTATTCTTACTGGAAAACAGATACATGTTTGCCTAATATGTCTAAAACTTAAGGATCTGAAGTGTGGGAATCTAATGAATTTCTCTGTATTTAAAGAAACCAACATGGTCCTTTAATGTACCCTTTTGCAAAGAACCATTTTAGGCACTTTTATCTTGATCTTGACACGTTTAATTAAAAATACATTTAGAATAAGAAAGTTTTACCATATTCTGAACAGATCATGAGTTCCAGCAGTGTTTGAGAGAGTAAGAGAGCCTAACAGGGCCTCTACCGGGAGCACAACCCAACATGTGATATTTGAATTTTAAAGATAATAAAATAATGACATCAATAATTTTACTCAGAGCTTTTTAAAGAACGTTTAAAAATATTTCAATACTGGTACATTGCGTTTGTTCCAAATTTTGTCTTTTCTCATCAGTAGTGGGTAGAATAGCTTCAGGCTGGTTACACAATGAAGTAGTGTTCCTTCATTGAAATAATGACTCAAGTAGAAGTAAAAGTAGCCAAGCAGGAAAAAAACAGCTTGTGTAGGAGTGAAAAAGTGTGCTAACTATAGAACTTCAGTAGAGCTTCTTAGTTCAGACACTTTCAGTACACTGAAATTTGTTAGGTTATATTCTTCTAGGTTGATAAAATGCATAAGCTCAAAAACTGACAAGTGTGAGCAACAGCTATGTAATCCCATTACTGAACACCAGAACAGAATGAAATTAAACCTTAAAAATGAATTAGGACCTCAGTGAAGATGTCTAAGGTAGAATATAGCCTAATGCATGTACATGAGTGAATGATTTTTTGGTATTGTGAACACACCATGGCACATAACAGCCACAACGAAATGTGACCTCTGCATTTAACCCATACATGTAGGAGCAGTGGGCATTCGGGGAGCAGTGCTTGGGGACTGTACCTTGCTCATGGGTACCTCAGCGGTACTTGTACCAGTCTAACTATAAAAGGTGCCATCATTTGAACATACTGAAAAAAGTACAACCACAAATCAGAAAAAGTTGGGACGGTATGGAATGCAAATAAAAAAAGAAAGTAGTGGTTTCTAAATATACTTTGTATTTCATTGCAGACAATATGAACACAAAATATTTCATGTTTTGTCTGGTCAACTTCATTTCATTTGTAAATATACATCCTTCCCTGTCATTCAGACCTGCTACACATTCCAAAAAAGGAAACTGAAAACACTAAGTGATTAAGTGTTTCAGGTGTAATTTTGTCCCATTCTTTCTGCAAACAAGTCTTAAGGTGGGCAACAGTACGGGGCTTTCGTTGTGACATTTTGCGCTTCAAAATGTGCCACACATTCTCTATTGGAGACAGGTTGGGACTGCAGGCAGGCCAGTCAAGTACCTGTACCCTCTTCCTCCGCAGCCAGGATTTTGCAATTTCTTGTTGAATTATGCATGGGTGTCCCTGGAAAAGATGTCTTCTTGAAGGCAGCATATTGTGCTCCAAAATCTCAATGTACTTTTCAGCATTAATGGTGCCATCACAGAAGTGCAAGTTACATTTGCCAAGGACACTGACACAACCCCATACCATGACAGACCCTGGCTTTTGGACTTGTTGCTGGTAACAGTCTAGATGATCCCTTTCTTCTTTGGTCTGGAGCATACGGGATCCATTTCTCCTTTTTTAAAGCATGTCACATCAAATTCTTAGCAAAATTTAAGTTGACTGGTGAAAACATAGGAAAACTTATATTAAAATTTAAATTTCAAGAGAGTTAACAAATCACACATTTGTGTTTTTATTGCATTTATTGAAAAGTCCCAACTTTTCCAGAAATGAGGTTTGTAAAAATGGCAGGATCATTCATATTAAATACAAGAGTTGGGCTACGTTCTGCAGTAATTATCATTAGGCATGTTGATAGAGAAGAAGTGAATGTTTGTGCAAACTTAGTTGTTACTTTCTCAGGTGTAAATGGTCGAATTTTTAAAGCGGTTATGCTTGCATGCACAATGAAGTGGCAAAGTTGCCAATCACTGCTTCAAATAAAATGTCCTTCAAAGCTGTTGATAGTTCAGTGATAATACTGGCACATTGCCTCAGTCTAGCGGTGGTACAGACGGCTCGTCACTCTTTCTTCAGTCAGTCAATGAGCCTCGCTCTCAGATTTATGTGTCTGGAGCCCTCAGAGGAAACTCACTGTGTAGTTTCAGAGTGTAAATGACAGACTAATGGAGCAATGAGAATGTGTTTTCCATGCTTTCTCCATTTTTCCCTCAGAGAAAGAGACAGTGGAAGAAAGAGAATGAAAAAAAGAGACAAAAAGAAATTAAACCAGTACCTGGCAGTTTACACAGCACTGTCCATGAGCACACACAGCATCTCCTTTGAGTGTGCAGGTAGTAGCATTGCAGCAGGGGTTCAAACACTCCTGAACAAAAACCAGACATACACACAAATAAATACAATTTTAACAGGAATGTTAACCCATACCTAACACAATTTAACACGACTTTAATCAGTTAAACTAAATTGATCTTTGATCTCTTAAGTTGAGCTTTCTGTATGATACAGCGTTTTCTATTTCAGTATATGAAAGAAGCACAATGTTGCCTTTACTGTTGGATGGTTGTTTCTTAGCCAGTCTAAATGCAGACATTCACATGTCTGGTGGCTTTTTATTGGTCTGATCAGAGTAGTACTTAAAGGTAACTGAAGTGTGAAGAAGGGTTGTTTGCAAAAGTTTAGGCACTCCTGGTCAAATGATTGTGATTTTGTTGAAGTGTAAATCAGCGCACATCCTATAGATATAATACAATTTACTTATAAATAATGACAACACAATATTTGCAGAATTTACCATTAAACAAAAACAAAAAAACAAAAATGGACCTGTGTAAAAGTTCTAGCATACCACCCCCCTTTAAGTTAACTTAGCAAACTAATAGAAACTGTGGAATTATAATGGCAGAGATCTGCCATATATAAGTGCATTTCCTACCACTATTTCTTATGTCAATAATGAAATACTTGAGGAAAACCACACAGATATGGAAGCAATATATCTTACTTAAAACTACTAAGTTTTGAAATAAACTTTTGCTTTTACTTAAGTGATCATGCTTAAGCTGCTTAAACACTTTAAAGCCCAAACAGAAGAAATACACAGTTTTAAAAAAAACACTTTATAGACTTTTTCAGAGCATAACCATCTAATCTTTGTCCATAACATTGAGAGATCATGAGCTTAGTCCCTGGGGATGACACATCTGTGGCAAGTGCAAGTAGTATTCTCAACCTTTCCATTGTTGGAAGTAATGTTATATTTGAGGAGTCCTACATATAAGTGGAATTTGACTAAAATGGGGAGAAAATTAGGAAAAATAAAAAAGAACATATTTTGAACATATTTTAATACAACACAAGTTTAACATATTTTATTGTTTTGTGAGATAAAACATAATTTGTACTACTACAAATAATGACTTGATTTAATGCCAGGCAAACTGAGGTGCACAAAACCTGGAAAACACACTGTAATGCAACACCAAAGACAGTCTAGACTGCACTGTGGTCAGTGGTTGTGATACTTTTTCATGAACAACGTTTAGTTTTCCTGTAGGAAAATCCCTTTAACAGCTTGTACAAAACCATGGGAACCTTAAAACTGAGGAAAACAACAGCCTTTGAAAAATAACCTTTTGTGTTGGTGTGTGTGTGTGTGTTAACACCAAATGGTTTCAATTAGCAGTCCATGTGCAGACCCTTTGGTACTGTTATTATTTTAAAGAGAGATCTGTTATTTTGAGGCGTTGATCTCATCCTACACTGTGCATATGATTTGTGTGTGTGTTGCCGGGGCAGAAAAGGAACAGAATTCACCAGCAGTCTGCAAAAAACTTTAGGACTGAATGTGCACATCATTTTCAGACATATTCCAAAATATATGACACCTAGACTTTTTTGTCTTTCAGTTCACATATTTTTGGCAATAACTGTGCTGATGTCATACATTTTATTCATGTGCAAATGATGTACATGAGTAAATGTTGAATCAACTAAATTGAATCCACTGCCTTCTTCAGTGCAGAGCCACACTGGCTGGAGACACACCAGGTGTGTATTTTCTTAGAGGAACTTATTAAGAACGTTAGGTTTGTTTCACATGGGACACAATTATGCCAATGCTCTCTCTCTCTCTTTCTCTCTCTTTCTCTCTCTCTCTCTCTCTCTCTGTCTATCTCACCCTTTTCTCTCTTTCCTTTAACAAGGCCCTGGTGTGCTGGCTCTGAGCTGAAGGCGTATGTTGGGTCAGGTTTGACCTCTGTTGGCAGAGAGTGAAGTCTCTTTACAGACAATCTGACGTCAGCCTATTGTGTGTGTGAACGCGGACATGCTGAGGAAAGCAAGACAGAAAAAGGTGGAGGTCTCTCATCCTTCTGGATAACGTATGCCCTGTTGCTGGGCATCCATCTGGTCTTTGGCGTGCACAGGCTAGATATCTCCAGATGTGCAAATGTGTTGTTAGCCTGCTTAGAAAGCCTGTCAGGTATAAATGCATAATATAAAGGACACATGAAACCTTCTGCCTCCTGGCTTTGCTTGCTCTGGAGTGTTATCCAAAACCAAAACTTAGTCTGACAACCTTCTAATCATCTACCTGGCAATATGTCCAGAATAACCAATATCAAAGAAGAACTCACTCTAGATCGACTTTTATACAAAGTGTAGTTTTGTTTCAGAATAAAACACAGTCGTTAATGATCTAATTGTCTTCATGAAAAGCTACAAATGGAATTTGAGACGAAGACCATGCCTGAAGCTCCTTACAGCATATCTCTACCTTCCATTTCCTCTCCAACATTTCAAACCCCATCACTCCTCCATCTTCTTCCTCTTACATAGTCTTTTCTGTCAGTTCTACCTCTACCTCAGGCTGCCCTTCTTATTTAAAGCAGAACCTCCATCCCAGTGTGTTCACTGCCCTCCTGAAGAAATATAATCTCTTTTCATTCCATAACCACACATTAAAGACATGGTCCGAGAGTTACAACATTAAATTTCTTATTCTTCTTTTGGTGTGGTATTTAAATACACAGCCCATCAGTGGTTTGGGACACCCATGGCTTATTTTCAAAGAAATGCTTGGCCCATTTTTTAAAAATAAGCCAGAGAATTAAAAAAAACCTTCATACATGAAATAATTATTTACTGAAGTGCTCAATTTTACAACACACAAATTCATGCTTGTCAAAATGTCTCCATTATGTCACTCTTCCCATGGTAGTACTTCTGTCATTTGTCGATTTAGTTTTGCAGTTTTTTTGCAGACCTTTATATAAGTTATTGGAAGGCATTGCAGTATACTGTACTAAAAAACAGTTATGCTTTTTTAGTTAAAATGTTTTTGAAAAATTGACAGGCATTGCATTTCCATTGTCTGTACTCTGAAAGAGAAAACACATCAAGGGAAAAAATCTTCCATTCAGTATTGTGGCATCTCTCTGTGTTGAATACTTCATATCTGGGCAACAATGTACTTGATGGAGTTCTAGTGAGTGACTCACCAAGCAGCAGACAGCTGATGGGAGGAATATCTGAATAAGTAATAAGCAGCATAGCTCGTACCTCTGGCTCCCCGCAGTCACACTCCTCTCCTTCCTCCACGTAGCCGTTACCACATTTCTGTCCTCCATACAGCACTTTGACCTCCGGCATGTTGTAAAGACACATGCCCACTCCCTTCTCCAAACTGGCGGCAAGGTCCTTCTTACTGCATGTACTGAACACTGTGGGGAATGGATACCTGCACAGAAAAGAAGAGAAACATTGAAAGTAGATGAGCATCACAGGTGATGAAGACCACTTTTTTGTTTTTGTTGTGGAGAAATTCTTCAGATGACGCTAAGATTTATTTTTGCCAGACACACACAAACACAGTTCATTATTTGTGGGTTGAGGTTTATATGTTTTTTGCACTTGTTGAACAAGTAGGTGAGACTAAACTCAAGCTAGCCTGTTAGCATTCATGATAAACGTTACTCTGAAAAGTTGAAAAGTTAACTTGATCAGTATGCAATTTATATGGCAAACTAAACCACAAATAATGTAAACTTCAGTTTAGGAAAATCTCTTAAATTACAAAAATGTTTTACGCCTTTGCTTTAACTTCTGCTCTGCTTCCTGATAAAACTGATGGAATGCAGTAGAATCTTTAAACATGATTTACTCAATCAGAAGTGCTCCACATTAAAATTTAATAACTTTATTTCTGATTGCAATATTTTAACTGTGTGAATGAATCTGCAGGGCGCCACACATTTAGCTGAACTAGAGGAGCATTTTAAATGCTGTCTGGATAATTTTTTTTGCCATTGCTTTCTCTAAGCTTCATCATTAAATGATTTCTGCTTTTTTTCCTGACCTCATACACAGTCGTTTAGCATTTGCCATCACGGCTAGTAGATAGATTTGCTAATAAGCCCAAGTTATAAAAATTCTGCATTTGCAGTTTTTCTTTCTTGGTGAGGGTGGTGGTGCAGATTTATGTCAGCTTGTTAGATGCAATGATATGACGTATTTTTTTATAGTGTTGATGGTTTGAACAGAGTTAAATCCCAATTGTTGTTAAACTAGCCTATGTTGTGTGCCTTCTCACTGACTAATTAATCAACTTTGCTTTGCACTTTGCCTTCATATTGCAACCCATCTTGTGTATTCTATCAGTCCATGTGTTGGAATAACATTATACTAGTGCATAAGAGTCATATGTGTATATTACTGCGTATATGAGCATGCTTTTGATCATCAGTTTGTTCTCAGTAAGGGATACATTGTAGTTAAGCAGCATTCATAAGCAGGCTGGCAAAACTGCATGCTGGTGAAATGTTCAGGGCTAGACATTACAAAAAAAGCAATAGATGTTGTCTTTACAGCTACAGCAAAGATGGATGTAGAAAGGGAAGACGAAAAAGGTGTGTGATGTTCCTTATGGTATATACATGGTGTGCAGTGTGTATGAGGCTATGAGAGCATGTCTTCAGCTGGGCTTACAGCTCAGTACAAGGTGACCTCTTTTCCTAGGAGACTGAAATCCAGCAGGAGAGAGGCAGAGAGAAACAAAGAGGCAGAAGCTCTTTGCCCAAAGCACCGTGCTGAGTCCAAATCTGTTCGGACGCGCTGAACACTGCAGAACAGTGATTCAGGAAGACTGCGTTTTTGGATGATTTCACATTTCTCTGTAACATCCCCTTGGGATGTCATATAAACTCCTCACATGACTGTGCATGATGCCACGAGCGTGGTCAGAAATACAAAGGCAGCCCGAGTCAGAAAACCAAAAGTTAACACGGCCTTGTCTTTTGTGCACAAAGGCTGGCGAAACAGGGATCAGCATATGACCTTACTCCCTGACATTCATGCTTCCTACCGCAATGAGATATTGAGCTAAGCTAGCTGAGCAGAAGACCATATGGTGACAGCTCGTAGATGACATGCTCATTATATTCGTGTTGTGAATCCTTCCCCAAGAGCATGATTATACACTAAACCAGTGATGTCTTTGACCCCAGCTTGACCAAGTCACCCTAATGACCAAAGCAGCAAGTTTGAGCCCCATTCCAGCTCTTTCAGGCGATGGGCCGCCTCTGACCACATGCCCGCAGGGAAGCGGTGGCGGCGCGACTCTGAAGAGTGAGCGATATAAGCTCATTTGTGTCTAGCTTGCATCTCATTTTTGAGGCCATTCCCTTCATGCTAACAAACATTTGCTGTGTGCTAACAAATTCAGCCAGCTGGCCCATTAACAAATGTGCAACCTTGAGTCTTCTCTCTTCTTTCAGAATAATCAAGCTTATGCATGGATGCATGCAAAGGAGAGCTTAAAGTTTTAATATTCATTAAGGTAATGGTGCACACTGTCAACCCACTGGGCAGTTACAACATGCAGAGTTTTTTTTTAAATCTTAATTGTTTATGGCTAAATGAGGCCCAGGTTGGAATGCTGCATGCTAGACAACTGCAACTTTTACATATAGTAATGTTCCTGTTACAAAACTATTCCTATGGCATACAAAATCTGTACACAACACAACTGCAGTGCCATAAATTATTTGCCCCCAGTTTCCTATATTTGCCCAACTAAATGATTGTAGATTTTTAGACAAAATGTAATTTAAGACAAATAGAACAAAATATAAAGGCAGTTTCTAAATGATTTCATGTATTTAATATACAGCTTTCATGCATTTATATCACTGGTTTGAAAAAGTAAAAATTGCACCCTAAGCTTTACAACTGCACAGGATCCCAAGGAGTGTTTTAAGGTAGGACTTTCACTAGGCCTCTAAAAACTCAATCTTATTTCTTTTAAGCCATTCACTTGCTCTTGTGCTTCAGAGTATTGTGTGGCTACATAACCCAAATGTGCTTGACCTTCCAATCCCAGACTGGGCATTCTTCTGCATGATTCTCTGCTAGTTTCACAGTTGCAGTTTCAGGTCAGTGGCAATATAGACAGTAACATTAAAAGATACATATTTATTGGAAACCCACCTAAAATGTCACAAAAAAAACAAGAGTCAGCACAATCTGAATGCCACTGGGTTGAAACTGATGTGTAGTTGTGTCAGATCTGGGTTTGTTGGAAGTAAGTGCAAGCTTTAAGGTAGTAATGAAGATTTATTTAAACCACAAACTAACAAAGATTAACAAGAACAATAACTAGAGTACTTACAAAACAAAGACTAAAAAACCAAACATGAACACAAGAGACAGGGTACATATCACAGAATTGACCAAGGCTAAACCAAATACAAGAGACTAAATACATAGACCTAAACACTAGACTGAGACAAGAGCAATGACAATCTGAGCATTCATGGGTACAGGAACAGAAACAAAAACCATTGAAACACAAACAGGAATTACTAAGGACTGGGAAACAGAAGGGCAAAAACACAGGGACAACTATGGGAACAAACATGGGAAACTGAGGCTGAGGAGAAACACAGGACTGAGACGAAGCAAACAACCAGGGCTGAGACTGCAAGAATTCTGAACACAGGCTTAGGCTGAGAATATACCAGGAACACAGGCTTAGGCTGAGAATACATAGGCTTAGACTGAATACATTGAAAACAGGAGTAGGCTAAGAGATCATAGTGTGAGGCTGATTCTGAGTCTGTAACCAACTGCTCTCCCTCTGGACAACAGAGAGTGCTGGAGACCAGCTATGCTCCCGCAGAGCAGCAGGTGGTGATGTAGATGGCCTGCGCTCCCACGGAGCAGCAGCAGGTACTCTGGGCTGAGGCAAGGCAGATACTCTGGGCTGAGGCTCGTGCCTGGTGCAGCTCCCCTGGGCTGCGGGCAAAGACTTGGGCTTGGTGCAGCTCCCCTGGGCTGCGGGCAAAGGCTCAGGCTCGGTGCACGAGCATGCCGACTCGCTGCATGAACATGCCGACTTGGTGGGCTAGAGAATCGGCTCACTGCTAGCCTTGTTAGCCAGCTCACTGAGCACGCTGAGGAGCTCAGGTGCTGGCGGGCTGGGGAGTTTGGGTGCTGAGTCATTGGGCTTCGAAGCAGACACTGGAGATCCCTCGGCGGCGGTTGTCTTTACAACTGACTTACCTCCTCCCTCAGGAGAAACTCCACCAGTCCTATAAGCTCCTTCAGTTCCTTCTCCTCCTAGATACCCCAAAACGTTTTGAGCTCTTTGAGGACCTTGAAGCCCTCTGCCAGGTCCCCTCCTTGACGCTGCCAGTCATCCACTATTGCAACTCCCACCTTGTAAAAAGTCGCTTCGCTTGCTACTTCCATTTCAGGTCAGTTCTACTGTCAAGGTTTGGGTTTGTTGGAAATAAGTGCAAGCTTTAATAGTATTGAAGATTTATTTAAACAACAAACTAACACAAAGATAGAACAAAAACTAGAGTATTTACAAAACAAAGACTAAGAAAACCAAACATAACCACAACAAGAGACCAGGTACATATCACAGAGAACTGACCAAGGCTAAACCAAACACAAGAGACTAAATGAAGAGACAAGACAAGATACACCTGGGCAAGGGAACAGTCAAGAAACAAGGGCCAGGTGAACAGGGAGGAGCTAAGGCAGGACAAGGGCGTGGCTAGAACATAAACAAAACACTTAACATGTGCACATGGCCAAAGAAAATAAAACAAACCCAGGCAAGACAAGACCAAACTTTATCGCTTGTTCACACATTTGACCATAATTTGCCTTATTGCTTTGACACAGCACGTATGCCCAATACTTGTGCATAATTAAAAGATTTGGTGTACAGCACTGCACAAAAAAACAGCAAGTGTGCATTTCTTTGTTACATGTTTTGCACTCTTGAGCAAACTGCATAGTGTAGCAATATTTGTCTTGTTTGTCTGAAGCTTAATAATTTAAACTTCTGTAAAGCCATAAAAATCAGCACCTCCAACAAATTGTGAGAAAAATGGGCTTTGGATAAGACAAGCCTTAATAACTTAAGCCCCAACTGAATTCAAACAGCCTAACAGTAAAATGTGTTGTGACAACCTCCAGCTCCACCTTTCCAGAGACTACAGTAGGCCAAATTAGACTAATTGAACAGCCATCCAGCCAATTATAGATCAAAATCAGTCAAAGAGTGAACTAGTCCATTGAACTAACTAATGTTAGTGTGAAAAATGCTTGGGGTATGAAATTAATTGCATTCGGTTGAGTTAATAATGTAAAATAAACTGTCACAGAAACGCTTGGGATAAAAGCGTCAGCCAAATGAATAAATGTAAATAAATGTAGAAACAGTAACAAATTGTGTGGTGTGCTTTTACAGGCTCTAAAAAGTCTAAAATTATGGTGTGTATGGTCTGTACATTAAAATCTGATATTTTTGCATACTACTTACATAAAGTAAATACACCTTCTTGTCCCAGAATCTCTCCGATTTTTACAAAGATTGATTTGCCCCAGATTACTAAACCCTTGTGACAAACACTGGGGTCAGATGATGCACAGAGTCATTTCCTGGCTGGTTAACAGAGTCCTTTAGTGTCATAAAGCTTTTATATATGGTGTGTTAGCTACTTTTTTTTACAGTTCCTTAAACTTTTGTGAGGGTTTTTTGAGACTTTGCTGCATTATGTACTGAGAAATTTTGGTAGACCAGCTGCTTCTGGAAAGATTCACCAGGGCTTTCTCTGAGATAACGAGCCATAGAAATAGCTTTGTAACTCCTTCCAGACTGATATGTTTCAACAGCTTTTTTTCATCTCTTTTGCAATTTCTTCCAAATGCAGCATAATATGTTGCTTGTTGGGGCCTTTAGCCTAACATTGCTGGAAAGAATATATTTAAATTATGTGTGTAAATTATGTTTTTCAGCAGAGCTGACAGTGATCTAGTCTAACTAATTCCAATTATTAACTAAATTTGTTTAATTTGTTAATTAAGTAAATAAGGGACCAATAACATCATATATACAGCTTGTATTGGAGATTATTTTGTCCATCAATTAATGAAATGATTGTTTAAAATGTTTTTATTTTGTGTTAAATAAAGTTGTCTTTTTTTATTTGAAGATCTGAGAGAAGTGTGGCTAATGCAAAAACAGAAAAAAATTAAGTATGACCAAATACTTTTTCACGGCATAGTAGGGATTTAGACCTATGGATAGGCAAGTATGAAGGAAATTATTCATGGATTTATGAAAAGTGGAGAAAAAAGAGAGTGACAGCTATGCTCAGATAAACAAAGGAAGATACTTTTTTCATTTAGCCCCAGTAAAGGTTAAACATTGAGGCGACTATCAGAGTCCACACATTAGCTCTCTGTGTGTCATCTCTTTTCACAGCTTGATCCTTGATCAGGACGGAGATTTTATAAAAACATATGACATCTAGTTGAGCTGGGATTTAATTTGGTCAGCCAGCGACATTTTGACACCAGCATCATGGAACGTTGCCTAGGGAACATCTTAGTTATCATGTACAAGGTCACAGTTACCCTGAGCATATGTCCTTCATTACTTTCATAAAATCAAATGCTGTTATGATCTAACACAAGACATTAAAGCCATATGATGACATCTACTTGGATTTGAGTCACGGTGGTGCAGAGGTTTAAGAATCATCCTCCTGGAGGTTCTAAATCAGCACAGATGCAGAGATGCAGGAAGGTAGTTTAAGTGAAAGTGACTATTTGTCATTGTGAACACACTCAAGTACCACAACAAAATGAGACCTTTGCATTTAACCCATAACAAGTGCACACATGGAGCAGTGGGCGGTTATCAACAGCACCCAGGGAGCAGTGTGGCGGGATGGTACCTTGCTTAAGTGTACCTCAGAAGTGCCCAGGCCGGGATTTGAACCTGCAGCCTTCAGGTCCCAAAGGCAGCATCCTAACCACTAAGCCACCACTACCCAAGTGGGTAGTACTGAAATTTTAAAAGCATATACGTGTCATGCAAATTATTTGTCTTGTTGTTTTTCTTTGGTAACTGACATCCAACAGAACATCTCACAATGTGGTATGTGGCTTGAGACCACATTATACATATAAAAATATATGAATATAAATATATGTTGCTCACAATTTAATCAACCTTTTGCAAGCCAAACACAGGGAGAGCTTGCAAATGGAGCACAGAAAGGCTATTATTATTATTGTTATTGTTATTGTTATTATTATTATTATTGTAGTTATTGTTGTTGTTGTCATTGTTAAATTTGTATTATTTTTTGCAGCTGCAGTTAGATGGTCCTGACATTTTGGCTTCCTGTAGTACACTTGGTACCCCATTTTTCATGTCCCTACAAACAAAACACAACCAAAAGCCAAAAGCAAGAACCCACCAAGTCAGTACACTGCAAATAACCACAGGTTACTTTGTCAAAATAAAATTGTAGCTTTTGTTTCTCATTTTGAGAATCTTTTCTTTGATCCCATTTGCACAGTGTCATTTCATGTGTCTTGGGCATTAGGATTAGATCTGGATAAGGCCAAGCTATATATAAATGCACATGTAAATGTGCCTAAAGTAAACTGTATTTAAAGCCAGGAGTTTATGATGGCAATGACATGATAAGAATAATTACTCTTCTTATACACACTGACTGTATTGTGCAAAATTGTGCTTTTCTTTTAACTGAAAAACGAAGAGTAGCACAGGCAACTGGTTGCTGTTTCAGATCACTCGCAATATAAGAATCAGATTTTCCTGACTGACTGGAGATGTACTTGACTATCAAGTGTAAATTCATGTGGCTAAAGTCTTATCAGGATACAGTACAGATACTGGTCACATGAAGTGTGCAGGTGTAAATATATTTTTTGTCTTTGGTTAGTAAAATTCATTCTGAGTAGCTTCTTTATGAACTGAGATACTAAACAGCTCTACTAAAGAACACCATTTGTTGATTGGATCTATAAAAGAAATCGTTCTGCTTTTCCTCGGGTGCCCTCTGTTCTTTCAGTGTTTGCTGAAGGGCACTATGTGTATTTTTCCAGTTTGGCAATTTGCATCCTGCTTCATTGATTTTTGACTGTTGGGCTGGTCTTGTGTTGTTTGTGTGTTGGCCCTTAGTGTTTGGTCAATATCTAGCGGAGCGCTGTTCCAGTGTTTTAAGATCTGTGAGCAGTTCTGTTTAGGTGATCAATATACTTACTTATGTAATTGGGACCCACACAAAAAATAATTTCCTGGCCTTCTTGTCATCTGAACCCCCTCACTTATTTTTTTCCTGTGGTAGGCTGGGGGAGTGCTTGTGAATGCATAGATATATTCTATTTGTAAATTCAATTGGACTTTTATTTAAATGACAAAATCAAATAATGTTTTGGCTGACCAACATGACGTTTTGTAAATTTTAAAAGAAATTGTTTTATGTTATAACAAGTATAGACTATTCAAGTTACACCTTTTGAAGATCTCTACAATAAGAAGGTGAACTGGTAAGACCTATGAGTATGGGTATCATAATATAACTGAGTACAAAAGAAGCATGCAAAGGCTCATTCACATCAAGTAAAGATGGGTTGTGCGTCGCCACTTTAACAATTCTCTCTTGTCGGAAGTCGGGAGAACATCAGCTTAAAAAGAAAAACTTTTCCATGCAAAATTGCAGATGAAATAGGTCTGTCAATGTCTACAGAAACAATACTGAAAGGTTATATAACAGTGAAAGGTTTCAGAAAATCTGGAGAAATGCTAGCCTGTGTAGAACAAGGCTTGAACCCAACTGTTGAATGTGTATGACCTTTAGGCCCTCAGAAGGTTTTAACTGTTGTTACTTGATACCATGCCCCACTATATCTGAAACTCTATTATGCAAAGAGAAAGCCAAACATTAATTCCATGTAGAAATGCTATCATGTTCTCTGGGACTGAGCTCATCTCAGGTGGACTGAATGATAGTTAAAATGTGCGCTTTGATCAAATCAGTCCATGTTTCAGCTTGTTTTTAGGAAAAAAACAGATGCTACTTTCTCTGTGCCAAAGAGAAAAATGGACCATCCAGACTGCCCCTAGGAACACTTGCAAAGACCACCATCTGGCATGGTGTAGTATGGGAGTCCATAGGTATGGGTGACTTGCATATGTGTGAAGGTACCATGAACGCAGAAGTGAAAAATGTGATTTTAGAGAGACATATACTGCCATCAACAGCATCAAAGCCATAAACCAAGTGACGGAGAGTTTTAAAATGCTCAGAACTGAAGGTAATAGACACCAGACTGCAGAAGCTTTAATTCCTGCAAAAGCTACGTCACAAAAAGCTGTTAAGAATGAAATGTGAAATTATTAAGAATATGCTGCCTGACATCTGAAAAACAAGGTTTTGGCCCATAATTTTACTTTTTAAAATCCATTAATGGCATAAGAGTACATGCTGAATGTTTAAATGCAAACTAGTCCTCAAAACATATTTCACTTTGCAAATTTCTGTACATCCCACGTTACATCACACCACTCTACAAACATACAATTTGAAAAACTGATGGAATTCTGCTTTAATTATGCAGATATTCTGAAAATCCCCTTTAATTAATACCTGTATGGTAACATTTGAATGGCACTGAGGATAGCATGAGCTGAAAACTTCACCTTAAAATAATTTTTAAAAAAATAGTTTAAGCCCCTATAACCTTTTGCTTAGTTATTTGCTGTGCCTCAGCATACCTTTAGAGTTTGGTTCATTTTTGTGGAGTGTTGATACCCTCTTAAGCATGTACAAAGCACAAAGAGAACATTTTATTCTTTTTTCTCACTCTCATAATTGCCATCTTCCCAATATCCTTACATGCTGTCCCCAGGTTATCTGTGCCATCACCATTTTCCTTTCTCCAGCTGCTGGGGAGCTTGAGGCTTAGCCAGCATTCTGGCTTTTTCACCAACCAGAAATAACAAGAGTGCAATCAATTGTAGACAGCTGACATTTAAACACAGTGGGATGATCATCTGCAATCACTTCTGAGCAGATCAAAATGTCTACCTGATCTACTGCTTTGGGAAAATGAGAGGGAATTGCCAAACAATGGAATATAGTTTCAATGAAACCAGGAAACTGCACCAGGGTAGGAAGGATCAGTAAAGCTTAAGCCAGTATCGCTTCAGTTTGCCCTCGCTCTTCATTCTGAGGAATTCCCTCATGACCCCCTTTCCCTTGAAGCCTGCACTTTTCCTGCCTATTCAACCTTGCACTTGATTTCAATAGAACAGGACCTGTTTCTTCCTCTAGAGCAGAGTAACCTCAGTTGAGGGCATGAGCTCATTTCTCTGTTCTCATTTTAAAAGGAAGTGGGGGGTTCTGGTGGAAACCCAACCTCCATGACTCAGAAGTGACTGTCACCAGTGCCAGCAAAGCAAAATAAACTCTCACAGGATGAAAGAGAGAGAAAAGTTAGGGAGGGGTTGAGGGAGGTGCCAGGAGCGGGAAAATTTGCAATGAGCAGCTGTGCTCCCTTGGGGGAAAGAGGTGCAGGGCCGGTTTTAGCCAGCTCTAGGATTGTGGCGATGGCCAATGTGAGACACAGACAGACAAAGATAGATAGATAGAGAAATAAAGTTGGAGAGAAAGGCACAGTCCTGGAAAGAGAGTTACTGGGCCTGTTCTTATGCTTTTGTTCTTATACCAATGTCCCTGCTGTACCCTGTTTCAGCACCCCCCCCCCCACCCACACACACACACACACACACACATATCATAGGAATAAAACTCAAGATGTGAAATGGGACGTGTCAAAAATGTTGGCGCATGTCTGTCTTGCATAAATAATACAACTTGCAAAAGGAAGGAAAGCTTTATATGCCCTTCAGCCTCAAAATGTCAAGATACTTCTTAAAACCATTAATAGTGCAACACTCCCAAGAAATCCCAGCCGTCTTACATTAGCAGGAACAGCAGTCTATAATGAGGGGATGAATGTTAATAGCAGGGCTAAGGAGAACCAAATTCTATCCTTGCAATTCCATCAGAATGTTCCTAAATCAGTTTAAGAAAGAAAAGCAAGCTGAAAAAGGTTAATTTAATTTTTTTATTCCAATTTTTATTCAGGCTATATGCAACCATCATATTTTATATAGGACAGTATTAGACCCATTGGGCATGTTTGAACTGAGAAGAAAATTAGAGAAGAGAATTGTGAAAAACTGAGAAGAAACCATCTTGGTTGGCTCATTTGTCTTGCAGTTTTGACACAATGTTAAGGGTTGCCATTTTCAATTTATGTCTAAATAACCAAAATGGACATACAAGGTTTTGTTCATTGGAGAACACTACCTGGGATTTTAAATGAACATTTCTGTTCCACATGAGTTAAAGATAATTATTTTTGATTTGTTCCTGCAGCAAACTCAATTCCAGTTTCTGTTTTCATTTTCAGAACCTGTTTGGTTTTAGAGCCCCATGGTTGAGTTTTAGGGCAAGTTACTGATTTTAGGAACCAAAAACCTGCCTGGTTACTTTATTCCCCACAAAAAACAGTGTGTGCTATCAAAACACCAGCATGTGCTCCTGAGAAAAGACATGCAGAGCATTCTTACAGAGAGAGATGGAACTGCCAGAGGGTGTAATTTCAAAAGTGAGCCATTTGCATTCTGTCCCTCATTACCTGTGCACCAAGACCACATCCTTCTGTTTAAACCTGCACCCCTATAACCTGATTTGTGGAAAGAAATTGAGCTGTGTTGAAATATGAGGCAGCAGACATGCATTTCCAGGGCTGCTGGCAGACTGTATTTTCTGGTCTAGTCTGATAGTAAGGTTAGAAAATAAATGAGGTGTTGAGAAAGACTAAAGGCCCCATTCCTTATATTTTTTTCTCATATTTCTATTTCTTTCCTGAGGTTTGCAATTCATTATTTACATGATTACTTTCCAGCCTTTCTTTATCCCCTAAAATAAAAGCCTTTTTCTGTGCCTTTAACACTTACGCATGTAAATGAGCTCTGTTCTGATTGGGAACCCTGTGTTGGCAACATTCCTTTTAATGTCAGTGCGAATGGCAGGGGCTACACTGTTGTAGGCTGAATAAGCAAAACCAACTAATTCAAAATGGGCTATGTAATTCAAATGAAAGTGAAGTGAAAATGTGACCTCTGCATTTAACCCATCACATGTAGAGCAGCAGGCAGCTATCAACAGCGCCCAGGGAGTAGTGTTTCTGTTTTTGCAGGTTTGTTTCTATTTATGGAGTGTATGGACGGGGGAGTGAATGTTACCACTGTGAAACTCAAACATGCAAGTGTTTACATATTATGTCAAAAAATTCTGTATTTCATGCATGATATGCACCCTTGAGAGAAGTCAGAGAGAAGTCAACATGGAAGTAGGAAGGAACCAAAACTAAGATTAACTCCTGAGAGTGCTTTGCTTTGAAAAACATTTGATTTAAACATTATTATGTATGTTAATTTCAGCGTGGGCAGTAGTGGCCAAGTGATTAGTACAATGCCCTTGGGACCTGAAGGTCACAGGTTCAAGTCCTGGCCTGGGCGCTATTGTGGTACTCTTAAACAAGGTACCATCCTGGTACACTGCTCCCTGGGCACTATTGATAGCTGCCTGCTGCTCCACATGTGAAGGATTAAATGCAGAGGTCACATTTTATTGTGGTGCTTCAGTGTGTTCACAATGACAAATTTTCTCTTCACTTTCATTTGAATTACATTGTTCCTTAATCAGTTACATTTACATTTGATTTACATTCTGTATTGATTGGCCCAAGTCAAATTATAATATCTCTACTTATAAAAACAGTTGTGGTACCAGCTGAGAGTTCAGAAAACTCTATTAACAGACTTTTTCCTCTAGATCAAGATCTATGAGAAAGAAACAAATCAAATGTACTGTAAAAAGTGGCACTTCACTTTCAATGTACACCTTGTGGCATTTAAAGCCAGACAAAATAACAATGATAGACTGGACTCAGCTTGTACAGTGGCTCAGCAGAGGTGGCTGGTTGGAATAATAATGGCAGGAGTAGGAAGAGCCTTTGGCAGGTAGAGTGTCCAGTGCTAAAACTTGGCTCAGGGCTTAAAGGTGCTTGGAGCGCTTAGTGCTGAGCAAAGCTGCCTCTGGCTGGCGCCGGGTCAGCTGGGTTAAGAGAGGCTGGCACAGCGAGAAAAGACAGCCAGAGAGAGGCGACTTTCACACAGACAGCTCTGTATGGCCTGGCAGCTGGAGCCATGAGGCTTCTTAAAGTGGTCTGAAGTTGGCACAGTTTGGGAGGGGGGGTGTTAGGTACTGTGTGAGTGTGTGTGAGTGACATTTCCCTGCCAGTGCACTCTCAAGCAGTGCTGCAGGAAGTATGGAGATAAGGAGAGCCAGCCATGCAGCCAAGCATGAACACACACACACATACGCATCCACTCGAAGTCAAGTGCCCATGTCCACTCAGACCCTTGCAGATTCTCTCTCCTCCCTCCACTGCCAAACCACACTGATCCTTCTGCTGCTAGCCCACAATCTGCGCAACCCCTTAAACCTTCCCACTGGAATCGCTTTCACCCTTCCATCTCAGCGCCCAACAAATCCTTCCCCCTCAAATCATGCTCCACTTCCATTTTTACCTCCCACCGCTAAATCATCACCGCAAACCCCAGGACCAATGATGTTATTCTTAAACCCCCTGACAACCTAAAATCTCTGCTGTTTCCTTATAGATAAAAAGATGAAAAGCTACAGCCTCTAAGCAGTTTTTGGATCTTCAATGCACCAATACTTACATTGACTACACTGCCTTATCATACCCAACATATCGGAAGGAATAAATGCAGAAACTTTGTCTTTAACTTCTCTTGCTCATTACCACTACAAAGGCCAAAGTAATCATTCTGAGTGTACTGAAATTTTCAGATGTGATCAAAATACTTGTCAAGTAGAGAACTGGGGCAGAACTCTCCAAAATGGCGAGTGGAAAAGGTGACAACTGCTTCATCCTACTACTCCCTGCATACAGGCAGAAGCTGAAACAAAAGAAGCCAGTTAGCAGGGTCGTTTACAAGTGGGACAGCAAGGCTGTGGAGGCTTCTACAGGACTGCTTTGAAACGACCAACTGGCAGATGTTTGAAGATGCAACTGATGGTAACATCAGTGAATACTCAGACTCTGTCACAGGCTACATTAGCAAGTGCACTGAGGATGTTGTACCCACAACCATCATCTGCACCTTTGCCAATTAGAAACCCTGGGTCAATGGGGAGACTCGCGCTAAGCTCAAAGTGCGAACTGCTGCCTTCAACTCAGGGGATCCTGATGCCTGCAAAGCAGCCAGATACAACCTCTGCAAGGCCAAGAGGGACTTCAGACACAAGGTGGAGTCCAACTATTACTGCTCTGACCCTAAGAGTATGTGGTGTTGCCTAAGCAGCATCACAGACTACAAAAGAAAAAAACAACATCATCCAGCCCACTGCATCACTGCCAGACGAGCTTAACACCTTTTACGGCCAGTTTGATGCAGCCAACACAGCACCTGCTAAGTGCCCAAACGTAGGTGGAAAAGCTGGCACACTGATCCTAGAAACGGCTGATGTGAGACGGTCCTTCAGAAGGATCAAATCCCACAAAGCCCCGGGGCCAAATGGCATCCCAGGACGTGTTCTCAGAGAGTGTGCTGACCAACTGGCGGAGGTGTTCACAAGCATCTTCAATCTGTCCTTGAAACCGTCTGTCATCCGCACCTTCTTTAAAGCATCCATCATAATATCTGTCCCCAAGAAATAGGTGACCTCAGAATTAAATGACTTCCATCCTGTAGCACTAACGTCAGTCATCGTGAAGTGCTTTGAGCGGTTAGTGAAAAATTTAATCTGCTCCTCCCTTCCTGACACCTTGGATCATCTGCAGTTTGCTTACAGATCAAACAGAGCCACAGAGGATGCCATCGCCTTGACAACACACACTTTAGGACATCTAACACCAGCAGTGCCTGAGAAAAGTACACAGTATCCTCAAAGACCACAGCCACCCAGCATGCAGTCTGTTCTCCCTGTTAGCATCTGGCAGACGCTACAGGAGCATGACTGCCCGCACTACATGGCTAAAGGAGTTTTTATTACCAGGCAATCAGGCTACTGAACTCTTACCACACTGCCACCAACTCATAACCTAACACAGTGTCACACTGTCAGTTCTCTTGCCTTCATCCAATGTGCAATATTGCTGTTCTTCACAGTGGTCACTTTTTCACTCTTGTACATATATAAAAATGTAATTTTTTAAATGTAATTTTTTTTTTTACTTTTATTTTATATTTTATGTTATATTCATTCCTATCGATCATGTTAAAATATTTAATGTTATTCAAAAATTTGCCCACTAAAACCTTATGGAATATTTATAAAATTTCTCTGAAAAACCATGTTAGTGGAAAACCAGTCACTCCTAACATTCTCCGCCACATGCTGAGCTCATGCTAAGTAGGCCTCTGTTCAGACGCCAGTGCACCTGCTGAGCTTTTGAGATCGTGAAGTGCATTTTTTAAGCAGGGAGAAGTGAGATCAGATCTAAAGCTGAATTAAGCAAGGCATCACTGGAGAAGTGATCATGAAAAGTAAGCCAGCAAGAAAGGCAGATACAGAGGTGTACAGGCCAAATGAAGCCCTGATGCACTTCTGCAGCTGCAAAACCCTGGAAATGTTGCTTGGGGTCCACCTAGGCATGAGGTCCATTTGGCTCCCTGGGTCTTTTACAGGAATGTGAATGCATTCTCTCTGTCTCTCTTACTCACACACACACAGACACACAGTGCTGAGTATTATTTCAGCTGAGGCTGAGCGTTGCCCAAATGTTCCTGGAAGAGGTTGAGAGTTCCACTCGATGATGTTAGCTTTAAAGCCCTTTCGACCAGGCGGCACTCCAGCTATGCTAATCAAATTACCCTCTGGGAGGTGTCAGAACCACGCAGCCTTCCAGGTCACACCATCATCACTTCTGATATCATAGCGCGCTCAGACATGCATGCTCCCCCATACACACAAAGAATTGCTTCTAATTTGACACACATTTCCACACACCAGTACACATTTATCACCTCTGTTAGGGCAGGCAGTCTAGGCAGTTCCTCTGAGGTAAACTGCAGACCTTGTATTCAAAGACCATTTTACACCAGAACCGTTTTAGAGTCCCTATTTCAGAGCATGACCTTATTAGTACTGCTCTGATAACAGAGCTAGGTGTGAAATGAGGAAGCGGATGCCTGTTTAATCAGTATCCTTCAGTAGCGCATGCCAATCCAGAATCAGGGCTCCTTTGTGCCGGGTGTCGTAGAGGAGATAACAGAGTCGTTTACGATTAGGCATGCGGCCGCTGCAATAAAAGGCCAAAGCGATATCCATTAAGCGATAGCATCGGATGTGCTTTCTCCAAAAAGGCCATCTGACATGCTCCACATTGCAGGCAAATTTCTTCCTCTCATTCGACAGTGACAGCGATGGTCTGGTTAGAGAGTGCTAGCATTGGATTAGCTCTGGCAACAGCAAGGAAATCTGTTATCTGTCAAATAATGATACAGTTCTGTGTATTCCACTGATGCAGACCTACTGACCAGGACGAAATGTTAGGAAGTCTGTTAACCTTTTGAAACCTTTAATGCAGAGCTGATGAAAATGATTTATTTACAGTAATTTGTAAAGATGTAAAACATGGCTGCTAGAACAACTGGGACAACTGGGCATTCCACTTTTTAAATTACAATTTTTTCAGGATACTTACATTTATAAACAAAAACCAAAGATCATCTCCCAAACCCAAATGGATGGCTGTCCCGTACACCAAACAGCCACATCATTAGAATCACTTGGCTAAATTTGTATGCTAAACAGCTTTGAGTCTGGTGCACTGTGTGCTCTGAAACCTTTCAGTCATTGCCATCATTAACTTTTTGTAGATAATAACCACTGTATACAGTACCAGGCACACCCCACAAGGCCTGCCATTTTGGAAATGCTCTGACTCAGTTGTCTAATCACCACAATTTGGTTTGTACTTGCTCAGATCCTTATGCTTGCTCTTTTTTCCTGTGTCCAATGCTTCAGCTTCAAGAACCGACTGTTCACTTGCTGCCTAATGTGCCACTGTAATATGATATCGACATAATAAATGTTATTCCCTTCACATATGGTGGTTTTAATGTTATGGCTGATCAGTAAGAATCAAATTCAGACGCAGAAACAATCAAAATCTCCATTTCGGCTTGGGGACAGGACATTTCCCAATTTTGTGTTTAGTGAGAGGACTGCTACAGCTCACTAATCTGCTAAATGCTTCTCTGCCATACACAAACTAATGCAACTTATGCTACCACAAATAAGGGCAGTGCTGACCTAGGGGTTAGGACCTTGCCCTTGTGAACAGTAGATCGCGGTTTCAATTCCCTACCTTGGGTACCACTGAAAATGCACAACAATGAAATGTGACCTCTCATCGCATGTGCACACGTGGAGCAGTGGACGGTAATGAACATCCCCCAGGCCGCAGTGTAGTGGGACAGTACCGTTTTGGAGTCCCTATTGAGCAAGGTACTGTCCCG
>JBBPDA010000001.1:45219498-45238069 GCA_037974385.1 Arnoldichthys spilopterus
TCCTCCCTTAATAACGTAAACCTTCATTTAAAAAATGCATTTTGTGTTCAATTATGTTATCTTTGACTAATAGTTAATGTTTTTTGATGAGCACAAACATTTAAGTGTAACAAACATGCAAAAGAACAAGAAATCAGGAAGGGGGCACATAGTTTTTCACACCACTGTATGTCAGGCGTCATTAGCGCATTTCAAAGCTTCAAATCTTCAGCGCCACTTCAGCTCACTCCATGCTAATATCGACCGGGAATTTCCAAAATGGACTGAACTTCGTCAGCACAAGTTGGCCACTTTGAAAAGTCAGGCAGAAAAACAGATAGTTTTTCCAAGAAATTGACGAAGCGCTCAGAGATCTTAACGCTTGCATCATATCGACTGGCTTGGAACATTGCACAGGCTAAAAAGCCGTACAGTGAAGGGGAGTTCGGCAAAAAAATGCCTCACTGACGTTGTTGAAATCTTGTCTCCTGAAAACGACAAACTAAAATGCATGGTATCAGACGTCCAACTGTCCCACCACACTGCTGAACACAGAATATCGGACATTAACGCGGCTACTGAATCACAGTTGCACTCTGACTTTCAAGCATGTGAGTATTTTAGTATTCATCTATCCATTCATGCATCTGTTCCTTTCTCTGTCTGTTTTTGTCTGTATTACCTCCTCTCCTGTCTCTATTTCTGCACCCATTCTGTGCCTCAATCTCTGATTCTTTTTCACCATATGGGCCCATGCCTGTCTCTTTTTGCTCTTGCATTATATGAACTGCATTCTGAATCTCTCTGGCATCTCCGTCAGTTTGAGTGGTGTGATTACTTGTATGTGCACTACAAACAGGCCACAGTATGTGATAGAGCTGAGATAAAATGCAGGAACTGTCAGAGAGAACGAGTGAGAAGGAGAAAGAGGAAAAGAAAGAGAAAAAGAATGAAATGAGAAGAAGAGAGACAGCTAGAGAGACAGAGAGAGAGAGAGAGAGAGAACACAGCCAGTAGATCATGAATTTCTTATGTTTGAATCAGCCAGAATACAAGGACCTATGGAGCGGCATCAACTGAAAGGTTTTGAAGAACTGAATTAATAAGAGACACTGTGTGTGATGTTACAGGGCAGAGCTAAAGGGAGCTTTAAAAGGAATAGTTCTGCAAAAAAAAAAAAAAAAAAAAAAAGACTTACACAATTTTTCACTTACCCCATATGTAGCTTATCAGCCAAGACATATCTGGAGCCCAAATTTGTTTCTTCATTTTAGCACTGAAGCTACAAAACTTACATTGCGGACAAATAGTAGTCAACAGCCATCCAAATCCTTTCAGTAAAAACGCCCTCTCTGTTTTTATTAAGGTGGTGCTGACTTGTGGATGGGGTTTAGGACATAGTATGACTTACTTTGAGTTAGAAAAACAGACATCAACTCTACAGACAGATAAAAAAAAGGATCTTGGAACAGTCATCATTTAGTGATTCTACAACTAAGGTTGTCCAAAGTGTTCAGATACTTATTGATGTTTTGTTTATATTATTAAGTTGAAAGTAATTCATACTGCCTCCTTAACCACATCCACAGGTTTGCATCACCTTATCAAAAACCTGGACATATTGTGAGTGTGTTGGGATGTATTTTTTGCATGTATTTACAGAAAGTATTTGAGTGACTACTAACTTTGTGCAGCTGTTTGACTACAATTGGGGCAGGAATGACTTGTATAAATGGACTGGTACCGCTAAGCCCACCCACTTATTTAAAGAACAAAAGACATCAAAATAAGGTAAACTTTTTGGCATTCACATATTTTTATTAACTGTTAACATATGTGAAGCTGATTATTTTAGACTTCCATAAACCTATGAACAACAGCACCACCAACATTTCGTGAGGAAAATGTGTTGGTTAAGATAGACAGATTCACTCCAGCCCCAGCTGTAGAATTCAAACAGCTGATCCTTGAAATGTGCTAAGTGAGAGAGAAAGAACTAGCACTAAAGTATCTAAACTTAGTGTGGGATAAAGGCTTTTGAGGCGGTCAACATATTTAACATATGAAACTAACTACATTAGGTTAAGCTAGTTAGTAAGGGCAGTGGTGGCCTAGTGGTTAGGGACTTGCCTCTGATCAGTGGGTTGCGGTCCTGGCCCAGATACCACTGAGGTACCCCTAAGCAAGGTATCGTCCTGCAGCGATGCTCCCCAAGTGGGGTTGATAGCTGTTTACTGCCCAATGCGTGGATGGGTTAAATGCAGAAGTCACATTTCCCCGTTGTGTATTTTGTGTGATGGGGTGTCAGGTAAAATCATTCATGAAAGATTTAGCCTAGAGAAATATTTTTTTATGAGATGCTGTGAGTCAGCTTTTTGTGCTACATTAGCTTTTATGTAGGATTGAACCAGACTGAGCAATGGGCACTTTTGACCCTGTCACAACACCTGACCCAAATGTTTAGCCATCACAGGTTGGCCTTTGTCAAAGTCACATCCTTGTGCTTACTAATTTTCCTGATTCTAACACATCAAATTCAAGAGCTGACTGTTTCCTTGCTGTTTCCCACTCCTAAACAGGTACCTATGTAACAAGATAACAAAATAATCACTGTTACTGTTTTGGCTGATCTGAGTATATAGGTGCTTTCAGACAGAAGGGAACTTTTTTCATAGGCCAATAAAAACTGCTGGAGGAAGTTCTCCCTTTTTATCTGCATTGCAGAAGCTGAGGACAATTATAGCTTTTAGAATGCTGTTTTGAGGGACCTTTTTAGCTCCTACTACAGGGTACTGGGGCCACAGGTGTTTGAATTCTGTGGTGATCAGTTTAGATGAATATGCTTTGAGTTTAAACACACTATTTAAAAAAAAATCTGTGTGAAAAGTTAGCTGTGTACACAATAGCCCTATGGAAAAAGAAAATGACACAACAGTGAAGTCCAGGCTTTATTGAGCTGATATGCGACAGAGGAAATAAACTTTGTTTTTGATCTGATCATCCAATCTGTTCATCCAATCTTCTTGTATATGGTCACTAAACCAACTATTGGCCACTGCATGTCAGTTCAGTGTTTCTACTGGAAATGCCCCTAAAGATTTGTACTTTTTTAGGGAGCAGGTTCTTTCAAATAGTGCCTAGAACTGTTTGGTTAGAAAGCACCTTATAACACAGAGTTAGCATAACACATAATAATGCAGGTTCTACAATGTGGAAATGTGGTCTTGTTTTTTAGGATATGAAAACTTATATAAGTCTAAAGGTAAGTTCTGACCTCACATTGCACATTAAAAAAAGGATATTATTTACACATTATTGACATACAGGAAATTAATACATGCAAAAAGTTAATAGATATATTTAGACGTTTTTCAGGAGAAAATTATTCACCTCCATCTCCCAGAATGCCTCCCACATTTAAGAAGGTCAATTTGTCCCTGAATAGTAGGCCCTTGTAAGGGACATTCAGGTAATAGTTCTAGTCCTTTGATTTAGTTAGATTTTTTATATATGTGTGTAGAGTATTTTTGTTGTAATTTGTTTGAAATTTTGTTTTCAAAAACTTCTTTCAAAGAAGTTTTATCTGCTGCATATCAAATGTATGCTCAGTTACTAAGTACATCAATTTATAATGTGTTCTTCTTTTCACAGAAATTCTAAATAAACTTTCTGAATAAACCACTGAAAGGTGACTGAAATGATGCTGATTATCCTGTTAAAGTGCACCTGTCAATGGGAAGTGTATGTAAGGGGTCAAGTTAACAGTCAGTGAACAGTCTTCTTTAAGTTGGTGTGTGGGAAACAGGAAAATTAGGCAATCATAAGGATCTGAGAAACGTTGACAGGTAAAAGGAGGTTTTCAGCAGGTGTTTTCCCTTTATGAAGCCAGTACCTACTAAAAACCATCCAAGAAAGGACAACCAGAGAACTGGTGACAGAGTCATTGGTGCCTAAGGCTCACTGAGGCATTTGAGGAGTGACGGCTAGCCCATCTGTTCTGATCAAACAGAAGAGTCACTGTAGTAAAATTTGAAAAAGCTATTTTTGGTAATGATGGAAAGGTATTAGAACACGCACTGCATCACATCTTGCGGTCTATGAGACTCTGTAAAAATGGACCAGTCAGAGTGACCATGCTGACCCCTGTCCACTGCTGAAAGTGTCTACAATTAGCAAATGAGCATCAGAACTGGACCATGGAACAATGGAAGAGGGTGTCCTGAGTTGATACATTTTTTAAAAATCATGCTGATGTCTGGCTGTCCATCAGTTAATAATATTAGGCAGGTGGATTTAATGGCATGACTGATTGGTTTATAATAGAAGCCAATATCAAGTGCTGAAGGAAAGCATATTGCTTTAAGACAAAAAGAATGTGTATGTGCACATGTATGAGTTTGTGTTTGTGTGTGGCCTCGCTTTTTTTTTTTGGAATAAACTAAGGAAGTCTGTGTCCCTCCTTTGGGAAGTGGAGAAAAATAGGGCAGCATTGTCCTGACTTGGCACTAATCCACAGCCTGCTTAATCTAACAAACACATGTGCTACCTGCCAAACACACATTAGCCCTAGAATGAGTACAGTAAAAGTGTTTTTCCAGTAAGCAGTGTAATATGGTGCAGTTACACATTCTTAATCACACATTTTGTTGACATTTCCAGTGTAATGTGAGGTGTTCTGTACCTGAGTGCACATGCTGAGTTTAATTACCATTCTTCCTGTGGTACCAAACCTCTCTAGGTGGAGAACTGATTGGTCAAAAGCATTTTCCACAGAATTGCCACTATATCACCAATCCCTTGACCCCCCACTAATTATGACTCTTTACATAAAAAGCTTGAAGCTCCTCCACTGCTGCTGTTGTTTGTGTTCACTGTTAACACTAATATTGTGTGGGAAATCTCCAGACACCCCACCTACTTTCATTCTTTTATTGTGTGATTGAAAGCAGATAGAAGTACTGGCGCAGGGTATGGATAATTAGATTCAGGCTTCAAAATGAATAACCAGATTGCATTAGTGAAATCAGCCTTACCCCAAAACCCTGCCATAGCATCCCACCACCACACTGCCTTAAAGTAATAGTTCAGGCAAAAGTCAAGTGTACAGTTTTTCCCCTTACCCCAAATGAAGTCAATCAGCCATGTTACGTTTGCTTTCCAAAGCAAGTTTCTTAAGTTTTAGACCTATGCTAAGAGTCCACTAATCAAGAGTTTTCAACCTGCATGTCTAAATCATCACATACTTCAAGTTAAGTGACCTCAAATAGACTTAACCTTTAATGTATGTTAATGTAAAGATATTTTATTCCACATTGTTTTGACTCATTTCAGTTGGTCCCTTCAGCATGAAATTTTGACACAGCATAAAGAGTACCTGGAGCTCTCAAAAGAAATAAAACAAAGAAAATTGATTTTTTAAAAAGTGCACGGTGCTAACTGGTGTACACAAGCTTTCCTTAATTGTTAGCTACAATGGCCTTGTTGCTCTAGTGCAAAACTAAAAAAACTTTGGATACCTTAGTTGATCGACTACAGCAAGGGAAAAGCAGAAATTTTAAAACACACCCTTGAAGTCAATATATGCATGAGTGTGGATCTGCATTTAAGTGTGTTTGTGCGTGTGACTGCTCTTAAACTGTATTTTTGTTCATTTCGCATGCATGTGTATATGGGTGTGTAGACCTGCAGGTAAATGTATTTTGGGAGGTGAGGAGGTGACAGGCCTTGGCACCCATGCATGCTTTTATGAAGGTCGCTCAAGCCTTTAACTGAGGTGCTGGAGTTGAGAAAAAGTGTTTATGCATTCCAGTGCTGGAGGGATTCGGTGCTATAAAAGCTGCATGAGAAAAGTGACAGAGTGGCAAAGAGCAGAAGAACCAACATCATCCTTCTTATCTCTCTTCTTGAAAGCTGAACAGGGTACATAATTTCCCTCTACCTCTAACTCTCCACTTTGCATACACCTTTTATTATATTTTTTATTTTCAGTCATTTGCCTGAGGAAGCCCCCAAGGCCCCTGGGGTGCCTTCCTTTTGGAGTGTAGCCTTGTTGTTGTATGAGTGTACAAGAGGAAAATAGGCTTGTTTGTTGTGGCAGCACTCCAGTAGTGAGTCGCAGATCCAACCAAAACACTCCGTTGTGAGATAAGGAGGCCACAGCTGAGAGCTTGTGACTCAGTTGTGGTTGAAAGCTGTTAAAGAGTGACTGCTGCTCTTCTTTGTGTCAAAACATATAAATAAGAACCAATAGTTATATATATTGTTATATTACTAAATATTATTATTATTACTATTTAAACTTTAAAGTTTAAATAGTTAATAAATTTTTATTATTATTATTTTATTATTATATATTAACTTTTATTATTTCAACTTTAAAATTACAGTACAGTGTAGAGAGTAGAAAACTCTCAATGATTAATTGATTAATTTTCAAAGTTACTTTTTTGCTATAAAACATTAAGATAAATACGAATAAACACAAATGTGCTAAGATGTACATGACATATGTTTCAAGTGAAGTTATTGATGTTATGTGGTGAATACAGTTGAACACAGATCTGGTTCATGACTTCTTCATGCACTCCAACATGCATTAGTTCAATTCCAGTTTTAGTTAAAAAAAGGACTGATTAGCTAAAGGAGTTACCTGAAAGTAACTAAAAAGAGGTTTGGGATTAGTTTAGCAAACACCTTGACAGGCAACAAATCACAATGTATTGTTTATGTGCATTTAATTGTAATGTAAAGTTTTTACTGCCCACATAAATGGCTTTACATCTTATTTTCTCAGGTGCCTAAAAGGGATCTGAGAATCTGTGCATTTCTCTGAAGGTGGAAAAATTATGTCTTTTATTCTTGGGAGTTCACACTGCATTGTTAATGCTGCTTCAGGCTGCACATCCCTAGATGACAGTGGTGTTATAACTGTCAGTCATCCCTTTGAGCTATTATTTCATTATGTACAAGCAAAAAGTTCTGTCATTAGAAAGTGATCTGTTCGCAAGTGTGGGTCTGTTAGTAACAACAAGCTGCTATAAATTAAAGATCCTTTTTGTTTGTCATAGTCAAGTATCAAACTTTACCAATCAACTAGTTATTCCAGTAAGTATTCAACTAGTCAACTAGTCATACAAACCGTGGCAAGAATAAAGCTCAAGTGTTTTGCACATCAGAGAAAATTTTCTTATTAGTAGTTTGCTAGCAGGTGCTATCTGCAGTTTAGATGTGTAAGCTACTGCAAAAGAGTTGCACTTTAGCAGCTTATAGCCTCAGGCACCTTTTCTACAGAAGGACACAGCCTGTAAAATGCATCCTCAAATGACCACAGCTCCCAGAATTCCATCACTCATGCAGAATTTGAACTAAACCTGGCTAGTAGTGCTTATTCGATGGATGATATTGAATCAAGGAAAATGCTAGTAGCAAGCAGCTATCCTCCCTTGACACCAGTCACATGAGCTAGACATAAGCCTAGTTCCTAAATCAAAAAGCAGTCCCCGTTGTAAGAAGTGTCTATTGCTTAAAGTCAATCTAAAGAAGTTATTTAGTTATGTGATTAATCATTTTACTTTTTAGTCAAATGACCCTAACCTATCAGGTATAGAGGCTCTAGAAAGCTATCCTATCTGGCTTATGAGCCTGGAACTTAGTGTGGCCACAGCTCACAGTGAATTGGATTTGGCTCATTTTGTGCTGTATTTCACCTAGAATAATACACTCCTGCCTTTGAACGTATAAAAAAAATCATTTCTGCACTCTCCTCCTGCCTTAAACTACTATGCACTTTACACGTCACTGTCCTTGTCAACTGCTGCCCACAGGGCTGAGTCAGGATTTCTTAGTTGACTAGTCTGTGCGTAAAACTATACAGTTCAGTATATTCAGCACCTTCCTTTTGATCTACAGTATCTGGTCAGCCTAGACTACTTAGCTGCTTTGAGTTAAAAATTGTCAACTAGGGGGGCCCTGTGCCCTCACAAAATGCATCTCCCCCATTAAAAACCACAGGATAAAAGTGAATTCAGTGTAAACCCACCCAATAGCCTTCCACAAGACCTTCACACAAGACCATTACCTTTACGCAATATTGTAAGTTAATTGACTATGTAATGTGAACACAATGTATAGTAAAACAACAACAAAACTTCTACAGGTAAAAGAAAATAAAAAAGAAGACAAGAGTCAAGGAGTTGGAGTAGGTTGCCATGGCTAGAGGGATGACAGGGTTGAGCAAAGCTGATGCTCTTAATGGCAATGAAACCTGTCTGACAAAGAGGTATGAGGGATTGGCAGATAAACGCTGCTAACAAAGATCAGACGATAACCCCCTGCAATAAAGCCTTGTGAAAACATGCACAGAGACGGCTGGCTCCTCTGAATACCCATGAACCTTTCATGTAGAGGATATCCCATGATCCTCTGCGTTCTGTGGCTCAGACGTAGGGATTGGTCTCTGTGCTTTAGGCATGCTGCTCCATCACACTCTCTCTCCCAGTATCCCTATTCTCCAAGGGCAAAAATAGACATCACAAAAACCCCACCAACCTTCCGCCGCACCATCCATCACTTTTCTTCTCTCATTCTTCTCTGAAATGTCCATTCCCTCCGCTCCAAACGACACATGGGCAAGTCTCATGCTCATCATCTGATAAGGGCAAATTGGCATCAGTCTGAGGAGAGAAATCTCCCGTTACGAGGTGCCCTCACCTTATCAACCTGATGTTTACCCATGCCAGACTCCAGTCATATGCCTCGTCACTCCCGGCAACCGCGTTATCACGGCGCTCCAGACGCAGGGAAATATCTGAGCTGGCCAGGCGAGTCTCCAGTCCCGTCGTGAGTCCATTAGCTTTCAAAAAAATGATGAGTTTTGTTCCGAGGCTGCCAAAGCTTAATGTCTACATGTATATTAACTCTTAAAAGTCATCGCAATTGTCGCAAAAAAAAAAAAACTCAGAAAAGAACAAGATTTAATGTAATGTTTATGACCGTTCGTTGCTCAATGAAACAAGCAAGACATTCTGTGAAAACTTTAAAATTGAAACACTTTTTTTGCAAGTAGAAATGTTTATTGTGATGCAAATTTGTTGAAAAGTCAGTTTGATAAAAAAAAAATGCATATATTTTTTTGCAGCAGGAAAAACCTTTGCTACATTTATTTATAACATCAAAATGAATGGAAGAAAGTCAGGTGTACAAGCTAAAAAAAATTGTGACAAATGTAAATTAAAGTATAAATGTAGAAGTTATTAACTATATTTCTTATATAATGAAATATGTAATTACTTGATTACCAAGCATGGGAGTCTTGACTATCATACTTATTTGTTATCTTGCTTATTAGTGCAGTATGACTTTAATTCAGATGTTTTTTCCAATTCTGGATATTAGCTATACTACAAAAAAAGAATGGTGTTATTGTCCTCTTTACAAGGTCATTAAATAGCTGAAATTGACAAATGTTGCCACACACATGTTGTAAACATGCTAACACTTGTGAATGAGACTGATGTCAATAGATTACATAAGTAAGGCTACTACCATAATTGTGCTCCAGTGGTTCTCAAACTGTGGGCTGTAATTTTTACAAATTTTTGGCCACATCTACAAAACAGATACCTGTTTAAAATGGTGGATGGTGAACACTATTAAAATAAAATTGAATAGATTTTAAATTAAATAAAATAACAAATATACATGGCAGTTAATCAGAATTCACTGTGTTCTAGTGCCCACTAAATATGTTATCTGCAGTGTCACAGAACCTGTCAGTGTCAACAGAATGTTTTTTTATATGAACATTAGTAATAGATGCTGAGAAACCTTAGGTGTCTGGTAAATACTCTAGAGGGGGACAAGGATCATCACAGTAGAGCTTAATAACCACAAAAGGCCTCAGAGCAAAAGAGTTTGAGATCTGCTGTTTTACACTACATTAGCAGTGCTCAAACTCACATCAAATGTAGTATAATACAGCCAAACCTACTTCATTGCCACACTAATATGACTAATATGGTGGTATTCTGGGAAAACAATTAATGTATAAGTATTGATGTAGAAATGTAAAAGTATATTAGAACCAGATCTTCTAACAATAATAGAGTAGGCCATAGAGTAGGCTGTCACCATGGTCATGGACCCAGCAAGAAGGTCCTGGTTTCTATTCCCAGACTGCTCAGGGGCCTTCTGTGCTGAGTTTGCAAGCTCTCCTCATGTTCTCATGGGTTTCCCTCCACTGTCTAATAGTTACAGATACTGGGTATGGGCACTAATCTTAAATCTTTCCCTCTGGATAGCAACAGTCCATTCTGATCTGGTGTCCACATTGGGTGAAAACTATTGAAAACTAAGTATCAGATGTACTTACTAGAAGCTTGACATAGGGGGACACAACAGTGTTCAGCTGTAGATCTGTCTGTACGCTGAATCTTAAACTTCTTTTTCTAGGAGACTCTGACTACTAAGCAAAAATCACAACAGTAGAATGGACGACGGAAGTAACAGAGCGGCATAAAATTTAACTGTAAGTACAACAGCATCAACACATGCATATAGTCTTTGTGTTGCCCAGTGATAGGTTGGCCTCCTGTCCTGGGTGTACCCTGTCTTAGGTGTACCATGCAATGTGCCCAATGTCAGCTAGAATCAGCTCCATGTTTCCCCACAACCACAAATGGGAGGAGGTGTGAATAAGGAATGAATGAATGAACCATAGAATGCAGCATAGATAAAGACAGCTTAGACCCCGGGCTCTTCAAAATTATAACCATATAATAACAACATATAAAGTACACCATGGCTTGCTGTAACACATCGAGTAAATCTGGTAGCTACTACAGTCAGTGTGGTGTACACCCTTGCTTTAAAAATGGGGTTCGTTAATATGGTAACATGGTCACATTGATGCAAACTGGGGTCAAACTCACCCTGTGGAGGGGGTCATTATACAGCCTCCACGATCCGCTGTCATCCTGCATCCGCAACCCCGCTCTGGAGTGTCGTGGTTCATCCCGAAGTTATGTCCCAGCTCATGGGCTAAGGTCACAGCAGCTCCGAGCGGGTTGTCTGAATGGTCCTGTGAGAGTGAGAACATATGAACATGCCACATCTCAAGTTCTTTGCTCTTCAAAATTAAAGTAAAATGATTGTTCAAGGCAGTGGAAGGTGGCGGATCAAGACAGAAATTAGATTTTTTTTTACAACCCCAAATCAGAAAAGGTAGGGATGGTATGAAAAACGCAAATAAAAAAAGTAATTGCTAAAGTAGTGATTTCTAAATTTACTTTTACTTGTATTTCATTGCAGAAAATATGAACACAAAATATATGTTGCAGGTCTGAATGACAGGAAAGGATGTATATTTACAATTGAAAAGAAGTTGACCAGACAAAACATGACATACTCTGTGTTCATATTGTCTGCAATGAAATACAAGCCAAAGTAAATTTAGAAATCACTACTTTCTTTTTTTATTTGCGTTTTCTATGCCGTCCCAACTTTTTCTGATTTGGGGTTGTAAAATCATAATCGCAACAACACAAATCAGACATTAATGTAAAGTTTAGAATCCACATAAGTTAAAGAATATCTGCTTGTTTCGATCTGCTAGGAATGAGAAATGATTCATTCAAAATCACATTATCTGCTTGTAATCACCTAGGACAATATGGAGTTTCATGATGGCCATATGTACATGAATGGACAATTTCTAAGGCTCTGCTTTAAAAGACAGTTATTAAAGTCCTGAAACCAACAGACACACAGACAAACAGACAGACAGGCAGGTCACTGCAAAATGAAAGAAACTGGCTAACTGACAGTATGCTTTTTACACAGTCCAGGCTGCATGTGGGTGTTTTCTGTGAAAGTGATGCCAGCATGTTGTTTGCTGAGTTATTTAATAAGCGTCTGTTCGGTGACATACAATCCTCTTTTAATCTAATTTGTTTGAACTGTAAAACTCAAACAGCATGTGAGTGAGTCAGCAGGAGGGAGGAAGAGAGAAAAAGAGACAGCGAGAGAGAGAGACAGCGAGAGAGAGACAGCGAGAAAGAGACAGGGAGAGAGAGAGAGAGAGAGAGAGAGAGAGAGAGAAAATGGGAAAAGAGAGAGAACTGGATGTGAGGAAAACAATGACATGAAGGGAGAGAGAGACATGTAAATGAAGAGAGAGAACAAAGAAAGAAACAGCTAGATCTGAGAAGAGAGATATATGAGGGAGAGAGCGCTAGACATGAGAGAAAATTATAAGAAAAGAGGAAGAAAGAAAATAAAAGGAAGAAAGACATCTGAAGAGACAAAGAGAAAGAAAGAGGATTGATGAAGAGCAATGGAGAGAGAGAGAGAGAGATGGATTCAGCTTCATAATGTTTGGATAATATTATAGGTTATGAAAATTTGCTTGAAGATATTTAAGTAAAAATCATAAAATTTGTGAGTCATTGGGCTCTGAAAAACATTATAGTTGGATCATTCAGAAGGACAATGCTTCAAAATATAAATAGATTCAAGCTTTAGACGTGATTGCCCTCATCTCCTAAACTAAGTCCCACTGAAACCCTGTGGAGTGAGCTGAAAGCTGAAGAGGGTCCTAAAAATGGAGA
This sequence comes from Arnoldichthys spilopterus, assembly GCA_037974385.1. Lineage (NCBI taxonomy): Eukaryota > Metazoa > Chordata > Actinopteri > Characiformes > Lepidarchidae > Arnoldichthys > Arnoldichthys spilopterus. The sequence goes on from JBBPDA010000001.1 coordinate 45,232,083, forward strand.
ACATGGGACCCTGGAAGGTCTGAAGAGATTTTGTGTTGAAAAGTCTCAGGCTGCTCATAGCAGAAGACTCTGTATTGTTATGTATTAAATGCAGGGTGCCAATTACTGCGATCTATGTAGCTTTGCTAATAAAATGTTGTGTGTTTTATTTGTTTTCTTAGACTTAATTTATACCAGTTATTGGTTTGATCTTTGTCCTCTTATTTGAAGTGTGAGGTTGAGCACATTAACCAAAAAGGCATTTTTACACATCTTTACCAATGGTGCCAATATTTATGTAACTGACTGTACGAGCAAGGAATGAGAGAAGCCAATATTCTCTTTTTTTCTCATTTAGTGGGGGGAATTTTATTTTTTATGGACATTTGATGTCTTATTTTATCATTCATTCTAGAAGTTGTGTGGATGTTTTATATTTCATTCATGAGGAATGTTTAACATTTTCTCAGTGTGGCTGTACGCTGGAGAATCACAGCACAGCAGGAAGAAAAACATATCTATCACTGTACAGCCCCTTCTCTCACAGGTCACAGACCTGCTGACACTACCGACTCTTCTAGCCATTTAATAAGCACCATTTATCAAACTATATGGCCACACACTCCTTTAATTCAGGCTCATGGCTAATCACTTCTGCGTGCGGCTCCATGGAATTTAAAAGGAGGTGCTTTTGCCATGGCAGACATGTAACATACTCCTGGAGCGCGAGTGATTTATCTGGGCTAATAAAAATGTAAATGTGTGGTATTTAGCTGCGGTAAAGAACCGCAGGTGATTTCTTTGATTGACAAGCAACCGCCAGGCGCTTAAGAGAATGCAGGTGCCGCTGAATGACCTTGGGCGGCTCCTATGGTGTCCCACTTAATTAGATTCATTACCACTCAAAATCGCATGCACTATGCCTACTATGAGGCTTTGTAGAGCCGCAAGGGGCCACAAAAGCTTGCAGTGGGAGGTAAAAAAAAATTTCAAAACACAGAAGCTTTCTCTACACAAGTAAGTTGAAAGACCAAAGCAATTTTTCAGCATAATAGAAGCAATCAGTAATGTGCTCAAATAAAGACTTTCACAATGGTCATAAAGAGCACATGCTCCTAAACAGACTGAAACAAGTGCTAGACCTTCTGGAATGTTGTGTGATTCACTGTGTGCATCCTGCTGAGATTCAACTTTCTCTCTTTCTTTCATACGCTAAGATAAAAACCACTAAAGTACACCAAGAAAGTACTCTCAACTGTTTCAGACCTTTTCTTATGCATTATAGTGTATGCACATGAGAGTGGGCAGTGGTAGCCCAGTAGTTAGTGACTTGCCCATGTGATTGGAGAGTCGCAGGTTCAAGTCTTGGACCATGTACCACTGAGGTACCCTTGAGCAAGTTCCTGACCCACTACACTGCTGTTAATAGCTGCCACTGCTCCACGTGTGGATGGGTTAAATGCAGAGTCAAGTTTCATTGTGGTGCATTTTGTGTGATGGGGTCTGTTCACAATGACAAATTATAATTTTTTCTTTACTTCACATCCACAGCATCACTATGAAAGATGAAAGATGCCAATGTGTAGAATATTAGAAACCATTTAGAGCTGTGTCCTCATAACAAAACCTCCTGTTCATCTTAACCACCTAAAGGAGATACACTTAATGACCAAAATGGCAGACATATAACACTATAACAAAAGGTAGTATTAGTATTGTCTTCCAAGTGTGTTGAGCTGTCCAATGGCATCGTGTCAGCAGCAGTTTGAAAAGATGCTTTATCCTCCCTGTGAAAACTAAAGCAGTGGAAGAGGCATATAATACAAAGCCCTCCAGCAATTAATAATTTTAGGACGCACAGCTGAAAACCTGTTTAGTTTGGTTTTAGGTAATTAATTTTTCTCATTAGATGAAATATGTCAAGTCAATTTTATTGTTGGATTCTTCTGGTAAGATGGCAGCATGGCAGCAGCACGCAGCGGCCTCTCCGGACCAAAACGGCGCTAGTTTGTACTATTTTGTGTCTCAGTGGGACCAAACTCATTTAATGGACACCAGAACGACAAATGTCAGAGTCTACCATCGCCAGCCACTGTTGTTGTATAGAGACGATTCCAAATTTCGTCTCGAAGATGACCTGCTGGCTTTGCTACGTGACCTCGGTCTGCTGCGAGCAAGCCTCCAGTCCTCAGCTCCTGGTGTCGCTGGCCGGAGGAGGTGCTCTTGAAAGCGGTGTGTGAGGACAAAGAAACATGGGAAAAGGGGGATGGGGGGGATAGTTTGTGCGAGGCTAATTGCTAACGCTAGCCGACCGACTCTCCCGTCCATTCTGCTTTTGAACGTGGGCTCCTTGGACAATAAACTGGACTACATTCGACTACGGCAGGCTACCCATCGAGAATCATGGCTTAGCAATAACATCCCGAACAACACAGTGGAGCTGGACGCTCGTGCTTTGTTTCGCACCGAGAGAAACGCAGCACTGTAAGCAAACCTGTGTTCCCTAAATTCCACCAGTACATCAACTTTGCTACACGAGGGGCAAACACGCTGGATCTTGTTTACACAAACATTCTAGCCGTGTACCGAGCTGAGCCGCACCCCCACCCCCACCTGGGCCACTAAGACCATCTCTCAGTTATGCTAATTCCAGCATACAGGGCACTCGTGAAGTGCTCAAAACCAGTTCTGAGGCAGGTAAAAACCTGGACAGCAGGAGCTATGTCTGCTCTTCAGGACTGTTTTGAAAACACAGACTGGTACATGTTCAGGAAGAACGCAACTAACATGGAGGAGTACACAGCATCAGTGACCATCTACATCAGCAAGTGCACTGATGATGTTACTGTCTCCAAGTTCATCATCACACGCCCCAACCAGAAGCCGGGGTCACTGCAGAGGTGCATGCACTACTGAAGGCCCGTGACGCCGCTTTCAGAGCAGGTGATAAAGAAGCCTAACTATCCTGAGCCATTAAGGTAGCAAAGTGTGCCCACACCCAGAAGATCTGGTGACACACGGCACCTATGGCATGGCATCCAGGCTATCACCAACTACAAGACAACAACACCTGTCTGTGATGGTAAAGCCTCCCTTCCAGATGCGCTCAACAATTTCTATGCACTGTTTGAGGCACTGAACAACGTGGAAGTTAAGAACCTCTCCTCCCAATGACCAGGTACTGTGCCTAACCACAGCTGATGTGAGGAAAACTCTACACAGAGTCAACCAATGAAAAGCTGCTGGACCAGACAACATTCCTGGCAGGGTGCTTACGGAATGTGCAGACCAGCTGGCAGATGTTCCAACTTACATCTTTAACATCTCCCGGAGCAATGCCAGTGTTCCAACGTGCTTCAAGACTACGAACGTCGTCCCTGTGCCAAACAAGTCTCCAGTGTCCTGCCTCAATAACTACCGTCCAATTGCACTTACTCCCATCATCATGAAGTGCTTCGAGAGGCTCGTCATGAGGCATGTCAAGACCCTGCTGCCTCCTTCACTAAACCCACTGCAGTTCGCAGAAACCACTCAACAGACGATTCAAAAACCACCACCCTTTATCTGGCCCTCTGGACAAGAAGGACACATATGTGTGAATGCTGTTCATAGACTTTAGTTTAGCATTTAACACAATCATCCCCCAACACCTGACTGAAAAGCTGAGCCTGCTGGGCCTGAATACCTCCCTCTGTAATTGGGTCCTGGACTTCCTGACTGAGAGGCCTCAATCAGTTAGGATTGGGAACAACACCTCCAGCAGCACCACACTGAACACTGGTGCTCCACAGGGTTGTGTGCTTAGTCGCTTGTTGTTTACCTTGCTGACTCACGACTATGCAGCAATACACAGCTCGAACCACATCTTCAAGTTCGCTAATGACACGACTGTGTTGGGTCTCATCAGCAAGAACGATGAGTCAGCATACCGGGAGGAGGTGAAGTGGCTAACAGACTGGTGCAAAGCCAGCAACCTGTCTCTGAATGTTAACAAAACAAAAAAGACTTCAGGAGAACCACAAGTGACCACTCTTCACTACACACTGACGGCTCATGCATTAAGGTAATCAAAAGCACCAAATTCCTTGGTGTTCACCTGGCAGAGAACCTCATCTGTTCCCTGAACACCAGCTCCACAGCCAAAAAAGCCCAGCAGCATCTTTACTTTGTGAGGAGACTGAGGAAAGCCCATCTTCCACCACTGATCCTCACCATCTTCTACAGAGGGACCATTGAGAGCATCCTGAGTAGCTGCATAACTGTCTGGTTTGGAAATTGGAAGGTCATGGAACGCATGGCCCTGCAGCGTATAGTAAGGTCAGTTGAAAAGATCATTGGAGTCTCTCTCCTCTTCATCACGGTCATTTTCACCACATGCTGCATCCGCAAAGCCACCAGCATTGTGGATGACCCAAAACACCCCTCACACAAACTGTTCTGCCTCCTGCCGTCTGGAAGAAGGTACTGAAGCATTTGGGCCTTCACTATTAGAATGTGCAATAGTTTCATCCCCCAGGCAATAAGACTCTTAAACACTCAGGGACTGTCAACACACACACACACATACACACACACACACACACAAACACACACACACACACACACACACACACACCTAGACAGTTAGTCCTTTAAATTATATTTACCTTTACCTAAATGCTTCTGCATTCTTCCTGCCCCTTGTGTTTTTGTTTACAATCATATTATTGTATTTTTGCACATCCTGCTACTTTTTACCTGGTAGTCTCATAGCTGCACTGTTGCACTGTCTTTGTTTGTACCTTTCTGTCTTTGCACTGTCCTGCAATGTTTGCACATATTTGCACACAATGCACTTTATGTTGTTAGTTGTGTAGTGTTTGTGGTCCTGTGTTTCATGTAGCACAATGGTCCTGGAGGAACGTTGTTTCGTTTCACAGTGTACTGTGTATGGTTGAACTGTGTACTGTGTATATGGTTGAAATGACAATAAAAGCCTCTTTGACTTGACTTGACCAGACTTATAGCGCTTTATACAGCTGATGTCACAAAGCAGCTTTACAGAATTCAGGTCTGAGCCCATAATGAGCAGGCCAACTGAGGAAAAGCAAACCCCTTACGCAGGAGGAAGAAACCTTGAGAGGAACCAAGAACCAAGAAGTGCAGAGCTGGGAGTTCATGAACATGGACTATTAAAGTGAAGTGTGATGTCGGTGCTGTCCCCCCACCTTCATGGCAACTTTTAAATTATGGGGAATGGGGGCACAACTGTACCAGGGTGCTCTCATGCCTGTCCCAACTCAGTCCTTTCTAGCTAGGCTGAAATAGTTGGTTCTGTCTAGTTATGTTTTGCAGTTCTCTTTACGCTTCTACTCTCTACCCAGAAACTGAAACCGAGCTAACTCTCTGGACCACCTGCATGTGCTGCCCACCACCACTAACCATAACTCCTCACACAGCTTTCTACTGAATCTGTTGCCACTAACGACACACTAACTGATCTCACTTTAATTATTTCTGAGACGGCACATATCTTTTTTAAGACTCCAGTGATTAAGTCTCCATACTTCTACATTTTTTAATTTCATTTTTCAAATGTGTTTTTCTTTACTTGTGTTATCCAGTGACACCCAGAGAGTGACACCCTGTCATGATTTTTGATTATGGAATGGAAAATTTGTAATTGCGATGTTTTTATTATTATTATCAAACCGCCCCAATCAAAACCCATCAATGCTGGATAGAATGCAATAGAATTAAAATTCCAGCCCTTGTGATGTGAAAAAAACTGTAAGGGATCAGGTAGGACCCCCTACAGGTGCAGGGGGACTACCGCCACCCAGCGGTCGGCGCTGGTCCCCATCTTCCGAGTTCTGACTGGACCAACTCAACTCAGGTGCTGCTAGTTACATCCCTCATCACCTGGCAATATAGGCAGGGCTGGGACACAGGGAAGTGAAAGTGACTATTTGTCATTGTGAACACACTCAAGCACCACAACGAAATACAACCTCTGCATTTAACCCATC
>JBBPDA010000001.1:45274658-45286785 GCA_037974385.1 Arnoldichthys spilopterus
CACACACACACACACACACACACACACACACACACACACACACACACACACACACACACACACACACACACATTCACCAGCCCAAACACCCAAGAGCCTGAAGACAAACAAATGGGTCTGGGCTTCCCTGAATTCTTTCCATGCGTCCAGACAGACTAACCCAGATGGCAGCTACCGCAGAGGGAAGTCCCCTCATGAGAGAGGGAGGGAGGAAGAGGGAGTTAGAGAAGAAAGATGAGCCTCTCTGGAGAAAGGATAGAAGAAAAGAAGAGCAGCAGTGCTTTCTTGAAATGTCTACTTTTTCTGTGTGGTGTGATGACATTGAAGTGAATTCAGACTCCCCAGCAAAAGCAAAAGTCTTTTAATCATTGTAGTATTAGAGCGTTTGGAAAGTAGGTTTGTCCTAAAGGGGGCAAGAGGTGATGAGCCAGTTCAGTGTGTTTGACGGAAAGGCGCTATTATAAGTGACCTATAAAATGGAATTTCCAAATAATGGAAAAAAAACTTCTAATAAAATAGACTATTGTAGTTTGTAAACACAAGTTTTATGTACAACATACTGTTTGCTCCACATTTCTTACAGTCTACAAGACACAGTGAGAAAGAAAAGTATAAAAACTATTTTAACTCTAAGGAATAAAGAAAATGAAAAATGGGAACTGAAAGATAAAAGCAGCTCATGAGTAACACAACTATCTTAGCATTATTCCTGTCATGGGTAATTAAAGAGAGCATGATTGGCTTTACTCTCTGGGTAGGATAACACGCTCTCTCCTTTTATCACAACAGCACAATGCTAGTCAGTGCAGGTGTCTGTTAGCTGATGTAACAGGACTGAGGACACTTTGTTCTCCTCCAAGTGTGTTAGACTGTCCAATGATATTATGTTAGCAGCAGTATGAAAAAATGCATTCGAAGATCTTAGACCATTAGTAAAAAGGTAGAAATGTACAATCTTTGACATATATACATCAGCAATTGGAATTATTTTGGTGTTTAGTCTGTCTCCCTAACCCTAACCATACAGAAACTCTAGCCCTAACTCCAGACATTTGTGCAAAAGCCTCTGATGAGTAGATCAAATTGACATAAGAACGCATGCTTTAGTGAAAAGCATAAGACTAGGAATCTGATTGACCTGGTCAATGTCACAAATTTGCTGAAATTTCAGTAGGGAGCTGCTGCAAGATCTTTTTTATTAACATTTTAAGTTTTTCATTTTTATACTAGTTCTACAAAAACCTTCAATTTTTTAATTCCAGAATTAAACATAAAATCCCAATTTAAAATACCAGATTGTCAGCATAGTTTGCAGTCTTTGGACCCAGTTGTATATGAAATGTAATTGGGAAAAATCCATATAAAAGCATGTCCACCTGTCTCTGTTTCTCACTGTAAAGCTCATTTTACACTAGGCATGCAGGAACCATGCTGATTGCTACGCCACATCATCCTGCATACATTAGAAAATGCAGCCCATTTTAATGTAGTGTTTTAGTGATTTGACAAAAACCAGGACATTTCCAAATATATTCGTCTGTGCCCATGACTTTATAAAAAGATGGATGATATGGCCCCATGCCTTTACATTTTATGACATAAAATGACTTTACCATCTTGTCAAAGTTAGCATCAAAGTTGGGCAGTGGTGGCCTAGTGGTTAGGACATTGTGCTGGGGACCTGAAGGTTGCAGGTTCAATACCCAGCTCAGGCACTACTGAGGTACCCTTGAGTAAGGTACCGTCCCAATACTCTGCTCCACGTCTTGGAAGTTGCTTTGGATAAAAGCGTCAGCCAAATGAATAAATGTAAATGTAAACTTAGCAATAGGGACAAAAGTAGATGTTAGGGCATACCTACAGGACCATCCTATTCTGGGCTGGCTGCACACTTGGTTAAAGCCTACATATTGCATGACAGCACATCATCCATTCGGCTTAGTTTGTCCCAGTTTAAATGCAAACATTCATTAATACATTTTCACAAAAAACCCTTCTTGACTAGATTTTAAGCCATTTAAATAAAATCGGTCAGAAATAGTGCCATCTCTCTCTCTCTCAGGCTCTCTCTCGCTCTCTCTCTCTCTCTTTCTGCTCTGACATAGAAATCTCATTTGTTTCTGTTTTTTTCTTCTTCACATGCATTTAGCATCAAACTTGCACAATAGGGACAAGAGTAGATGTTAGGGCACACCTACAGGACCATCCTTTTCTGGGCCGACTGCACACTTATCAGTCTGGCAGTGGTTAAAGTCTACATGTTGCATGACATATATGATTAAAAGATTAATGGCCAACCTTAGTGTCTACATCAACATTAGTTGTTTTTATGTCATATCAAATTGGCCGAGTCAAATAAAGACCTGTAGATCATCAGCTAGCCACCATGTAACCACTAATATTCTGTGTCGAGCCTTTTTGGCTACTTGTTTTTAAAGCAACACTCCCAGTGGAAACCTAGCAGAGCATCTAAGGCATAACAAGGCCTTCTTACAATGTAGTAGAATTGCATTTTAAAAACTAATTTCTGGGGGAAAGTAAATATGTACAAATGCCAGCAAAGGGAAAACTAACAGTTTGAATTAAACACTGTATATAGAAGATGCCATTGAAACACATGGGGATAGGCAGAGTTACCCATAGTACTGGAGCCAGCCTTTAGAGGCATTAGGCTTGTGGTTGCTTGAGTTTTTAGAGAGGGATACGCTGGCGAATTTTTATACAGTCATTGGTCTAGCCAGCCTACAACAGTTTAGCCCCTCCCACTCAGACTAAAGTTATAAGAAATGTTTCATTCTTCACTGCTTTTTGAATGAGGCCCAGTAGCAAAACAGCCTGTTGAATTTTACGAGATAAAGAGAGGTTGCAAAATAGTTATGTTGAGTAAATTGTGGCTGTTTTTGGTGCATAAATGTAAAAAAAATATATACATGGACCACAAGGTAAAAATAAACAAAATAAAAATATAGAGTATTGGCTCTTTAGCATTGCAAAATGTATGTGAAGGGAACAGGTGAAAACTACAATACTGGTAATTCTGGAAAGCTCTGATGTAACTGCAGCAACTACCAATTTAATCAGTGACAGAGATAGGAAATTGCACCAATAAGAGTCTTGGCCAATGAGTCTCATTGGTGTAGTATAGCATGCTTGCCTTGGTAATGAATAAATGCCTGGTCTGCTGTGTGGAGGGCAAAGATATTACCCACCACTCTACCCCAACCACTTCAATTAGACTGACAAAAACTTTACAGTAATGTAATATTGTAGATCATTATTTAACTAAAAGCAACATAAACTATTAAAGTCATTTTTTCATTTTTAGCTTTTTCATCACTGTTGAATTCATGGACAGAAAGTTCACATTGGCCCAGGCCTGGTAGAACTACAGATGGGATACAGATACAACAGAGATTAAAATAAAATTACAGTTGCCATGTGTTCTTACGCTAATTCCTGTGTTTGCTTTGTGTTCTCACACTCTATTAGCATAATTGCTAGAGTTGACACTTTGTCCCAAAACATAATTAATGAGATTTTTATTTTGCGCAGGATAGAACATTGCAAAGAGAATGAAGCTGTGTCAAACCAGCTGAGTTTTGACATATATCTGAAATGTTTTTTCTCTTAAATTGCCCCGACTACTTTAACCAGCTCTGCTGCTGATATTGGCAGTCCAATTTAATCCGGCTCTTGCATCAGTTTGGGTTTGAGGGTAAATATAAAGTAGTTTCGTTCTTTTAGGGTGTTTAAGGTCACTGCAACTTGCAGGATAATTTTTGTGGCTCAGGAAATGGGTTTGGCATTATACATACACACACGATAGTAAGGGTAAAACAGGCCAATGCTGTATTCAAATCAATTTGAAACACAGCAGTGTGTGGAAACAGAATTAGGAGCAACCAAATGCTTATGATGCACTGTATGTGTGTGTGTGTGTGTGTGTGTGTGTGTGTGTGTGTGTCTGTGTGTGTGTGTGTCTGTGTGTGTGTGCGTGTGTGTGTAAAAAGACAGAGTATCTTGAGTGATGCATGTGAAGAAGAAAAAAACTGAAACGAATGAGATTACTGTGTCAGAGCAGAGAGAGAGAGAGGCACTATTTCTGACCGATTTTGTTTAAATGGCTTAAAGTCCAGTCATGAAGGGTTTGTGGTGATAATGTATTAATGAATGTTTGTATTTAGCCTGGGACTGTTTGTTCCTGGATGGTGTCAGTCAGACACTCGCCTGTGGTGTCTTTGGCACCATTGGCTGTAGCCAGTCGGAAGTGCATAATAACGACTCTCTCAGAAGAACACACACACAAAGTAGCCCAGTTTTTCAATGCCAGCACATGTAGCAGTGTTTTTTCACTCATAGCCTCTTTCATTTTTCTTCCAACTGAAAATTGAAACTGACTTATAAGTCATTGTGAACAAACTCAATCACAAGTGCACATATTGAGCAGCGGGCAGCTATGGAAAGCGCCTAGGGAACAGTTTAGTGGGACCTTGCTCAAGCGTACCTCAGTGGTACCTAGGTCTGACTTCTGTTCACAAAGGCAATGTCCTGACCACTGGGCGACCACTGCTCAGTTTAGTCTGATTCTTCCTGCTTGCCCCACATTGCCACCAAAGCTGGGATGGTGAGGGCTAGCACATGTGTCCTCTGAATAATGTGATACTGCTAATGCTCAACTAATTTGATGAGAAAAGGGGAGGGCCCCCACCCAGAAACAACAAGGCCAACTATATTTTTGTGGGATTCAAACCTGAGAGCCCAGGAATGGGCATATATTTATTCATTCATCGTCCAAACTTCTTCTTCCATTTCGGGTCTGACTACAGGCCCAAAGCGGGGTACACACAGGACAAGAGGCCAACCCATCGCAGGGCAACACAGAGACAGACAACAATTCACACACTCACTCACACCTACAGGCAATTTAGAGTATCCAGGCAACCTATCACAAGCCTTTGGACAGTTCAAGTTTTAAGTTGAAGTTTAAGTTTTATTATCATATAAGGCAACAATGGAACATCATCACCAGCAATGAAATTCTTGTACTCGAAGCCTCCTCAGAAATTGCCCACATAAATAATATTAATGAAATATCAAAAGTAGAATAAAATAAAAAAATAGTAAAAAAAAGTGAAAATAATACAAGGAAATAAAAGGAAAATGAAAAACTGTTATAATACAAAAGAACATAAGGGAACTCTTAAAAATTAAAAATTTAATACTTAGTAAGTTGTTTAAAGTGTTAAAGTGTTCAATGGGAGGAAAATAGAGCACAGGAAACACACACAAACTCCCAAGAATGGGCATTTTTTTTCAGTTTTTGATGTCTGGGTTTTGGAGCAATTACAATGTGTTTATCATATTTCCAAGACATGAACATAAGAATTTACAACGAAATAACATGGTTATGAATAAACATGGACACACAAGCTGAAAATGTGCTCTGATAACATGCTAACTTACTTTTACCCAGCAAGTTTAGTTCAAGCACTGGTATTTATAACTAACAACAATATTTAAACAATATATTATGTATTGTTGTACCCTGCAGTTTTGTAGATCCTGCACTACCAAGCTACTTTTTATGCAGGCACTTGCATGCAAGGAGTGATTCAGCCTGGACTGCTTTTTGTAAAAGGCACAATAAACACTTGCCAATCAGAGTAAAGGTCATTTACTTTTATCAGTCTTAAAAGCAAAGTAACATTGTACAGAACAAAGAGAGGTTGGAAAAGGGTCATTTAAAGATGAAATCATATAAAGATCAGAAGTAAACCTCAGGAAAATTTAATGGTAAAATACAAAGAAAATAACTATGGGCTTTTAAATAAGCTACCACATGAACTCACTGTTTAGTGAAATAACCCCAAATGATTTTTGGTTACAAAGCATTCACTGCATGTATGCCAAGCAAAAGGAACATTTGTTCTTGCACATTTATTTGCTACAATGATTGTCCTGAAATATGTCCCCATTGCGGGTGCAATTTTGCACAAGGGACCGAAGGCAATTATCATTTGAACGTTGTTTGTCTTAATTCTTCACCGGTGGCTTGGTGTGGCCCAGGCCTTTGTGTGTGTTTGAGCAGGTTTGTCTAAATATGCTTCCAGTCAAATACTGTCAAGTATTCTCTCAGGGTATATCTGCCCTGAACACTGAGCACCACAGACGTCATTCATATGCGTGCTCTTTTGGTCAAGAGGAAGATTTTTATAAATATTTGCCAATTCTCAGCCCTTGTAACGGTTAAATCTGTGTGATGTTGTAAGCGGTGGAAAAAGTCAGTTCATGGCCATGTGCTGGATTTGTTCTCCTCTGGCTCTCGCTCTCTCTCAGAGTTCTGTTTGTGTGTATGTGTGTGTGTTTGTGCTGGTAAAGATTTATCTTGAGACATATCCAGGCCGATGGTGCTGCTTGCTGACTGACAGAGCCCTACTGCAACATGTTCGGTTCACAGGCTTGCATGTTTACCATGCAGCCGAGTGTAGGGGAAGGAGCAGCAGCAGATGTCTCTCAGAGCAAGCAGGGAAAGGAAATTGAGCAGTAACACAAACACACACTTCACCTCTCCTTACCCCAGTCAACAAATTGTAAGCCCAGCAAACTCCACAGTCACATCTGTGTCAGTGTAATTTGTGATCATGCATTCATAGATATACACCCTGGAGGAAAACATATTGCTTATGGCTCAGGAAACTTTATAGTGATTCACCAGAATTTCCGTAAGTGAAATACAGTAGTATTAGATGAAAAGGAGACATGAGATACAGATTAACTTGATACAGATGCAGATTTAAGTTAGAGTAATACTCTAACTGCAACTCGAGTCCAATATGACAATTATGGGCCAATGCCAATATCCAATATTTTTCATCTACAGACCTGCTGATGCAAATATAAGGAAAAATACATTTAGAAAATCTACCCAGAAAGGCATTACAGAGAAATATAACATTTACAAATATTTCTGTATAGTAAAACAGCAAAAGTCTTTTTTGTCTTTCTAGCTCATTGTCTGGGAAAAACTACAGGGATATTAGGATATCTTGTTTTTGATGTTTCTTTCCTTTGGCAGAACTGTTAAACATTCAACAATACTGTAGCCTAGAGTGAGCTCTATTATTATTAGGAAATATACAGATTTCCATCCCTGGTGGGAAAAAAAAAGCAAAAATTGTGTAGCCCAATCCCACACTGAGCATATGAGAAAAATACTGTTATTAAAAGTAAATATAGCCTAAGAAAACAAATAAAGCACACAAAAATATTTTGTTAACAAAACCATATGCAACACAATTAATTGCATATCTGCACTTAGTACTTTTTGCCAGCATAACAGTAATGATTCTTCTGTTACGGCAATGGTGGCCTAATGGTTAGTATCAAGTCCCAGCCCAGGCACTACTGAGGTACACTTGAGCAAGGTACCGTCCCACTACACTGCTCCCCGGACGCTCATGATAGCTGCCCACTGCTCCACGTGTGATGTGTTAAATGCAGAGGTCACATTTTGTTGTTGTGCTTCAGTGTGTTCACAATGACAGATAGTTACTTTCACTTACAATGCTTGATGAGAAAGGGATGGCCATGTCAAAACGTGTTCACTTTGAGGTCATTAAAGCACTGAAGCATAGATGTGGATGTATGTTTTTTTCAGATTTTTATTTCAAGTATCCTGGTACTTTGGGAGGTCCATGATGCCACATACCCTAACAAAGTTCCCAGGACATTTGCAGGAAAAACAGTCCAAAAACTTTGCAGATCTTCCATCATGCTAGTTGGCATTAGGTTCTATTTTGAAGTAAAAGTGATGCATACCTATTCCCTGTTTTACATCAAATTTACCTTGGGTGTTGCAAAATTGCTTTATTTTTGTTTCATCTGACAATAAAACCCAGGTACAGTTAAAATTCCAGTGTCTTGCTAATTCCAGGTGCTTGTTTTTGCAGCAAGATGATAGAAAATGCTTTTTTTCTGGAATGCTTGCTAGTTTGTTTGTTGACTCTGTGACCCCACAGTGTTACCCTATTCTGCAAATCTTCTTCTTTGTGTTATTTTATTTGTGTATTTCCTGATCTCCCCCATACTGATAAATGACTAAAGAGTCTACCTCTGTGTCACCTGATATTTACACCCCAGTGAAACTGGACGCTATTGGTTGCTTGCTTGAGAGTCTGGTGAAATTGTAATCACTAGGAAGAAAAAAAAGCTGAATTGTATTTTTTTGGCTTTCTGTTTGTTTGTTTTTAATCTGACAGTTTCTGAACAGCCTGACTTCAGCTTAGTAAATAGTTAAACACACATAAATTAAGGTCAAATAAACACACAGTGTTGCCTTCTAAAGGTGTTACTGCACCCATTAGAAGTTTAAACTCTTGTTATTTGTAAGGCGTGGCATGGCATCACAGCATTTTCTGCTGTTTTTTAATTATATTTCTAGCTTATATGATTCTATAGCTGTATTTGATTTTGCACCTTCCAGTTTTGGCATTTTTCTGCTGTATTTCTCGCATTTTTCATCAAGGGTTTAAAGAGATAAAAAGAACAGCATCTAACGTCTGAAGGTAAATTAGAGAAAAGAAAAAGGCTAATCTCCTTTTGTCTCTGAGGAGTAGCTAATGAGCCAGTGCATTTATCATTCAGCTGTGCTCAACATCTCAATCAGACTTTGCCGGGTACAGAGAAGTAAGCAGATGAATATATATATATATATATGTGGGAACGTGTTTCAATTCTTGCTGTGATGGCCATCACTATTGTGTATTGTGTGTGTGAAAGACAGAAATGTAAGGTGTTTGCACCTTCTCATTAAGGACACATTCATCTTAGATGTGTCCTCTAAATGAAAGTGAAATAAATGGAAGAATGAATGCTTACATAAATGTTTCATTTTTTTCAATGCACAGCTCATAAAAATGATGCCTGTGAAAGTGAATGTGCACTGATTTGTAAAACCTCAGCAGGGGACCATGCATGACCGTGCTTTACCAATACAGATTACCTGAACACTTTTTTAAGGTGTGTCACCTTTTTCTGGAGGCCTCCCTCTTAGACAGAACTGTTCCAACATCAATAAAGCATGGCCAATGTCAGTGTGTTAGACCTTGTGAGTTGTACCCTTAACATTGTGGAAGTGAGTGTGAGTCTGCTTGAGTGCATTGTCAACGCCTTAGTGACACATACTCAGTGTCCTGTGCCTACACGTCAGACTGAGGTCAGGAGTGTGATGAGATTAGAGAAGCTGAAGCAGCTCAAGACATTTTTTCAGTCACAGTAAAAGCAGAAATCAGGCCTGTGCTCTCCTGACCCACTTTGCATACACACGTAAGTTTGTAATCCTCTCTTTTTGGGATCTTCCCTCTGACGTTTGTATTACTGTACTGAGTGGTCTAACTTGGATCTTGGGCTGAGTTCTAAAGTTTGAAATCACTGCTTTTAATCATGAATTCCATCTCCATTATGCACCCACAACAGCTCTGACCTGATGAGGCAGGGAGTTTCGGGAAGTCCTAGCTAGTAGTTTTAATTGGGCATGAATAAATCAGGGAGAAAATTGTATGTGTGTGTGTGAGAGAGAGAGAGAGTTTGGGGATGGGTATTCTTAGCTGGTGTATGATATGGTGATTATATATAGTTTGGATGGATGTTTCAGAGAGAAAAAATGTAACATCACACAAGCTCAAAACACCTGAAATTTGTAACCAATACTTTAAAGGTAGCAATGAAAATATAAGAAATAAAGTAAGAATGTGCTTGCTCTATATTTTGTAAGTTTATTTTATAATAGTATAATTATTCACTTTTTCTGATACTTAAGCACACATCTTACAAAATAATACCTAAGTATAGTAACTCAAGTACGTCCCACTTCTGGTTCCCCTCGAACATTTATCCCCACATTCAGCTAAATACATGCTCTAAATCCCAGATCTAAATACCCATACACTCACTCAGCAGTGCTCTCCTATGCTGGGTTTGACATCCTATGGGTGGCTGGTTACAGTGGTTGGGGGATAACTGCAGGATTATAGGGGAGTTATCTCTGTGAGAGCGTGGATACGTACACTTTGAAGGTATTTGTGCAGAGGTGATCGGTCTATTCCCACCACTCTGTCACTCTCTGCTTTATGAGCACTGAGCTGTCTGTGAATTGATATTCCATGCATGGAAAGCTTTTCTCTGTTCACAACTCACCCACCATAATACATTTTGCCTTTGTTGAGATTGTTGATATGGCAGTGTGTCAAAATTAAATTGTCAGCAAAAAGACATATTGGTGCAGGGATGGCTGTATCAATATTTATGCTGTTTGTTTCTCTTTTAAAAGCATATTTTTTTTTGGGGGGGGGGCTTTCATTTGTACACCAGATTGCAACTGCACTGAAACAAATGTGTGTACTTCTAAGGTTAAATAACCTTTTTGAAAAACAAAACCATTTTCTTAGACTAGTGACCCACACAATATTTTAACAACAGGAAGGTAGGCAAAATTATCATAATATTTCAACACACAACAATAACAGTTGTTTAACAGTTGTTTAATCTACATTATGTTTATACTCCTTATTTATTTATTTATTTAAATGTGGACTCCCCAGTACAACCTGCACTGGGAGTGTGGAGGTTAACAGGTTTTGTTTTTTTTTTAAACTGCCACTAATGCAAAGTCAAGAGCGGAGTGATGGGAGAGAGCCATCCTACCCAACCAGAGAGAGTAAAGTGGACTTTTGCCCTTGGATGACTGGGAACACCACTGACAGAACTTGTGATCTCCCAGTGATAGGGCCAACACCTAGACCCCTAGACCAATCCACTTTATTTTTAATATGATCATTGATATTATGGTCAAAATATTTGGCTCAAAGTGCCATTTTTTACTGTTTATAACAAAGTAAATGACACTTTAAGTGGATGTTTAATGTCCAATTTAATGTCTTAAATGTTGGCAGTTTGCAGCCATCACTATAGCTTGTAACACTAAGCTAAAACCATTACAAGAAGAGAAATGTTACATGCATGAAAGTCTCAAGAAAGTGCAGCTTCAGAGGACATATAATCAGTCCCTCATTCAGCAAAGCAGTCCAAACCTTAAATTTCTGTAAATGCTTTACAGTTGGAATGAGGTTCTTCATCTGAAAAGCTGTTTGGTCTTAACCATATGTGTACCGTCACTGTGGCCCGACAACTTTATCTTTGATGTTACTGTTCAGATCATCTTATTGCAAATGGTTATTCCCTCTACTGTATGTTCTGTGGCAAATGGAAAACTTTACTATAATATTATTTTTGGAAAAGAGAGGCTTTTCTAGACATGCCTCCTATGTAGGTCAAATTTGTTCATTCTCTTTCTGATTGTATACATATGTACTTTCACACCTGCAAATGTTCCCTGCAGATCCTGTGATGAAATTCTGGAGTTCTTAAGTACTTTTTTGCATCAAACTCGCATTTTTGTCAGCAGATTTAAATATATGAAACTCTAAATTCCTTGCCAGACTAATAGGCATCCACAACTTTAGAGAGCCTTAGAGAGTTGTTTAGATTTTGGCATGCAAAACAGCAAAGAGAACACCAGACCCTAGATGTCAGTTTTAATATGACAGGTTCCACCTGCAGGAGGATCTAATTAATGGCACCTAATCTGGGACACCTGACTCTAATTTTATGGACTTGGAGGCATGATAAATGTAAGGGGAAGTCACTTTTTTTCATATGACTTTTTTTTCTCTTTTGGTTTATTTAAATTATATATATAAAAAAACAATTGTAGGTGTCATTTTTGGAGTAATAATTACCTTTATCTGTAGGCACCCTATCAAAGAGGAAGAAATATGTGCTCATTCAAATATGTTAAATAATTCAACAATTAATGGGATTTACTTATTTTTTCACATGACTGTATGTTGTATAGACACCAAAAAGCCCACAGCACATACCTGCACACTACTGCTTTAGAAATATAATTAGTTCTGTATTAAGACTTAAACAAAAATACCAAGTCCAGGTCCACAGTGTGTTCACTGAACTTTTACATCTATATGAAATGTCATCATATACAGTGGGTTCGGAAAGTATTCAGACCCCCTTCAATTTTTCACTTTTTGTCATATTGCAGCCATTTGCTAAA
>JBBPDA010000001.1:45286885-45299588 GCA_037974385.1 Arnoldichthys spilopterus
GTGTGTGTGTGTGTGTGTGTGTGTGTGTGTGTGTGTGTGTGTGTGTGTGTGTGTGTGTGTGTGCATGTGCATGTGTGCAGACAACGAATGAAAGACCTGGCAAACATTCAGCTTTAGCGGCAGCCGTCCAGAATCCCGCTTTTTGCAAATACACGACAGTGTTACAAAGCACAACACCAAAGACAGCCGGCATGTGTGAAAGAGAGAAAAAGAAAAAGACGGAGAGAGCAATTAGTATTCAGCTACCACACTTCTGTTGATACTGAACAAGTTACTCCTTAAGGGAAGCCGGCGGTGTCTAGAACTTCAATAAAAAATGAGTATTAGCATTAGGATCTACACCAAAACACTGTGACCTTCATTGGCCTACACACGCAGCCAGACTGGCTCACTTCGTGAAACCTATTCCCATTCTATTTTCCCCACAGTACCCATACAAAGAGCATGTGACGCCATCTTTAAATGCTACAGTCATACTTGGCTTTCTGCTAGCAATAAGACCGCCAAACCCATGCCTTTCTATATTCCATATGTAGTATTTCACTTCTTGTCCCAAAAGAATATGCAAAAAAAAGCAAACACTTTCATGCACAGTGATAGGCTAAATGAAAATAGTCATAAGCCATCAATTCTTTAATGAAAGCTCTTTTCAGTTTAAGCTCAGGCTTAACCTCTGTTTGAAACACTGGCCCATTATGTTTTATAGCTGAACAAATAAACTTATACACTTGTTTCACATGCAATAAATATGGCACTTCTGGAGTGAAATGTGCCTTTCTCTGCAACATCTCCCCCGCCATTTAAAAATGTCAGCCAAGGAAACCGAATGACTATTCCAAAACGGGCTTGAAAAAGCCAAGGAAATCTGTCACTGCAGACATAAAAACCTATCAGCAGTTATGATGAATGTCTCTGAGTGTTGTTAAGCTGGAAGGGCATCGCTCTGACTTTTTATTACTTGCTTCTTCTCCAGGAGAGCCTTGCTTAGACTGTATAGACGGTGCTTTTATAAGCTGAGATGAGAGCTGAGACTTTAGGCTGGTTGACAGACAGTGTAAAATGGAAATTCTACCTAGAGCAAACAACAACAGCAACAAAAATACACAGCAGAAAATTGATTTTAAGCTATAAACTATTTGAATGAAACAACTGGCTTTTCACTCTCTATCTGTTTCTGTTTTTTATTTATTTGTGTAGCCCCTTATCTCCATGCCTGAGTTTTATCTTTAGCGAGGAGTCAAAAGAGCCACACGTGTCATCCACAGCATTGGATCGAATTAAACTTCTTCACCAGAGTAAAAGAAGAGTAGTGTAAAGTGCAGTGGGAACAATAATGCTAATGCTAATGATAAATTTAACGAGGAAACTAACAAGGAAGCCAGTGAATGTACTTGAGCAGTTGTCTAATATTTAGAGATGCTTGGTCTGTTCAGTTAATCTAGTTAACATCAAACTCTAATGTGATTAAATATATCACAATTGCGGCCAGAGCCTGGAGCAATTTTTTGAAAATTAGAGCACTAATGTTCTTTCCTGCTCCAACACTGCTCCAATACCTTTCCAAACAAGGCATGGCATGACTGCTACAGACTCCACATATTGGCCATTTATGCACAGAGTGCGCACTGTACAGTGCTGCAAGCATATATTTGATTTAGTCAGTTTGTCACAAAGTTGAAACAACCCATGGTCAACTGACTTTCTATTGACTTTCTAATAATATAATAAATGTCATTTTCTGCTTATATATATATATATATATACCTAAAGCAGAAAATGACATTTATGATATATATATATATATATATTTTTATATTTATATATATATATATATATATATATTTTTTTTTAACTTTTATTTAGTATTTTGCATTTGGCAGAAACATAATCATGGGTGCTATTTGAGCAGGAAATGTCCCATCACTTTTTACTGAAGGCCATTATGACATTTCTGGACCACTTTTTGAAAGAATGGTACGTTTTGTCCCCACCAGTTTATGGAACAATCTCCATACACCGCCAGGATGCCTGACAAATACAGCCGATGTAGTCCCCACCACTTTTTAAACCAAACCAAAGCCTGTGGGCATACTAATGGAGCAGTAAAGACCGACAGACTGACTGGGGAAGCAAAACGCTAAGGCTGTAGATAGAAGCCGAACTGTAAATGATGATTTAAAAACCGACCCTGTATCTATATTCCCTTTTTGTGCTTGCCATCGCTCTCTCTTAGTTTCACTCCATTAACCGCTTTCTCTCGAACTCTGTCTGTCTCTCACCATGCTAATAATTCTCGGCTAATCTAATGGACCCCCATCCATCACCCCTCAGCTCATTGCGCAGGTTTGATCAGTCTGTCTGGCCTGATGTACGGCTGCACTGTCGATCTGTGAGCGATTAGACTGGGCTGTACATTGGGAGTCAAAAGACAGGTGGTAAACTGCAAGCTTCTGACACATTTGGGTCTTGTTTAAAACTCGCCTCATTAAAGCCTCTAGAACTACACATTGTTTTGAGATGGCCGGGGACGTCTGAAGAAAAAAAAAAGC
Source organism: Arnoldichthys spilopterus (assembly GCA_037974385.1). NCBI lineage: Eukaryota > Metazoa > Chordata > Actinopteri > Characiformes > Lepidarchidae > Arnoldichthys > Arnoldichthys spilopterus. Next base: position 45,289,435 of record JBBPDA010000001.1, read on the forward strand.
ACAAAACAAAGCACACAGAAACAAAATGAAAGTGCTATTTTGCTCCAGGTAAGAAGCAAATGTATTAGCATTGTACTTTGTGAGACAGAAAAACTTATCATTCCCAAAAAAAGTATTTTCTCCCAACACGCCACGCAACATTAGCACCGACACTGTGCAAGGTTACTGCAGCATCTGTGAGTAATACCACAAAAGCCCTATTAGCCTGTTTCAATGTGTTATCCATTAGCTTAAGCAGATGTCGGCACTAACAGAGCTTTAAGTCAAGTCTCGGTTCTACAGCTGGAGGAGAATAAGGGACAGAAAAAAACAGTGAAAAAAATGAAAGAAAGTGGTAAACTTTAAGGCAGGTGACTCACAGCTAAAATAAGATAAGATAAACCTTTATTAGTCCCACAAGTTGGAAATTTGCAATATAGTTGCTATAGTTGAACACTTTTACTATGGATGGGCAATTTGATTATTTGATATCATTACCATGATAAATTATGCCTTTCTGAGTTTACAATGGGTATCGACTGTTCTTACAAAACATTGAGCAACTTGTATGTATCATAATCAACCAATGTATCAATGTATGCATAAGCAGTATATAAACAAGTAGGTGATGGGGTGTCAGCCCATTGCTCCATTATCTTAATTTGTTCATTTGTTTTGCACAGTTGTTTGATTTTTCCTACTTTTTATTAATGTTTATTTTTACAATATTGAATTAAAAGAATAATATTGTCAACAAATGACAATAAGTTCAGGTGGCCTGGCTACTGGGTATTCAAAAGCCAGTGCATTCTTAGTGTTGGTCCCAAGCCCAGATTTATTGGGAGGGTTGCATCAGGAAGGTCATCCAGTGTAAAACGTATGCCAAATCAAATATGCAGATTAGACTTCCATTTCAGATCAAGTCACGTCTAATTTACCAATGGCTGCCTGGCGGTACTGTAGGCCAGTAGTGTGCCAGTAGAAACTAGCCTGGAGAAGATGGAAAAGTAAGAGTAGCCGAAAGAAAAAAGATCTGACGGTGCAGTCTGGTTGGTTGAGAAGACTTCTACACATTTTGTTTTTACAATAATGATGTCACTTGGTCGAACACTTCGTAATTAACATCTCACTTTACACTGTAGCATACCATTACCAATTTTCTATTATAGCACATTAAACAGAAAATTTCTTTATAAGATAATACTTGAATCATCAGGTCAGATTGTGAAAAAGAGTGTGATAGCAGTCCTACATCAAATTCTGAACCTGTTCAGAACAACAAAATATTAAAAAAAACTGAGCTACTGCCAAGTCTGGGATTAGGGTCCTCTAAATGTAAACTTCTTATGGAGGAAGGAACTGCACATATTAAAGCACATTTGTTGCTATGTTCAGAATGTTTACTCCCCTAACCAAAAGAACACAGGCTGTATGTTAATGTGAATAACACCTTGGGTTTGTTTTGAACTGGCAATCAGATTACATTCATGACATTATTCACAATAACACACTACCTACAATTAGTATCAGCAGTGCTCTCTATTCTCTCTTTCTGTGTTGACACAAGCTGCTCCAAACATATCTCCTATTGTGCCTTAACTTCCCTTTGGACCCACTACTCTAGTCTGTGTTTATCCATTCAAACTCATCTCTCTCTCACCATTCAAACTCATCTCTCTCTCTCTCTCTCTCTCTCTCTCTCTCTCTCTCTCTCTCTCTCTCTCTCTCTCTCTCTCTCTCTCTCTCTCTCAAAATCCCCTTGTATTTCCTCAGTTTCACCATTGTCACATCTGGCTGATAGAGGGAGACTCACTTCCTTGTTTAGCTGTTGACCTTCAGTGATGAGGTCAGAAATGATGGTCAGGTCTCATGCAGTTGTGGGAACCGGAAGTCAGGCTTGTGAGAGCAAGAACTTTAAAGTCTCAGCTGACCAATGTAGAACTCATTGAGGAAAAATAGAGCACTGTTTTAAAGACATGGCATGTTAACTGTACAGTTAGGAAATATACCAAGGAATATAAAACACACAGCACCTCTTTGGGTGGCAAAATGGACATGCTACTTTACAGAAAACCACAAATTAGAGCTACTGATCCTGAGAAAAGAGGTAGAAGAAGCCTACTCTTTGGCAAAAGTAAGCTACAATTACAAAATGGTATATAACTGTGGAGCAAAGCTAAAAATAATTTTTATCAGTCAAAGCATTGTCAGGGCAGGAAAAAAAAGAAAGAAAAGAAAAAAGGCATCCATATATCACATTCTTAGCTCTAGCCAGAAACCACATGGCTGTGCAAAATTGATGACTTTAATTCTTCTTGTAAATCATGACAAAGCAACAGAATTGTATCTCTCCTCAATCTATATTTTTCATCTGATTGCTGAGCAATATTCAGAGCTGTTATATTGAAGCTATTTGTATTAACGCTGTCTGAAATCTTTTTCACAAAAGTAACCTTTCTCTTTGTGTAGCTTGCTATGCTTAGTCCAAAATGATCAAAAAATCTCTTTTGTAAACCCTATCTCTGAAAATGCTTGGACATTTTGTAAAATGCATTAATTCATATTAATGTGAAACTGTTATTTAACTGTCAAAAGTACAAATAAAATATTTCCTGTGTTTTACTAAACAACTTAAATGTATTTTCTAAATATACAAATTTAGAATGTAATGCCTGCAGCATGTTTCAGAAAGTTGGGACATAGGCATGTCTATCACCGTTACATCACCTTTCCCTATAATGACTATCATTTCCTCATACATCTTCCCCTATAAGTATGAATTGTTTGCAAAATGAGGATACTAATTATTGCAGTCATGATACCCTCACCTGTCTCTACATCTTTTGTGCTGCATGCATCAGATAAAAAAATTTAAACTTTTAGTTTTGAACAATACTTTTGTACAGACAAAGGTCAATGGGGTCAAAAAAAGAAAAGATTACAAAGGAGAAATAGGGTTTATATATTATATAGAGAAATAGGGAAAAAGTACTAATTTGGCATGTGTGCATAATTTGCTGATAAATTACAGGTGTGACCAAAACTGTTAATAAAAAAAACAAAAACAAAACATCAGGTCCTCATCTGGCAAATGTACCATTTTACTAGTCTTGTTTAGGCACAATTTTTTTTATGAACCATTAATGATACGTGCAAATGAATGAAAAGGGCAGTAGTGCCAAATGTTAAAGAAGAATTCTCATTATGAATGAGAGAAAGAGTTACTGGGACACTAACTTGTTCTTAAGGTCACGGTAAATTTATTTTTGAATCTCCCCATTATTTCATTATAGAACAATCGTTTTACCGAAGTGGGGTTTAAGCTACATTACCCACCTCTTCATAAAGTTCCATTGCTGACTGTGTACATTTGTTTTCAGAGCTGTGTCTTTTAATTTGTTCTTAAACTTCTTCCTTCAGTGTTTTATTCTTGTTGCATGGATGCTTCACCACTCAAGTGAAAGGGACTATTTGTCATTGTGAACACACTCAAGCACCACAACGAAATGTGATCTCTGCATTTAACCCATCAAACGTGCACACAAGGTACAGCAGACAGCTATAATAGAGCCTGGGGGGCAGTGTAGTGGGACAGTACCTTGCTCTGTAGTGCCCAGGCCGTAAACCTGAAGCCTTCAGTTCCCAAGGGCAATGACCTAACCACTAGGCCACTAATATTAAATTGATTATTTGACTAGATCAAGTATTTCAGCAAGGTTTAGATTTTAGATGGAATTTCAGTGAAAACATTGGATTTTTCATGAAATGCAATAAAAACAAGAATTGACCTCTTTTAAACTTGTATTTAACTGATAAAAATGTACTGTAGTTGAAGTAAGACCTCAAATTCTAAATTTGTTAATACAAAACACAATTAAGTTGATCAGTAAAAACATTGGAAGTCTATTCTTTAAACAGTTAATAGTTAAATAAAAGTTTGAGGGAGTTAACACTTATAAAATCTCAACTTTTCTGGAAATGGGGTTTGTAGCACATGTCAATATCGTGGAAACATAATTATGATGGTTCTGAGCGGACACAGAGTCTATGACATCACATTATTAAAGCTGAAGCACTGGTTACACTGTGATAGATTGACTTCATTCTATAGGCACTGTTATGAGCTGCATAGATGGCAGGTCAAGATGGTCATTGAGGAATATTAGCCCGCAAGCATAAATATCAGTCCTCCTTTGGGACATATGCTTCCCACCCACTCGCCTGTGCCTCCCATTTAAAGCTGAAATGAGCTGTATATCATGAAGCACAATGGTCTTTCTTTCTATGCTCAGAGGGATATTTCTTGCTCTTTTTATGATAGTGGTGTCTTATTAACAGCTCTGGTATTGGTGGTGAACAGGAGAATGAGGTTTCCACTGAGACTGAATTATTGTTAGTCTTGAGTGGGCCCATAAAGAGGTATAACCATTACAACCAGTAAGAGTGATTAAACTATTCACATTAAAGCATTATTAATGCCACACTTTTTGGAAACATCCTGTAAAGATAGTATTTCAGGATCATAGATTGCAGGTCCAAAAACAATGTCCTCCAACATTAAGCATTTCATACAGAACGAAAGCCACTGAATCCACAATTCTACTGAAACCTCCAATCTACAGTGGTGTTCAGTTTAGCATTAGCAATAACACTCTCTTTTGAACAAAACAGTCACTAATAATGAACTATATTGATAAAATTGTTTTTCTCTTCTCTGTTTTTTTACTTATTTATTTTTTAGTAAGTAAATACACCAACATAACTCCAGTTCAGGTTTTTTATACTGTGTGAATATTTCATGAAGAGCCGACTGGAAGAAAATCTGAAAAGCAAGCTCTCAATATTTTTAAAGAACGTTTTTCTTTCTTTTATAAAGTTATTATTTTACATAGTTTTCATTTACATTTACAGTATTTGGCAGATGCTCTTACCCAGAAGGTGGCTACTTTCAAGTCTACAAAGAAAACCTGTTACACCAGTAAACTTAGACTTGGATTAAGAGCTCCTAGTCAACCAAGATTCTACCCGAGCTGATGCTAATCCTTTACACAGAAAATACTTTTTTTTAATGTTAGTAGTAAGTTTGTTCTGACTGTTAGGGGAAGTTCATTCCACCACTAAGGAGCCAAAACTGAGAAGAGCCTTCATGTCTGTTTATTATTTAATGCTTTACTGAAGGGCAGCTCTCATAATACCAACATAAGCTTTAAAAGATAACTGATATAAACATTTATGAAGGCTTATCCCAACAAGCATCAGGTGTCATAACAATTCCTAAAGGCAATAACACCAAAATGGACAAAAGCAGACTTATGAAAACTGCGGCATGTATGAATGATCCTTTACGTAGGTTTTTGTCAACTGTCACAAACGGCTCATGCAGTGGATATAGAGCAGTACAAACGCTTCCCTTAAGCAAAGTGTTCCAGGTTTCTTGATATAAGATTTGTGATAATATGAGCTTTGGCCAGGATGTGAAATACAGGGGAATGTAAGCAATGACTGACACATTCCTTAGCCAATTAACGTGCTGACAGAATGAATTCACAGAAGACTTGGTGAAATTACATGCTCTTTAAATTCTTCCTAAAGGAGAGTAATGTAGCACATTTTGCCATGCTTCTTCAAGTACTAGGCAAATGTGAAGTTCAGCTGCTAGCTCTACTTTGGGTAGCCTTTGGGCAGTGGTGGCCTAGTGGTTAGGACGTTGCCCTTGAGAACAGAATGTCACGGGTTCAATTCCCAGCCTGGGTACCGCTGAGGTACTCTTGAGCAAGGTACTGTCCTGCTACACTGCTCCCTGAGTGCTACTGAAATCTGCCCGCTGCTCCACATGTTCATGTGTAATGGGTTAAATGCAGAGGTCACATTTCGATGTGGTGCTTGAGTGTGTCCACAATGACAAATAGTCACTTTCACTTTGCAAAGAGACACTCCCCACCCAAAGACAAACAGCAAAACCCTCACCCCTGGTTCTGACCGACATAGGTGGACCCACATCCAAGGCATTGACAATATATATATAGACAAATCCCAGACACACCATTTATATCCTCCAGAAAGGTTAGATTTATAAGAAATAACTATATATTTATTGCTTCCACTAAGCTAGATATCTCATCAACCTCATCAACCATCAACAACAATAAAGCCTGCCATTTTATCAGCTTCTTCTTAGGCGATTTTCAGTAGACCGGTTGTTTGGATAACTCAAAGCATAACTGCTTACTGCAGAGATTGTTGTCACACAGACATTCATAAAATCATGTATTTTTGGTGTATTTCCATTTATGGCTGTTTCAAAAGCAGTTTCTCACTGAGGTGAGAAACTAATGCTTTCCTCTGGAGATTTATGCATTGGTTCAATGCATAGAATTCCTGGAACCCAGCATGTGGTTGAAATATGTACACAAATGAATGAACTGAACAAATGAACTGAAGCCTAAAAGCGAGGAGAGGAGTAGAAAGGTCCTTTTTCGCTCTACTGAAGAAGAGAATAACACAACTAGACTTCTATTAGCTGTTTCATCCCATACAAATGCTTCACTTTGTGCCATCCTTATTGCAAAGAATGGGTTTCTTCCCCTTTTAACATAAAGTGATATACACAGACTGACTCTGACAGCAGGAAATCTAGCATTGACGCATTCAACTCCTGCCATTGTTTCAGAGACAAACAGCAGTGTACATATTTGGAATATACAGAATGTACTGCACTTACAATATGTTTTACGCACCATAAACTAGGAGTGGGTGGGCTACAGAGAACAAGAGGGAGTATGTTATCATAAATAATATCATGGCTGTAATTTAGCCACCATAGATCACCACAGTAATGATGTTTTCATGATGATAAATAACCACAAGGGTTTTACTGCTTTAACACAATAGTTCTGTAACATAAAGAAAAAGGGTTAAACAAAGCCCTACATACTGTATAAAGTATGGGAAAAATTTTAGTTCAGGGGTGCCAAACTCAGGCCCTGGAGATCTACAGCCCTGGAATGTTCAGATCCAACTCACCTGGCTCTTGATTTCAGACATCCCTGTTATGCTACATAGCATTGACTTAACCATTCTATAAACATGTATGGCAGATGGTATATGCTGTCATGAGTTGTCCTGACAGATAATGTCCATTATTACCAAAAGTGTCATGTTTAAAAGAAGTAGAGCTTCTGTTCGTTCATCACATTTATAATGCAGATATTTATTACATTATAGGTTGGAAAACTGATTCATACAAGATAGAAATTAAATAAAATAATTATGTTTATATATTGATTTATAGCACAGAAATACAAAACTGTAACAACTAGCCCCTTATCCTGCTACTGTTTGCCCCAAAGATGTAACATTTGGACTCACCACAGTTAGAACTAACTATAATCTTTGGTATTTTCAGTCATGTTATTTGTATTAAAAAGTATTTATTTTTCCCTATTTATTTCCCATTTTAGCTGTGTTTATCAGTTCCACTCACTAGCTAGGACTCCTCATCAAACTATACCAACAACACTTGGGTGAAAGCTATTATTTGCTTCCTACAAGTCACATGAAGCCAGCTACCTCATCCTTTTAAACTCCTGCCAACACGACATTATTAAAAAAGCTTAACAAGATTGGAGGACAACAATAACCACTGATTCTGTTAGCTAACATATGCCTGAGCTGGGTAGCATTTTGCTGGGTAATGGGGAGAGTAAGATCCATCCTCCTCATACAGACAGAATGATGCTAATTGTGCTTGGACTATAAGCCACAGATTGCTTTGGCAACACCTGGGATCTCCCAATAATCGGCCCAAAGCTTAGACACTGAGGTCACTTGGGAGCCATAAATATTCATTTTGATTTGAACCAAAAACCACAATGTGTTATGCCACTCTCCCCTACCACCCACCCTGAGCATAAAATTGTACAAGAAATGACAAATATCTGACACCGTTCCACCAAAAGGCTAAATGTGTTTTGAATTTTGGCTGACACAGATAAAATGCCTTTATGGATTAATCTGAACATTATGCTTCATTATTTTACCGTACATAATTTACCATACACTTGGCCATGCTCCATTTCTCTCGCTCTCTGCTCTCAGTGCTTTGTCATTTTAGCACCCCTCTGACACCAAGTCTATCAATTCGATATTTCAATATCTCAAACAAGTGCTGCACTTTTCAGTATGGAGCTGGGAAAACCCATTAGCATAATGCCTCTCTCTATCTCTATGTCTCCCTCTCGCTCATTTCCAGCCACTTAACTAAGGTAATGTGTTTGAATACATGCACACGTGCAATCAATCAGAAAACACTGATGTTGGCTCAGCCTTGTTGGCTTTTTCACTGTAGACACACCCTTGACAGGTGACCTGTTTCTGAGAGGTATAAAGCAGCAACCTTTCCTGATCTTCCCTCAAGTAAATGAGACATTAAACATAGAGAGAGAGAGAGAGAGAGAGAAGCATCCTACAAAATTCACATTCACTAAGTGGTTTGGGGAAGGGCCCAAGGAGGGGAGGGGCCTGTTGTTAGAGGCTACACTCCCTACGGTAGTGCCAAACTCCAGAAATAGCACTAGCAGGAGATGCCAGAAGTCACAGACTAAGACATTTACAAGCTGATGGAGGGAAGTCTGCAGGAAAGAGACAGAGAGAGGGGAACAAAGAGGGAACTTGCATGGGGTTGAAGTCCTCTGAGAGTTGTAAGAATCCCTTAGAATTAGTCTGAGAGGAATAACATTGGGAGGGGTAAAAACAAATACAGTTAAATTAGTTAGCGACATAAGGAAACGTCAGTGTCATTTGGTAGGTGCTCAAATTTCATCATACATTGTTCTTATATATACATTCTCATACAAATAAAATACTATAAGATGTAGTTCATTTTTATATGACTCATCTGTTTCTTGCTGTGCCTAATACTATATGTACATGCAAAAAGCAGACTATAATGTGTTGGCGGCATTTTAGAATAGGACCCGAATGCTGGGAGAGCTAGAGGACACTGCCTTCTATGCCCTGGGCTCAAATTTCATGTTTGAGGCGATTGTGCTATGGTTCATGCCACTGAGCTGGGGAGGGGTGTGCTGTGAAACTGGACAAGTTAAGAGGCCATGCACCGAAAAGAGGTGGAAAATTTTGGCTGACGCATTACATAAACATAATGTGATGTTGGCTAGCATAGCTCACTAGTTGTTAGCAGCAAGCTATGCTAGGCCAGCCCTGGGGGCTGCCAGCAGGATAAAGCTCCTGGGCTTAGGGTAAAGGAATCCTTAGAGGAACCTAGATGAATCACTAGACCACCTAGACTTTGTGGGAGCTCACCAAAAACCAGATGCAGATCGCCTATTTGCATTTGCATAAGTAGTATGTCTTTTTAGCCTGAAATTTAACACCAACCATTCACACTGTATTTTTTAGCCAGAACTCCTTTCTAAAAAATAGTGTCATTCAGAACAGAGCTAATTGGCATATACCAGTCATAAAAGGAAAGTAACAGCCTGTTTAAATGAGTGTAAATGTTTATGTAAAAATTAATTAGGATTTGGTACAAAAAACACAAACAACATAATAAGATGATATCAGGGGAAAATAAAACATGATGTAGTATATGGGCCCTTTACATATGTTGGAATTGTGATGTCATTCTGTATTAGAAAAATTCTGTTATACTGAACTTTATCAGTTGTAGCCGGCACTAAAATACACTTGAAAGCCAAACGCGTGTTTTGTGTGGCTGTGTAAGAGGTTATTCTTAACAATGTTGTCAAGGACATCTCTTATTGCCAAAATTGTGCTATTACTTTCCCCTCTCTCTCTTAAGTGTGGCGCAGCTTTCGAACTCTCTACAACCTCTGATTACACTCTAAACGGCAGAGTCTGTCATTAATTTCTGCTCCAAGACAGAAGAAATAATTGAAGCCTCTGTGCAAAAGTAATTTGCAAAAAGATGGAAAGTTCATGAACAGTTAGTCCCCTAATGGAAAAGCTGTGCTTATGAGGCTGTAGACTTAGTCATCATCTCTCCCTTTCCTTTCTCTCTATCTCCCTCTTCACTCTCTCTTTTTCTCTCTCCCACTCTCCTCTCTCTCTCGCTCTCTTTTTCTCTCTCCCACTCTCTCTCTCTCTCTCTCTCTCTCTCTCTCTCTCTCTCTTTCTCTCTCCCACTCTCCTCTCTC
>JBBPDA010000001.1:45299688-45313451 GCA_037974385.1 Arnoldichthys spilopterus
CTCCCCCTCTCCTCTCTCTCTCGCTCTCTTTTTCTCTCTCCCGCTCTCTCTCTCTCTCTCTCTCTCTCTCTCTCTCTCTCTCTTTCTCTCTCCCACTCTCCTCTCTCTCTCTCTCTCTCTCTCTCTCTCTCTCGCTCTCTTTTTCTCTCTCCCACTCTCCCCTCTCTCTCTCTCTCTCTCTCTCTCTCTCTCTACTTTCTAAAACAGCCATGGTGCAAGGGAGGCCAGACCATTATGACTCTGCCATGACCTCATTATGGAAATGTGAGCAGAACAAATATTTTCCACAGATCCAGTTGTCAGAAAGTGCAAGAAAAGCTTAAGCACTGAAGATCAGACCTATACTGGTTCATCAGCATGCAGAACTACAGCAACAAATGTATCGGTCCACTGTTACGTTTGTTTCTACGGCACATATTTCTTCTTATTTTCTGAAAAGTACAGCAGTGTAAGCAGCTTCCCTCACCTCATGCTTCCTCAAATAATGTTTTGAGATGCATTAAAAAAACAATATGCTGCAAATAACAATTATGACATGCAGACACTTTACTATAGCAGCTGCTTTGTTGACAGTTCCAGGGTAACACATCTGGCTGATACAGTAGCATTATGAGTTAATACATCTTAATTTTTGTACAGTAGTTTTTCAAAAGCTGCTCAATGGATCACATTAAAATAGTACAAATGCAATGACGTTTCTTTGAAGACATTATTATAGACATCTCGGGACATTATTGGGATACTTTAAGTGGTAATGTTTGGACTCTGGGTTGTTTACACATGCAGCTTGAAATGCATCTGTTCATACATGCCATGAAAATCCTGTCCCCAGCATAGACAGCCTATGCCACTCATTCCTGAATTTACATTGTACATTAGATTGTAGATGGTTTCATTGTGTAAAAATGCAAACATTGTGCATTGCTGGTCATGCTGCATGTGAATGCCAGTTTCTTTTTTCATAAATAACCATTTTCATTTCTTTCAAACCCTATGAATCTATAGAAAGAACACTTTTGTAAACGAAATGTGTAAGCATGAAGAACTTTCTTAAAGAAGCTTCACCAGTTTCTTCCTTATGGTGATCGGACAATACACCTTGTTACAGTAGCATTGACTGTTGTAGGCACTTTGTCAAGCTGCTGAATACCAAAATCAAATCAGCATCAGTCATGCTCTATGGGGTACTGCCCTTTTTTAATGTTATGTTAAGACAATTTTAAAAATGAAACACACACTTTCCAACATCTGTAGGCACCAGTCTAGAAAATATATGGGTGTGACAGCGCTCCTCACACACATTATAAAAAAGACAATGATTATTAGGTCTCTCAGTCAAGGGTCAGGTAGGTTCCCCTAGGTTGGTTCATCACATTTAAGGACTGTGTAGGGACCGATTGGGCAACAAGTGAGAAAGAGAGACGAGGCACATTTCAATTTAAGTGAGTAATGTCATTTTGATATTGAATTATGTGACTGCACTTATTGTATCACCCCAATACTTTAATTGTATATGTTTTATTCATGGCACATTATCAGCTCCAGTGCCACAGCTCTTTACTCTGGATTTGATGCACCTAAAATAAAATGTATGTGACAACTAAATCTGACAATTGTGAGAACCAATTTAATTTCCATTAATACTAAAGCAGTTGCCTTTTCACTAACAAATGCAACTAAAACAAATCCAGAATAAAAGCTTTTACCAAAATGCTCAACTTTTCCACCTGTAATTTTGGGTTCTTTGAATTTCATGGTAATGCATAAACTAACTCCCTGATTGGACTAGGTCTCATGCAATAAACTGCTGTGTTAACAGTACTGGGGTTTGTTCACTCTAGGGTATGATTCTTCATGGAATGGGAGTAGCACCTGGTTTTGCTTAGATTCTTTAAGAACAATATGGAGATTTAGTACACTCTTACTACAAAAAACTGAAAAATATGTGTATAAGTGCAGCTAAGAGATCAATATTAGTATATACACATATTTGCAAATACATTTAAGACAGCAAATAAATTACTTTGGAAAGTTTGAAATAAATATACTAACGTGTGTGTGTGTGTGTGTGTGTTTGAAGATTCAATATTCAAGAAGGTTCAAGAAACATTTATTGTCAGTTCATCCATATAAAAGTATATAGTAATGTTAGACCCATGGTGCAACATTTAACTTTACAAGACAACCATAAAGTGCAGAACAGACATCACAGTGCACTGACAATAGACATAACCCAACTCCACAACGATAGCACCAGTAGCTGTTTGCTAAGAACAGGTGGTATGAAATGAACAATGACTTACGTATAATAATAATAAATGACACTATTAGATATAAAGTTCCAGTGTGTACTTTTAATGTAACGGCAGGGCTGTCGCAGTGGCAAATTTTTGAAACCCAAATTATTGTATAATGGCAATTACCCGAGACAAAATAGCTGTTCAACACTGGCATGAGGTTAAACTTTGTGCTCTGAATCAAAGAATATAAAAGATCTACAGCACAAACAAGGCTGTTTCACTTGTTTTATACCAGAAGCCATGCAGCCTAGCAGCAAAGAGGGTGATTAATACTGCAGGAGTGTTTTGGTACTAATAGTAATCAGCTCAAATAAAATAGACCTAGTGACTGCACACCAATATAAAGAAACCCACTAAAATCAAACATTAAGCTCCTGCTCACCAACAGTCGAGCCAGCAGCCTACCTGGCATGAAACAGCGCTGAGCTATTTCAGGAACTGAGCACCCTACTGTTTTGACATATGCAGCTTTAAAAGACACAAATGTGCATCATCATCATCATTCGTTATTTTACCCGTGTATACACTGAAAAGGAAAGACCTCATTTTCAATGTAGCCAAGTAAAAGGACACAACAGGAACATACCAGATTTGTGTAAAAGACAAAAAAGGAAGGAAAAAAGTAAAAAATATAGGAGTAAACAACAATAAGTAAACGTGTGTAAAGAGAAACGTTTTTCATTTTTAATTAAAAATTGACTCTGTTTTGTACTTGTTCAGCCACTAACTGATATTGTACAGTTCATGGATGCAAAGTGACATTTCAGTTCCTTTGTCTGTTTAAAGAAAGTGTAGTTAAGAAGGTGTTTACAATAGCCATAGCATATATATGTGTGTGTGTGTGTGTATATATATATATATGTATGTATGTATGTGTGTGTATATATATATATGAAATTTTTTTTTTAACCATATTTCTATGTTGAATCACTGCTGAGATATTAATATAAACTTTTGAGAAAAGTTGGTTTGAAGTGCGGGTGTGTTCATCGACCCCACATATTTACAGACATTTAACATCTCGAATGTTTATGGATACTGATTTCCAGATGGGACATATCTGCATAATCATTCTCCCTGTTTTTAGCTGTGATTTGATAAACACGATAACCGATGTCCCTCAGGAAGTAGATCTAGATCCAGAACAGAGGATATAGTGTTTGATTCCAGGATATGTCATATAAATTCCAAAGCTTACACCTAGTGTACCTCTAACAGCCTCTCAGTACATTTCAGTAGGCAGGACTGTGTTGCTGTAAGAGGCAGTTTAATTGCTGCAGATTTAAATAAACCCATCTTAAAGGAGCAAAGTAATATTTATTTGTATTGGGCTCATAAAGGTGGACCCACTAAGGGAACAATTCACTGCTGTTTCAAACAACAGAACTGAAAAATGTAGGCTTTCTGAAAACAAATCATGCCAAATGGTTCAAACATACTCACATATTTATTCCCACTAAAGTCTCTCTAAGCTTTTATCTATGACATGCTTTATCAATTACAGTATACGTTGTTTTAGTAAAGGAAAGGCCAACGCTTATTGGACAACAAGCTTTTACAACCTTATGTCTAGTGCTTCTGGCATATGAAAATCAACTAAAGTTTATGAGACTGTAGGCTTTTACAATTTTTTATCATCTGGAGGGTCAACTCTGAAAGAGGCTTAAACTAGTCCGCTGCTTAGTCTGTTTTTTGTGCTTAGTGCTGCAGGGGAATTTAAAATGGGCATTATCATCACTGGCTCAATGAAACCTGCTGGCTTTTATGGCCTTTTCCCGTCACTATTCAGAAATCATTGTGAACTCTAAATAGAGAGTTAAATTAATTTTGCTGCATTATGTCAAACATGTTCTCTCTAAACCATTTCATAGTTTGCATGGGTTTGTAATTTAGCAGCTATTGCTGCTTTTGAAGCAGAAGGGCAGACACTGCTGATGTATTGTTTAAAAGAAAAAGCAGTATTTTACACATTCAGAAGTTTGGAATCAGTGTTTTCAATCCAATTAAATCCATTTGAATGCACAACATGTTTTAAATGAGTCTGATATTCAAGTCCTGTGGTCCTTCAGTGCTTTTTTTAATGATTAGGAGACTGAGCTTCTAAAAAAAGATAAAAAACTAGTGTTTGATGTGTTTTAGAATAAGGAACAGAGCTGTAGATTGATAAACATCAAGAACAGGGGTAGCATAAAAGAAATTGTCATGAGGCAGACAACTACTTATAAAATGATTTCAAACTAGAGCTGGCAAATATGGTGATATTTATCTTCTTATCATAGAGAACAATGACCAACTATATGTTGCTCTACAGATCATAATAAGTGTCTTAAACATAAAAAAAAATCTGATACATGTGGCTGTACTGGCACAAAAAACAGCATACTGCTTATAGTCATGATTGCATTTTTGTCTTATAGCCCTCTCTGTGTAACTGCTCCTCAAAAAATTTATTTTTTTTAAATATGGGACTAAATATCTAAAAATACCTTTAACATAAAAATACTAGTTTATAAAAAACTTAATCTACATTTGAGGAATTATTATTGAACATAGAATAATATGAATATTTATAACAAGTGATTTCATATGTCTGAAAGATGGTGAGTGAGTGCTCAGTTTTTTTTTGTTTTTTTTTTGGCAGTTGATTTCGTGCTTCCCCACTTGGGCATATGTGTCTAAGCCTTCTCGAAACATTTGGCATTTAGAACACATGTTTATTTTATTCATGAGGAGTGATGGGATGCAGTAACTCCTACTTCTTCAGTTCTTGTCAGGCAGAACATTTTGATGTTTGATTATATCAGCAACCATCATAATTGGACCTAGGTAAAGGCCCACATTGTGCCTCATGGTGATGAGGACATGGATTTCGATATGTAAAAATGAACTTTGTCTTTAAGCACCTGTATTTTCATGTAATATAATGAATAAAGTAATATATTAGTTAAGAACATTTGTAGATATACTACATACAGTGTTAGGGAAGATTAGTAATACGTGTGTAATAATCTGTAATTCACTGCTTGGAGAAGTGAGAAAACTTAAATGCAAAGTTTAAAGGACAAGTGTCTCTCATAACATTAAAGAAGTGATGTCATTCTGGCAACGCCACCCGTCTTACCAAGTCACGGACACAGGGTCCGGGTTGCTATGAAGATGTTTGCAGTTGTCACTGAATTGACATGTTTTTGTGTCCCTCTTATGTGTTCTTTCCTGCGGAGCTGAATGAGAGGAAGCATCCGTGTGGCACACGCTGCGTCTCTTCCTTAATAACACTGACATCTGTTACTGTTTGTTGTTCACAGTAACACACTCCCTGCGTTCTGCTTTATCAGTAGAGGATGCCTGAGAGGAGTAGTTTGACAGGCAGTAAACAAAACAGACAAAAGGAAGGCCTTAAACGAAACACCACTGTGGGCACTGTAGTGGCAATTACAGGGGCCAAGCACTTATTTTGAAAATATAAAGCAAAATGTCATTAAAGGGCTTATATCATGGAACATCAAAATGTCCTTATTTTATTTTAAATAAAATAATTTGATGTTGCATGTAAACACTACTAAAGTCTCAAAGCACACCATTTACTCCCTGGTCCATGCAGTCCAAATAGGGAAACTGAGCAGCAAAAAATAATGTTTTGAATTCATTGTTTTTCTCATGTCATAAAACAAATGTGGGTGCTCACATAAATCTGCATATTCACTACACTAATTTAGCCCCGGCCCCGGCCATTAACCAAAGTAGCAAACCCGGGGTATGACTCAGTATTTTCTAGACATAGACCAACCACAGCTCTCTTATCTTAGTACATGCGAAGAATATTTTATTCGATGGGTGAAAATTGCTTTCACTTATGTTTGACAAAAAATCTTTTATATCACGAGCCAAATGCTTTCATTTGTTATGTTTGAAAAAGTGTGTTTAGTCAGCCTTCTCTGAAAGATATCACCCACCGAGGGCCTGATGGGCTAAGCCTTTTGCGCCAGGTTCAGGAGAAAACCAGACTTATGTCCACCTTTTTTTTATAATGCTGGTGTTTGGGTGTAACTGACAGGCTGTGTGCATAAAAAAAACATTGTACTCCTTTCAGACATATGCATTTGAGGGAAGATTGCAGACAGTTTTTTGAAATAAAGGGTCTGATGCTGCATGTAAACACTACTAGTATCCAAACATAGCATTTAATCTCCAGTCTAGATAGACTAAAGGTGGAGATTAAGCAGCAAACACAAGCATTTATTAACCCATTGTTTCTTTGTCACAAAAAACAGATTTTTATCTCAAAATTAATCAAAATCAACAAATTACATGTGCAAACATACTTTGCTGATAAATCAGCTAACAAAGCTGATTCTATCTGCACCAGGTTAACTCTGCCCATTTACACCGAAGTTATAAGATTGTTTACATATTGTTTATACCAGTCTGAAAGGTACAGTAAGTAAACAACAGTAAGTAACAGTCTATTCAAATCTAATGCAAAAAGAGTTTGGAAAATGATCATGTAAAAACAAACTACATCTTTTTTTGCTGCATAAAACCACATGACCATCAAAAAAAAAATAATACAGGAAGAAAAAAACAGGATGTGGGCTCTTTAAATTAAAATCCATTCATCTGTCATTTCAATGGGTATCATAATTTAACTGATAGCAAATGCGGCCAGGAATCCAGCCCTCATTAGTTCTGTAATGATGTGTCAAAACAAAATAATAGGCTAGAATGGAATTTGTCCAGTTAGAGAACTCTTCATGTCCACTTACTGGGAATGCATGTGTGGTTGACATCCCATTTTCAACATGTCTTACATAATTAAGTGGTGCAAAAACAAAGCAGTTACCAGGTCAGTGGGCTGTTGCTGGAGTTTGTTACAGACTTTAGATTTCAAGCAGCAAAAACAAAAAAGGCACATCACCCATATCAATAATGCACTATTATAGATAAAAATGCCAAACTCAGAGTATGACTCACTACATGCTAGATATAGGCCAACTTCAGCTCTTTGAACTCTCTGACATGCAAAAAATCTTTTATATCATGAGTCAAATGCTTTCATTGGTTATGTTTGACAAAGTGTGTTCAGTCAACCCTCTTGAAAGTTTTTTAAATTTTTTTCTGAAATACACAGCGAAAAAAAGAGTTCCCTCTGACATGAAAAACACCCATCAAGGGCCCGATGTGCTAATCCTTTTGCGCCAGGTTCACGTTATGTAAGCAATTCTGCTTAGGTCTAATTGTGAAATTCATGGGCTGCTTGCATGGAAAAAAATGTAAAATGTTCTCTTCTCTGCCAGATGTATGCATTTGAGGAAACATTTTATAAAACAATGAAGAACTGCACAAAACTGGGTGAAGATACTGAAAGTGCAGCTCACATTCAAAGTTTAAATCATGTTGTGCAGTTGTGCACAAATATTTGTTCAGAATTTCACACTAGGTGTAAATTAGTGATACTATCTCAAAGGCTTCTAATTGACAGATGTCCTTTAACATTGGCATCAAGCAAAGCAGTTATATAAAGACATGAGCCTTGAAGATACTCTGAAAGGATTTTTACCAAAGTTTTTTAGCTCCTCTGCTACTTGTCACCTCATCCAGATAATCCTGGTACTTAAGATGATAAACTGACTTTTATCTGGAGTTCACCCTGCCAGTGTCTGTCCTCTGTGGAATTTGTGGAATCATGGCACATTTCGCACATCACTCATTGTACAACTGACCCTGAGATTTAGAGAAACTCAACAGGAGTAAAAGGCTATCCTTCATTTCTTCTACTTTTAGTTTTGTTTTTTAAGATTCATCAATTGCCATGATATCGCCCTCTGAAGGGTCATGGTTCTTCCTTAATAGTTATCTGTGTGTAAGTGAATTCATTAGTGTATCACTGCTGGTGACAAGTGGTACAGCTAAATCAGTTTATTCCTTTCCAGCACTAAAATGAACACACTCTGCCAGTGGCATCACCTGGCTTGAGCTTCCAGAGCTGCAACCCTGAGTACTTTTTAATCATGTAATTTTCAGCCAGTGGTTTTCACAGTGTGGCTTGATGAAAGTACACCTATTTTTGTTCCAGGTGAGCAAAGCTAAATTGATGTTTTAGATCACAAACCAGAACTGTTAATGCACTGCGGATGCAAAACAGTCATGCGTGATGAAAGTGATGTAGCCATAGATACAGAATCAGTCAAGACATGCTTCTGTAATTTAGAACTGGAGCTTCTATAATTTAGAATTGGAGCTTGACAATTGTTTACAAACATTAGCCATTTGCAACCAAATTCTTCTAAAGCCACTCAAACAGCTCTTCATTAAGGTGAACCAGACTTGTGGTTTAGGTCACAGTTTGAGTTACTGAAAGCTTAAAAAGGAACAAACCTCAGCCATATTAGACAACAGGGGCTGTTTACACCAACCTGATCCACTGGGGCTGATCCAGTATCATTCTTCCTAATGACTTCCTAATGACTTTGTGAATATCCTGGTGTTGTCTGAAATGGCTTTCAAGAGCAGTGACATTTTGTTTAGTTTTGGTATGGTAAGTCATCCTGTGTTCCAAACTATTCTATTCTCTGTTCTATTCCAAATCACATCCACAAGTCTGCACCAGCTTAATGAAGAGTTGAATATGATTTAAGCTGGTTGGGAAATGTTTTTGGCGAAGCATTTTAGCTGACTGACCTAATCTAAGGTAATGGGATGTGTATGCAAATGTGATTTTTGCCAAACAATTAGTTTCATTATGTAACGTGTTGTCTAGCCATGCCCCTTGTGTTTCCACGTGTCCATGTTTTGTTTTGGTTTAAGCCACGTGTCATTGTCCTTGTGTTCGTGTTGCCACCCCCTTGCCCCGCCTCACACCTGGTCCTCATTTCACATTCCCAGGTGTTGTTCATTCATGTCGATTATTTATACCCTTGTGTTTGTGATCTTGGTGTCGGTCTTTGTATGTCAGTCACCTCATGTCGTTCGTTCATTCATGCCTTGTGAGTCCTCGTGTCAGGTTCTAGCTCTTGTTTATGGTTTTCCGGGTTTTGTTTTGTTCGTTTACGTTTTCGTGGTGTTTATTTTTTTGGTTAATAAACCCCTTTTTATTTAAAATCTTGTTTGCACTTCCTGCCACCACGAGGCAGCCCTTTCTTATTTTGACAATATGGACTTTCCCTGCAGTAACCATAATGTTACTTACCCATCCTCCTAGGTAAGTCTGTATTGCTTAATGTACATAACTGCTTTTTGTGCTATCTGTGAAGATCCATTTTTTGTTACATGACTAAACAGTTTGTAAGCTTTATCACTGATGGACCTTTGCATGGCATATAGAAGGTTTAATTCTGTGATAGCTGAATGATTTTAAAAATAATTACAATCTTTATTCATTTATTTATTCCCTTTTCTTTTTGAAGTTTTTTAAGGGTTTGTACCTTTTGTTACATTGGTTAAAACTGGACAGAGTGCCAGTGACCATAACCGATGTAGTAATATCCAATTGACTGCAAAGTTCAAAAATGCTTCTCAAGGATTCTTTAAAAACACCTGAACCCTAAATGTCCTGTGGTAGGAGGCAGTGCACTGCATAGAGCATTTTAGTGCATAGACATTCTATCATATTTCTTATGGTGTGAGGGTGTGTGCTATTGGATCTTGATATAGACACACTTACTCATTCTTCTCCAGAGAGAGGATCAACTGCTGACCTTCTGCCTCTATCAATATCTGCAGTGAAGCGGGAGGGCTCTGAGGAAAGAAGAGACAAACAACACAAAATGCATGACCTCTGGTTCTCTCTTTCCCCTGCCAAGTTACTTCCACTTTTAAGCTCCTGAAGCAGGTTTATTTTTTTATGTCGTGGGACCACATTCCCAACCTTGCATGAATCTGGAAGTAACAAAATAATGTAAAGCCCTTTGGAGACCACAATATAGGTGACATTGTCCATCAAAGCATGTGGCAGGTAAGGTGCACCAGGTCAGTGCTAACATGTGCAGAAAGACAGTGTTAATAAAAGGGCACACTGGGGTAAAGAGTGAACATTATGCTGTTCTGCCATTTTGCCACACATTCAGAACAGTGTGGGTGTACAGAAGAAGCTATTTTCACAGTGGGTAATACAGTAAGATAAAAAAGCATCGCTTGGTAAGGAATAACAATATAAGAGTAAAAAAAAGTGCAGTCAAATTACAGGGTTAATAGAGACCTTCCCTGTTTGAGAGCTTGGTAATACCTTCTTTGTATTCATATTTGTAGCAAATGACATGAAAGAATCTACCATGCGTCTCATTTCTGGCAAAGCATGTAATTACAGCTGCATAACTGTGGGTGAAGTGACACCACAGACAACAAGCATTTCACAACATCTTTGTCACAACCTAGCATCAGAAGTCACCCTACAGCAGTTCACACTTGACAATCAAGTTTTACGTAACTTGGTCTCTTTGTTTTTCACACCCAAATCATTACGTTCATTTGACATTTTGTCAAAATAACAATCACGTGCATTATTTACTTTCTCTTTCATCTTTTCTGGTCAGTCTGCAACGGGGCGTCGAAAACTATGAATTGCAGCTTGTCTACAATGTCTGCAAAGCATATAAATTATGGTATTTTTAGGCTATGCCTGTCATACTCACCCTCATTGCAACATTACTGGTAATTAACAAATCACTCACTAGCACATGACTGACCAACTAACCTTAATCAAACCACTGTAATTATTTTTTGTTCAACATTACTTAAGTGACATATGGGCAATGGTAGAATATATATTTAATCTATTTTATTTTTAATCCATGAATGAGAAACTGGTAAACAGGGCAGTATGTAACAATATGAAGTAAACAGAATGACCAGTGTTAAAGTTCATAATTTGGCCAAAAAATTATTTTAAACAATTTCCTCCTTACTCCAAATATAGCCCTTTAGCTGAGACATGTTTGGTGTAAATGTGGTTTCTGACATTTGTATAATATAATATATAATACATATAAAAGTTAATTAAACATGTAAATCGAAATATGCTGTACTACTGTAATCCTGCTGTAACAGTGAATTCTTTGCCAGTAGCCACATTGTTGTTGAACTTATTGTTATAAAGTGTTGCTACACAGCTATTGGTGACACAGTAAAAAATGGGACTGAATTCTCTAAGCCTAACTCTAATTTGAACTTAATCAAGAGATGGGCAATACGACATAAACCTAATGTCACAATACTTTAAGAGTTCATATCATAAATGATATGTTACCGTATTTATTTCTTTTGACGTCTGTTGGAAAAGTAAAAAAAAAAAAAAAAAAGATTCAGCACTAACAAAAATAGGTACACATAATTTATACTCAACGTTGCACACACTGCATCAAACAGCACTAATTATGATGTGTAATGAAACATGCAGTTGGTCAGTGTTCTTTAAGTAATAACATTAAGAAGAAATGGTGCCAATCCTGGCACAAAGCTTTAAGTGTTTTAAATGCTTAGTTTTTATATTGTTCATAACATTAATATTGATGGTATTATTATTATATCTATATATGTATCGATATCAGCAGATACTCTGCATCAAAAAACAGAAAGTAGTGTTGTGCCACCTTTAATTTTAAAGCATGTAGCATGCAGAACCGTGTTGTTTCTGTAGGTTATGATCCTGTAGCTTAGCCCTGGTTTTCTCTATATTTTTTCTCTCTCTCTTTCTCGCACTCGCACACACACACACACACACACACACACACACACACACACTCACAGGCCACCCTGCATATTGAATGCTTTTAAAAGGCTTTCAGTTTTACATGAATTATAGCTCTTGAGAGCCTGCGAGCAGTTGCCCGAACCTCTATACACACGCGGCACTAGCAGTAACACGAACCACATTCATCAGTCTGTCCGTACCCTGGAGCGGAGCCAGCTGATTGGCTGGTACTCGATTCCATCCAGCAGCAGCGGTACCATAGTGTGGTAGTGTTCCAGCTTCGTGATGGCACTCCTCAAACGCCTCTCTGCGAAAGAAACAGCCGAAATATAAGAGCTAGTTCTGCAGGATGGGGATTTGATATTTCAAATAAATTGGATTGGATGCAAACCAAAAAATAAAAAAATGTTTAAATCACTGTGCCAAGAAGATCAAACCACCAAAGCATAGCTAAATTGAGATTGGCATATTGGAGGCAGAAAGAAAGATCATCCCCTGCAAAATACTGCAGACAAAATAGTAACTTAATAAAAAAATGAAAATCAAAGATTAACACAGAAGAAACAAGAATTAAATGTGCGAATATATATGCTAATCTGCACCAAGATTTTCTTGATATACTACACCTATACACTGCCAAAAAACAGATTAAGAAGAAAAAATTATTATATGTTTTTTTTGTTTATTTGCAAGTAATGGCCCTACAAAAGTGTCCCTACACTGTCCATAAATGAAATTACAACAGTAGCCTGTTCTGTATTTACTGTTTTTGTGACGTCAAAAACCTAGAATTCAGTCTATTCAGCCAACTTACACTGATTATATCTTCACATTGAGTTTAGGGAGTGTTTCAATTTTTATAGAATGAGGCACAATATAGGACAGCCAAATAAAACATATCAGTCTTAAAGCACAATAGCACAACACATTGTATTTAAAAAGGACTGGAAATGGTCATGTAAAAATGAATGACAAAAATGTAAGATACAGGCCCTTTAATATACTAACTGCCAGTCCTCCATCACTAAAAATGAATTTATTTCATGTAATGATCATGTAAATAATGATTCCCACATGGATAAAATATGAAAGTAACTTAAACTGTGTTAATATCTTACATTCAAATTTCAGGAAAAGCCACTTTTAAATCAAGCATATGGCTTGTTTCATTGCATGTGAAATATCATTTTAATTGCAGTACCACTGCAAACAGAGGTAGTTGTTTAGTAGCTTGTACCTTTTGTATTTTGGAAAAACACTTCAAAATAAATTCAACCTGCGTCATTACTTGTCATTACTGTCCTCTGTGGGTGCATTATGGCATCATCTAACCTCTAAAACCTTGCATTACCAGATCCACTATAAATAAGAAGCACACAATACAGCACAGTAGTGCAACAGCTCAAAGCCAAAGCTGGAAACCAGGCAGAATAGCAGTGTTTCTCTCCCTCTCTCTCTCTCTCTCTCTCTCTCTCTCTCTCTCTCTCTCTCGCTCTTACACTCATATACAGTGGGTACGGAAAGTATTCAGACCCTTTTCAATTTTTCACTTTTTGTCATATTGCAGCCATTTGCTGAAATCATTTAAAATAATTTTTCCCCTCATTAATGTACACACCGCCCCCCATATTGACAGACAAAAAAAATAATTTTTGAAATTGTTGCGGATTTATTAAAAAAGAAAAACTGAAATATCACATTGTCCTAAGTATTCAGACCCTTTGCTGTGACACTCATATTTAACTCAGGTGCTTCCATTTCTTCTGATCATCCTTGAG